>CAUYUJ010014715.1:786182-808682 GCA_963575745.1 Prorocentrum cordatum
CGGGGCCCGCGCGACGAGCCAGGCAATGACTCCCCCCGACGGGTCTGCCGCGCGCGGGCCTCGAAAGGCCCCCGAGCCGCAGAGCGCCGGGAGGGAGCGCGCGAAAAAGCCCAGGCGGATCCCGGGCCATGCCGCGGATCCCCCGGGCGGATCCCGGGCCTCGAAGAAGCCCCCGCGACGGGCTGGCCGAAGACCCGCCGACGGATCGGCCGCGCGGAAGACGCGCGGGGCCATGCCGCGGACTCCCCAGAAGGATTCCGAGAGCACACCCACGCGACAGGCAGGCCACGGATCCGCGCGACGGATCGGCCAGGCGGGGGCCGCCGAGCCGCGCCGTGGACCCCCCGGACGAGACCCGGGAAGAAGCCCACTCGACGGGCTGGCCGCGGACCCGCTCGACGGATCGGCCGCGCTGAGACCGCGCGGGGCCATGCCGCGGATCCCCCGGGAGGATCCCGAGGCGATGCCCACTCGACGGACTGGCCACGGATCCACTCGACGGATCGGCCATGCGGGGGCCGCCAAGGGCCGCGCCGCGAATCCCCCAGACGGATCCCGAGAAGAAGCCCACTCGACGGGCTGGCCAAGTATCCACTCGCCAGATCGGCCGCGCAAAGGCCGCACGGGGTCATGCCGGGGCCATGCGCGACGGAACGGCCAAGCGGAAGCCGCAAGCCCCACAGGCGGAGCCCGAGAGGAAACCCACACGACGGCCAAAGATCTACGCGACGGATCGGCCGCGCGGAGGCCACAAGGGGGGCCCTGGCGCGGACGAGACCGGAGAACAAGCCCACGAGACGGGCATGGCCAAAGGTCCTCGCGACGGATCGGCCGCGGGCTCGCCAGACGAACCCGACAGGAGGAGGCGTTCTGACCAAATCCCAGCAACCGCGACGAGGGAGCAACGACCAGCCGGCGCGAGCGAGAGACGTTAGAGAATAACAAAGACAAGCCAAGAAACAAGAAAAGAAGGACAGGGATGAAGAGACACGAAAAGACACAACCGGAAGAGAGACGAAAATATAATAAAGGGAACAAGCATAACAGAGAAGGAGAGGATCGAGCAGAGAAGACAATCAAATAAAGGGAAATAATGAACGGAGAGAACTTCCGGGAAACAAAAACTAATAAAACATGCAAAGATGGAAACGAAAATTAAAAAAACGAAACAAAACAATAAACGGCACTTTAATGCATGAAAAACCAGAAACACATAACATTGCATATAAATAAAGAAATGTACCGGCAAGGAGAGAGAAGAAACGGAACGAAAGGAGAGGACAAGCAAAGAAAAGAGAAGGAAAGACAGAACAAGAAGACAACAGAAAAAACAGGAAATGGCACTGCAGGAACCAAATTCGGAACCCACCGCAGATTCACAGACGCCTGCGCACCGCCGCTGCGGCGAACACGCGCCCCCCCCTGCGACGCGCCTGGCCGAATCGCCTGCGCGGGCGCGGCGGGCGCGCGCGGCGCGATAAGCGCGCGCGCGTGCGGTGGGCACCCCCGCCACGCTTTGTGACACCGCACAAACAAGTGTGAGCATCACCACAAGCGAAACACCTACAACCTCCCTGACAACCCATGGCTGCCAAGACAACACCGCCGGGGTCAACGACCGACCCACAGGAAACAACTCCAAGGCAACTGCTTCACC
The DNA here is from genome assembly GCA_963575745.1 of Prorocentrum cordatum. NCBI lineage: Eukaryota > Dinophyceae > Prorocentrales > Prorocentraceae > Prorocentrum > Prorocentrum cordatum. The sequence goes on from CAUYUJ010014715.1 coordinate 787,840, forward strand.
TGCGACGCTCACCACGCCCCGCCTCCAGAATATGCCAGCCGCCCAGCGGCACAGCATCGACAACAACACTCAAACAAACGACAACGGCAATGCACTATGAGCCGGCGGAATAAGCGAAGCGACTTAATCATCCAGTGTGGGCCCTATACGCGAAGGATTCGTGAGCATTTTCCCATGGGAATTGCAATCGGGACGAGTGGTTGTGAATGTTGTCTTGGTTGTAGTCGCGATTGTAGTCGTAATCGTCGTCGCGGCTGCAATCGCAATTGTAGTCGCAATATGAATCGTAGTCGTATGCGTCGTCGTCGTGGCGGTGATTACTTTCCTCTAGTATTGTGCGGGCAGTCTATTGCATGGGGTTCTTTCTCCTTGGAAATAGCATTCCCTGGGCGACCCTACACGACCGAAGAATTGTGAGCACGTTGGCAAGAGGATTGTCATATAGATCGAAGCATTATTCGCCGAATGCGTTGATCGCACATTCCTTGTTTATGTTGTCGTCATCTCATCGTCGTTGTTCTGTGGCGGGTGCCGCGGGTGAAAGAATCTTGTCCGCTTCTGGTGGGGCCTAATTAAAGAAAACAGCTCGTGTCCACTGCTGGGGCCACCTGGGGGTTCTGAAGACTTTTCACATTTCATGACTTCCTCGCCAGGAATTCTTCATGGGGGGGCCTTATCAAATAATCCTCGGCGAGGGACCCTTAATACTGCATCCTTCGTAGGGAGCCCTTCAAAATCATCGTACGATACCAAAGATACGCCCCAACCATAATCTCTTTACGGGTGGAGGCTATGGGGATATGGGGCTATATGACCATAGGGCTATAGGTATATAGGGCTATAGGGTTATATGGCTATAGGCACATAGAGCTATAGGGCTTCGGGCTATTGGGCTATATGGCTATAGGGCTATAGAACTATAGGGGTACAGGACTGTATGGCGATTGGGCGATTGGGCGATTGGGCTATAGGGCTATAGGGAAATGGGGCTATGGGACTATAAGGCTATGGGCTATGGGGCCATAGGACTATATGGCTATAGGGTTTAAGGGCTATAAGGCTATGGAACTATGGGGCGATAGGACTGCTATAGGTGGCTGTAGCGCTATATGGGCTATAGGGCTATAGGACTATAGGGCTATGAGGGTATAGTGCTATAGTGTTATAGGGCTATAGGGCTATAGGGCTACAGGGCTATAGGGCTACAGGGCTATAGCGCTATAGTGCTATAGGGCTATAAGGGCCATAGGGCTATAGGGATACATATGTATGTATATGTGTATCTATATATATAAAAGAATAAATAAATGCTCATAAAAAGTATACGGCTGTATGGCTCTAAGGCTATATGGGGTGTAAGACTATAGGGCTATAGGGTTATAGGGCGACCGGGCGCCAGGGCATCCTGGCACCCGGGCACCTGGGCACCCAAATCCCCGGGCACCCCGCGGGCACCCCTGCACCCGGGCACCCCCGGGCACCCCTGGGCACCCGGGCACCCCTGGGCACCTGGGCACCTAGGCACCCGCGGGCACCCGAGGCCAGCTCGGCGGCGAACCTCACCTAACCAAGTGAATCCGCTAGGACCCCTACGGAGGCAAGCTCTGAGTGGGGAACATACGGGGCCTTGTATTTAGAAATCCTTATGAAAGCGTTTTTTCTTTTGAAAAATTGAGAATTCCGAAATGTTTTAACGGTCATCACTAAGGATTCGTGAATCACGCTTACAATAAGGAGCCAATAGTAATGGCTCCCTACCCATGCTTTTTTGTACTGAAAAACCTGATTATATGGCAGCCGCAGGAAGGATTCCAAAAATCAGGAAACCGACGTCAGGAATCGTTACTAGGGTCTTCGTAATAATCTGGATTCCATAGTAAGTGAAGATGCTCTAGTAAGGCATCGATCCTTCGTAAGGAACGCTTTGTAAAACGTCCCTAATACAGAATATGGAATAAAGAACCCTCGATGCAGAACCGTCAACCGGGATTTCTTAGTAGGGGATCTTTTTGCAGGAACCCGTGGCACGGAACCATCAATCGGGATCCCTCGGTCGGGATACTTACGGATCACCATGCTCAGTGCAAAACCCTAAATAAAGCATCCTCTTTAAGGACTTCGTATAAAGTAACGTGTTGCGAGAACTCTCGCTGAGGAGTCCCCAACAGGGAACCCTTGATGAGAAACTATAACAAGGACTTTTGGATAAGGAATCCTTCGTAAGGCCTACTGTGTAAGGGACCCTGTGTGAGGAATCCTTAACAACGCTCGTTAATAAGCAGAACGCGTAACACATCCTGACGAGGATATCTCGAATAACGAATATCCGGAATAAGGAACCCTTAGTGGGGACGCCTTCGTAAGGAATCACTCGTAAGAGTCCAATCGGGGAGCTCAAACTAACTCGCAAAAAGAAGCCAGTCATCAGAAACCCTTACACGGGAACTTTTCATGTGGAGCTCTTAATATTATAGACGCCTTAGTCAGGAATTCGACTTACGGCACCCTTACCAAATAATCTGCAATAGGGCATCTTTAGCAACACATCTGTTTTTAGGGGCCTTTCATCAGGACTGCATACTAAGGGATCATGAGTCGAAGACCAGTCGAAAATACTCCTGAGAAAAGGAACCCTTAATCACGCATGCTTCTTTCGCAGTCCTCCTTTTTTCACAAGCAACCCGTATGTAAGACTACGTGGAACCCTTAGTGAGGCATCCTTGGCGAGATCCCCTTTTGTAAATTGATCCTCAGCATGGAATCCTTAGTCTAGAACCCTTTGGTCGGGACTTTTTGATAGGGGCTCCCTCCTTAGGAACTAGTAGCAAGGATTCCTGAGTAAGGAATCCCTAGTCAGGCATCCTGGGACTGTAATCCCAAGTAAAGACCCGTTTAAAATGGGATCCTGCGTACGGGGCCATTGGCTGGGAATCCTGAATAGGAAATCCTGAGAGGGGAAACGTTACAAGGATGGAGGGGGAGGAGGGTTGGGAGGAAGGAGTGGGGGCCCGAGGAGGACGCGGAGGAGGAGGAGCTGCAGACGGAGCTTGGCTTGCCGCCCATACACAAATTCGCTGCCGACCGTCCGTGGCGCTGATTGCTCGCACAAGGGGGCTGAGCCCTGGGGGAAAGGCTCGAGGAATCAAAACAAAATAGCATGACAAAGGACCCGACCATATGCAGCTGCGAGTGCCGCGAGGGAGATGAGACGAAGGAGGGGGGGCGCGCAGACTCCGAGTAGCGCACGCGGCATAACCTTCTGCCACGAAACGTGTGAAGGGTGTGCCGACATGAGTCTGGCAGGCGCCTGCGAACGTCGCCATTGGGGGCTTCCGTGGCTTTCCCTATGGGGCCACGAAGCGTGTGAGGGGTGTACCGACACTGGGCGGCGGTGCCATACGAACTTTCCCACTGGGGCCTTAGGTGGAGCTCCGTATGGGGCCACGAAGCGTGTGATGGGCGTGTCGACATGGGGCGGCGGTGCCACGGGACCACAAAACGTGTGATTGGTGTGTCGATGTGGGACGGCGGTGCCATGCGAACTTGCCCATAGAGGCCTTCGGCGGAGCTCCTTATGGGGCCACGAAACTTATGAGGGTGTGCCAGAATGGGCCGGCGGTGTCATGCGAACTTTCCAACCAGGGCCCTCGGTGGAGCTCCCTATGGGGCCACGAAGCGTGTGACGGGTCTGCCAAAATGGGCTGACGGTGCCATGCGAACTTTCCCACTAGGGCCTTCGGTGGAGCTCCCCATGGGGCCATGAAGCGTGTGAGTGGTCTGCCAAAATGGGGCGGCGGTGCCATGCAAACTCTTCCACTGGGGCTTTAGGTGGGGCTCCCTATGGGACTACGAAACGTGTGAGGGTTGTGCCGAATTGGGGCGGCGGTGCCATGCAAACTTTCCCACTGGGCCCTTCGGTGGAGCTCCCTATGGGGGGTGGAGCTCCCTATGGGGCCACGAAGCGTGTGATGGGGTCTGCCGAAACGGGGCGGCGGTGCCATGCTAGCTTTACCACTGGAGCCTTCGGTGAGGCACCTTATTGGACTACGAAACGTGTGAGGGGTGTGCCGACATGGGGCGGCGGTGCCATGCGAACTTTCCCATTGGGGCCTTAGGTGGAGCTCCCCATGGGGCCACGAAACGCGTGAGGGGTGTGCAGGCATGGGATGGGCATGCGGAGAGCAGAGGCAGGGAGGGGAGGAGGGAGGAGGAGGAGGAGGAGGAGGAGGAGGAGGAGGAGGAGGAGGGGAGGAGCAAGGAATGAAGGAAAGAGGACCCAACACCACAAAATGGTTGGGAAAAAAACGTCTGGATCCACGGAAAAAAAAACGGGACCAGTGGATTCAGAGTGGCAGTTTTGTCCCCCTCGAACATTTCCCCCGAGGCCAGACTCCCTCTCAGACGGAATCGATGTGTACCCCCCACGAACGGTGCCCCCCACAGTCAAAGGGAAGCCATGTGTAACCCCTCATAAAAGGAAAATCGATTGCACCGCTACCCCAGCACAAAGAGATAGAATCCACAATCCGAGTGTCACCCTGAAAGACAGAGAGAGAAAGAGAGAAAGAGAAAGAGAAACAAACAAAGAGAGGAAAAGAGAGAGAGAGAGTGTGTGAGAAAGAGAGAGAGAGAGAGAGAACAAAAAAAGAGAGGGAGTGAGAAAGAGAGAGAGAGAGAGAGAGAGAAAACAGAAAAAGAGAGGGAGCGGGAGAAAAAATACATGCGAACCTGAAAACCCAGACAAACATGGGGCCTGAAATCTACCAGGCCCATTTTGCACCTGAAGCCGACACGTAAGGGGGGACAGAAAAAGAGGGACAAAAGGGAGGGCAAGGGTGACCGGGAAAAGTCGAGGACCCCTGAGATCTGGCGGTTCTGGAGGCCGTGCCAGAACGCTCCAAGACGCTCTGAAAACGTTCTGGCACGCTCTGGGGCGATTCATCCCGGTCCTGGACCCGCCCGAGGAGGGATTGAAGGGTAGGTAAGGGAGAAAGTGGAGGTGGACGGGGCGGGGGAGCGTTGAGGTCCAAACAGCGAGGTCGCAAATCTTCTACGGAAGCCAGCATGGCCAGGTGCTCTTGAGGTGAGCCGGATAGGAGCATCAATCACAGCTGCGCACAGGAAAGGCAAAGAAAGAAGACGGGGGTCAAGAACCCTTAGATCTCAGATAAGAAATCCAGGGTCTGAAAGCCGGTGGAACACAAATTGAGGCTTGGCCATGGATATCACTGCCGCACTCGTCAGATCAGGAATCCCCAGAAAGGTTTGACGCCTCCTGGGCACACTCCTTTCCCAACGCCCCCACCGTAACTTTACTGGGGGAACATAAATTTTGAACGCAAGCGCGAAATGAGGAACGTGCTGGAATATCCGAGCGGAGATCGCGAGAGCACAGCCATACCAATAGTAGACAATACTGGCCTGCACCGCTGTGCCACAAATTCTGAGTCAAAGCCAGGCTGGACCGGACCATGAAGTCAGAGTCCAAGATCGAAATTCACATATAAGATGGAAGCCACAGCTTCACCAGCGCGCAGGTACCCCCACTTCGCAAGATCATGGCGATAAAGTCTCATCCTATGCAGCAGCAGTGAGGCACATTCGATTGGGACCCGCAGTTCTGGACAACGGCACCAGTGAAATGCGCTCGGACAAGCAAAGCTCGCTTATGAACCCCAGCGGCACTGTGCACATGGCACGGCATGCCCAGCTCGGCGCGCGCGGCATGGCACAGCATGGCGCTCGCGCGGCACGGCGAGGCATGCCGTGGCACTGCACACACTGCTCGACACGCACCCAGCTACGCACGCCGCAGCACGACCAGCAAAGCACGCACAGCACGAAAAGGCACAGCACGGCGGGGCACGTATGGCACGAAATCTCGAACTTATGATCAACGACAAAAGAGCAAGCCTTACATCTCCAGCTTGTGAGGGGAATGGAGCGCTCGCGCCCCTTGGCGATAAGGTGCTGCCTCGCGCGATCAACCTTGCCTGCGTAGACTGCACTGGGACTACGTGCTGAATCCCAAGCTTGCCAAACAAAAATGAGGGGCCCGTACAATCTGAATGAAGCCTTCAAGGAAGAGCCATGCACTCCACGACCTACGCTCACCAACAAGCTTCGAGCAACAGTTCAGAATTACATAAAGCACAAAGCGGTGCGCCTACCAGTTGAAACAAGTGTACATCAGATGCGATGCCAAACCCACCGAACAAGCCTTAATTAGCAACTGAACGCTATTCCTCATAGCTTGCTTGCCACCTATTCCACTGACGGTAAGCACTTGGAAATCGAACCCAAGCTCGGACATCTTCCAGCTTGCGGAATAGCACACCAACAAGTTTGCATTAGGTCCTCTTACACTCTCTCTCAGGAGCTGTCAAGTTGCACCAGGGTCTGGCGGTTGCCGCCCTCAGACTTATCATGGGTGCTGGTGGGAGGCGCGCTGGGGTCCTTCGACTACCGCCGCTGCCCTCCACATCCCAATCGCAAGTTCCCCCCATGGGGCGCTGGCGCTTGCCAGTGGGCGGTGCTCCAGGGTCCAGAGGTTGCCGCCAGTGGGTTACGTTCGTAGGGTTCCACCCACATGTTGCGCCAGAAGGGTTTCAATCATAGGTAGAGTGAATTGCACCCGCAGGGTCCTACGCCCGAGTTCTACTCCGGGGGCTCCAACCATATGGCTGCCCCATCACGGCTCCACCCATGTTTTTTTTTAAAGAGAATAGAGATCAAGGCATACACACTGAAGAATAGAACATCGAAACTAGAAAGAAGGTAGTGAATCGAGAGCTCAGAGCAATCAACAAACATGTAAAATATTGAAGAGTAGAGAATTCATTGCCGAGGCTAGAGAGCAAGAACCATCGAGTCAAAAGCCGCGCGCGGTCAACGCAAAATGAAACATATCGATAAGAGAACACGGAAAAGTGAGAAGGATGTGACATGATGTAGAGAACGTAAGTCAGAGGAATAAGAGGGAGAAAGATCGGGGGGGAGGGAGTACATAGAAAAGCGCAGGCAGTAGTGAATGGCAACTAGAGCGTTGATAGTAACGGGGTAGGACATGAGAGTAGAAAAGGAACGGAAGTAGAGGTGGAGAACGAAGAGTAGCGGAGCGTACACATAAGCACGTCCATAACTTAGAACACGCTATGGGGAGCACACATCAACAGGAAGTACAGCATGGCAAAGTGACAAAACAAAGGAAGGAACACAACGAAGTACACAAGAACACGCATAAATAATTGAGAAGGAGATGGCGAATCGATAATTGATGACTGAGCGTAGCGGTACGGAAGTACGGGGGTAGGGGCATAAATTAATAGGCGCAGGCTGTATTTATGATATAGAACAGAAGGTCAAGCTGAAGATTTAACGTCTATTGAAGAGTTGGTGGGTAAGAGAACGAGGAGTGGAGACAGGAAAACACAGGGGCGTCGAGAATAGAGGGTAGGGGTGCAAAAAATGGCACAGGAGACAACACATACCACGGAAACCCAGGGCAGAACTAAGACTCAGCATGGACAGAGAGAGACAGTGAGAGAGAGAGAGAGAGAGAGAGAGAGTCACGGGCGCCCACGGGGGTCTACGAGCGGGCACGATGTGGGAACACGCGCCCATTGGCGGCCACGAGGCTTCCACGGGCGTGCAAGATGCGCCCACGGGGTGCCACGGGCGAAACCCTGCCAGATCCACCCAGCGCACGGGGCGCCCACGAGGCGCCCACGGGCGGGCACCAGGCGCCCACCATCCAGACACCAGGCGAAACCTCGGCATACCCATCCGAGTACCTAGAAACCCTACCTGAGTGACAAGCCCTGCTTGGGTAAACAGAGAAGCGAAAGAAGAGTAGACAGGCATTGTCTGGGGTCCACGCACGGGTATAATACAAAGGTGCGCCCCCAGCCAAGAAAGATGCAAACGAGCCCGCGTTTCGGCGCAGCCAACATCAAGCCCCTAAGCACCTGCCAGCGCCAGGACGTCAACAGAGGCTTGTGTGCCGACACGGCCAGGGGAAAGCACGAGCAGGAGCAGCAGGACAGCAGAACGAGGAGCAGGAAACGCCCATCAGCGGCAGCAGCGGCAGCGGCAGGAGGGTGACGCAGGAAGACCATCTCCTCCGACGACGAAACTTTTTCGCGACGTGAGCCCCACCCCGGGACCCGGACCCCGACCGCTTCCCCAGGACGGGCCGTCCATCCTAAACTATTTGTGGACGGCCCCAGGGCCAGGAGACGGCCCCCGGAGGCCGAAAGCGTCCCAAACTTGATGCGTCGTCCGAACCTGAAGGAAGGAGCATCAGCAAGAGCCCTGAATCATATTCGCGATAACGAACGCCCGTGACGGCCCCGCCCGCCCCCCTCTGGGGAAACGGAAAGGTACCGATACCGCTACCCCTGGACCTCTCCCGGGCTGCATTCTGTCCAAGGTTTCGACGCGAATCCAGCGGTGGCGACAAGGGCCGCCCAGGAGGCTCAAAAAGGGGAACACGGCCGAAGGGGAGCGGTATGGTTACCATTTCCTCCTCTGACCCCCCCTCCCCCCTCGCCCTGGTCACGTCACGATTCGCGCTGGCGCCGTCTGGGAGTTTGTCCTTATTATAAGCATTCCCAGGCGGCGCCGGCGCGAATCGTGACGTGACCGGCGCCCTTCCCCCCATTCCCCCCTCCTCGGTATGACGCCCGTGATCGCCAGGGAATAATAAAGAACGATCTCCAGCGGCGGCGGCAGGGAAGCCGAGCAGGTCGGGATGTAGCGCGCGCCCCGCCTCTGGACGACCGGCGGGTGCGGAGCGTGCTGCACCGGCCGGGTCTGCCAGCACGGGCCCCGCGGCGTCGCGAGCTGCTGGGGCTGCGGGCCCCTCGGCGTCAGCAGCCGCACGTGCCCCCAGGCCTGGCCACAGAAGGAAGAATTTGCAGAGGTTTGCCATTTCTCAGACGGCCATCCCCGTGCATTTTTCGGTTTTGTGGCTTGCCTTGTTCCCGAGATGATCCAAGATGCTCCTCGATGGTCCTCGCCGAAGACACATGCACACGTCCGAGCGATGCCAAGGACGGAACGGGAGCAGAGAAATCCTGGCCCTCCATCTCCCGTCTTTGGGGGGAGGATACCGATACCGCTGATCACCAGACATGTCCTGGGGTGCGTTCTGAAGATTTCGAGGCGAATCCAGCGGTGGCGATGAATTTTGACCACCTGTTTTTATTACTCCTCGTCGCTCCCTGCGTCCTTTGGCACTGTTCACCCAGGATCTTGAGGGGGCCCAACGTAGTGTAGGCCTTACACGAGGTACACACGAACAGCGGACGCTCATCGGAGCAATCAAAAGAGAGGAGCGTACGCCCTCGCTCTTTCACCCCTTAACAGGGCCCAAAGAACCTCCCCAGTACAACCAGCAGGCGAGGGGCGGCTATCTTGGCGCTTGAAGCGTAAACAGGTGTCGCACCTCCAATACGTTCTAAACCACAACCACTCGTGGTCAATCGTGGGAGCACAAACTTTAGCCACCTTCGGGGCCTTGGTTAATTCAACTCCTGACAAATCGAGCCGAGGCCAAGCAGGGAGGAGCCGTGCTCCAAGCTAGATCACTGCTTTGTACACTCGAACCTGCCAATACAAAAGCTTACGCTCGTTGTTAGTGGGTCTCGGGTGCAGCCGACGACCCAACTTGGCCACCCTGTCAGCCGAGACATTGCCTGCCTTAAAGAAGGCGTCCTGGGCAGAGTGGACCTCTCCTTCCAAAACGTGGGCCTTCACTCTCTTGAAACCATCCCAGGGGGCCGAGAGGGCCGAAAACATCCTGGCTGCATAGGGGCGCTTATAGGAGAGCTGTCGGAGGTGAGGGGGTGAGATCGAAGTGGAACGGAGAGCCCCCTACCGGGAAATCGATTTCGGTTTAGTGTTCGTGCGTGCCGTGCGTGCGGGCGAGGCGAAGCTGCGTGGGCGGGCGAGAGAAAGTCTCCTGTGGCTGAGGCGCGGCCGGACCAAATGATTCCCTTCCGGGCGGCCGGGGCCCCGCGGTGTCCCGCCGGTGTCCCGCTGGTGTCCCGTGTGGCTGAGGCGCGGCCGGACCAAATGAGTCCCGCCGGTGTCCCGTCGGTGTCCCGTCGGTGTCCCGATGATGATGTTGATGATGATTACGATGATCATTACGATGATGATGGTGATGATGATGATGGTGATGATGATGATGTTGATGATGGCGATGATGATGAAGTTGATGTTGTTCATGATGATGATGATGATGATGATGACGTCGATTGTGAGATCGATTGTGATATCGATAGTGAAGCCGAATGTGAGATCGATTGTGAGATCGATAGTGAGATCGATTGTGAGATCGATAGTCAGATCGATTGTGAGATGATGATGGTGATGATGGTGATGATGGTGATGATGGTAGAGATGATGGTGGTGATGATGATGATGATGATGACGTTGATGATGTTGATGATGATGGTGTCCCGATGACGATGATGTTGATGATGATGTTGATGGTGGTGATGATGATGCTGATGTTGATGATGATGATGGTGTCCCGATGATGATGATGATGATGATGATGATGATGATGATGACGTTGATGATGATGGTGTCGATGATGATGATGGTGTCCCGATGGTGATAATGATGATGATGATGCTTATTATGTTGATGATGATGACGATGTTGGTGTCCCGATGATGATGATAATGATGATGATGATTATTGTGATGATGATGACGATGTTGAGGATGATCATGACATGATGATGATGATGGTGTCCCGATGATGATGGTGTTGATGGTGATGTTGATGATTATGCTGGCCCGATGATGATGACTATGATGGTGATGATGATGCTTGATGATGGTGATGATGATGGTGTCCCGATGATGATAATGATGATGATGTTGATGATGACGATGTTGCTCGTCGTCGTCGTGAGAGCGATTGTGAGATCGACTGTGAGATCGATTGTGAGATCGATAGTGAGATCGACAGTGAGACCGAATGTGAGACCGAATGTGAGATCGATTGTGAGATCGATTGTGAGATCGATAGTGAGATCGATAGCGAGATCGATAGTGATATCGATAGTGAGATCGAATGTGAGACCGATTGTGAGATCGATAGCGAGATCGATTGAGTGAGACGTTGGTTCCCCCTCCCCCCTGACCTCCTTATCACCCGCAGTGTGGTAGTATAGGTATAGCCTTGGAGGCACACTTGGCCTTGACAACGTTCAGGAAATCAGAGTGCTCCCGAGACGGCCCAGAAATACACTGAGAGGCAGCCTCTAAAGCCCCGAACTCCCCCGCGTGACTAGTTTGCGGGAGGGGGCCCAGATAGGCCCATACACAGAACACAGAAGCTTCCCAGACTCCGAATGGGCTGTAAATCCCCAGCTTGCTCGAGATAACTCCCGAATTATGCTACGCTCGCAGCTCCCGTCCATGAAGATGTCCCCCTAGACGTTCGTGTCCTCTCTCTCTGGATCGTCTGCCCAAGACACGCAGACACCACCTTCTTCACGAGGACGAGGCCAGAAATCACCTGGGTCAGGGACAACAGCCTTAGTGAACATAGGAACTGCTGCCGATCACCCTGGTCGATCGCTCTGGCTGCTTCTTGGACCTCGGGTGCCACGAATTCGTCCCTCTGAAATTGGACCGCCGGACAACACCACAATCGATGGTAGATCGAATCTGGAGCAGCCTTGCAGAGCGGACACATGTCGGACTCTAGCTTATAGACAGCTTGGATCGCCCGATCCATGGTCCAGGCAGCGCCACAACTAAGCCGCACTGGCGATGAATTGTGGGTAGCGGTACCGGTATTGTGTCCTCTGAGTCTTGGAGCCACACGAGTGTTAGGAAGCAGATCCTGGGAGGTCTTTGCAGGAAAGATCTGAAGCAATTAAGACCCATTAGCGGGCCCCTAAGCCGGATTAGGGCGGATCTGGCCTGGGATCAATCCGGATCAATCGATAAGACGACCGGCACCTGCCCCGAGGACGGCGAGGTACGGGGAGGGGGGGGAGGAATGGGACGCAAAAGGACATACTGATACGATGTGTCTTCGTTGGAAACGCACGTCCGACACGAACATCAAGCACGACATCTTGCAGTAGATGGTTTCCCGAGCCGTATGGCCAGAAAGCGCCGGCCACGGAACTCATGCTACAAGATGTCCGAGCGTGCGCGGCGCCCATGCGTGGCCGACGCACATCTCGTATAAGCATGTCTGGGTGGTGCCAGATGAGGAAGGAGGGAAGGGAGTGGTAAGACGAAGCCAGGCTCCGGACCGGGGCCAAGCGGGGATCTCTAAGGTCCGCTGCAGGATGTCTCGGGCGCCGCGGCCGCCCCAGACGGCTGTGAAACGCTCTAGGAGCGTTCTGGGACGCTCTGAGCAGATTTTTCCTCGTCGTGGACCAGCCCAAAGCGAGAAGGGAGGGATCAGGGAGAGAGGAGGAGGAGGAGGAGGAGGAGGAGGAGGAGGAGGAGGAGGAGGAGGAGGAGGAGGAGGAGGGACGATGGAGATGGGACAGCAGCAGCACGAAGAAGGACAGCACTGAGGAGGCATGCCCTGAAAGCCGACGCTGCGAGAACATACAACATCGCGAGCAAAAACACGACTGAAGCCCCAGACCCCATCTTTTTGCGGAGCCGCATCGACCTGTGGAGGCCCCAGGGCCCGAGGCCAGGCGATAAACGCCCGGCGAACAAAATGCAACGCCCAGATCTCAGAGAGGCAGCATGAAGGCTGGGGCAGCAGCAGCAGCAAGAGGGAGGACGGGCGGCGGCGAGGCATCCGCCAGCGTCCTTGAACACCATGGCGCGACTTCCCCCGGTCCCGGGCCCGCCCGCAGGAGGGAGGGAGGAAGGAGCCGCCCGCGTCCTGGAACGCTCTGGAGCGCTTCATCCCGGTCCTGGGCCCGCCCCATGGAGGGAGACAGGAGGGAGGGGGTGGGGAGGAGAGAGCAGCAGCAGCAGCAGCAGCAGCAGCAGCAGCAGCAGCAGCAGCAGCAGCACGCGTAAGGGCGCGGGGCGGCGGGGCATCCGGCGGCGGCGGCCGCGGGGCCGACGGCTGCGGGCTGGCGGACAGCACCCCCAGCGGGAGCTGCGGCACGGGCCCCTGCGCCACGGGCCGCGGCGCCGCCGCCGAGCCCTGGCCAGCATGGGCAGCAGCCCCCAGCGGGGGCCCCGCGGCAGGGTGCGCGTGCTGCGGGGGCGCCGACAGCACCAGCACCTGCGCGGAGGGCGCCGGCGGTACGTCGATACGCTGGTCCTGGCCAGGCCCAGGATCGGTGCGCACGGTCGGTTCAGGGTCAGGGCTCGGTCGCCGGAGGCCAATATGGAGGTACGAGAAATGAAGCGCGGGCCCGATGGCGAAGAACAGACGGACACCCCTCCGAAAGCGAGGTTGTCCTATAGCCCTCGTGCCAGCTGCATGCCTTCCGCGCCAAGGCGGGAAGGGCGTATGCACCGATCCTGGGCCCAGTCTCTCTTTTCCCTTGTGCCCCCGTGTGCCTGACGTTCCTAAGAGTACCACGGGGGGGCCCTTGGCGGCCCCTCAGTTCCCAGTGTATATATATATGTATATATATATATATATATATATATATATATATATATATGCTACAGCCATTTGGGCTAAGGGTGACACGTCACTCAGGGTGTAATGTGCGCGATAAGGTATCTTGTCCTCATCAGCTCTGTTCTTGCTCTTCTGGTCCCCAGTCCGTCCTCTCGTCCGCCCATGCCCAGCGAGAATGGTACTCCAGATTTCGTAATAAAGGGAGGGGGGTCTCATTTCGGGGGGGGTCTCTTCCAGGCTATCTTGGAAGGCCTGGGGGGGTCTGGGGACGATGTTTGGGAGGCTTCCCCCACGGGGGAGGTCTGAAATGACTTGTCTTGGAGGGTCCAGACCCCCTCCCTTTTATTACGATATCTGGAGTAAGCGGAGCGGCGGCTCAGGATCCAGTGCGGTGGCGGACGAGGCCGATGGCGGAGGTGCCGAAGCCACGGGGACGCTGGAGCGCGCGAGGGGAGTCACGCATCCCACCTCAGACAGAGGGGTGGGCACCGACGAAGACGATTGGCAACAGCTCTCGTGGACCACCGAGTAAAACGACGCGAAGATCGGGACAAAATCGGATCGGGATAACTCGAAATCTCTGAGAATCGGCGGGTTTGGAGGATGTATTGGGCGCCGCGGCCGCTCCAGAGCGCTCCGGAACGCTCTGAGAGCGCTCCGGAACGCTCTGGAGCGATTTATCCCGATCCTAGCCCTGTTTTACCGAGACCCCCGGCGACAGCTAGACACAAAGATGGGTCAAAGCCGAATGGGGTGCCGGCCGTGACTGGTGGTCACGCGGGAGCTGGGACGCATGGACGTCAGCACCAGGTCCATGGATGTCCACTCCAGACCCCTGGAGCTCACCATGTCGCCTGAGCAGGTACCGCGGTGCTGACGAGGAGAGCTGGCCACGAGAATACGATGGGCATGCAGACGATGGGGGCTGGCACAGACGTGACGATCGTAAGCCCCGATGGCCAGCAGAGGAAAAGTCGAGGGACTCCTCGGCTCCTCCCCAGCGGAACGGCTTCGGGCACTTCCAGCTCTACGAGGGAAGTCTCCGAGCAGGGACCCTCGGGACAGGCTTCCCGGACTTCGCCCAGGCGAGCGAGGTCTTGGCGGGCCTGCCCCTCGAGCTTCAGACCAGGCTCGGGTCAGTTCGAGACGAGCTCGACTCGCCAAGTGGCATGAAGCTCCTGGTAGATCACCTCGCTCTCCTTTCGGGGGAGCGGGCGGGCGATGCAGCTCGAAAGCTGCACAACGAAGCTCTGCTCGAATTCGTGATGAAGAAGGGCGCGTCTCTCGCAGAGTACGTCGAACGTCGTGACGCCCATTTGGGCATGGCGGAGACGACGGGACTCGTACTACCGGACGCAGTCAAAGGCACGTTGTCATGAAGAAGGGGCCGCCCTATCACAACAACATCGAGTGAACTTGCGTACGCTCGCCTCCGGTAACAGGGACCTCCATTCGATTCTCCAGGCAATTCCTGATCTTGATGTCATGGATCGGTCAGCGCCTCCCAACCACTCGTCATCGGGCTCTCGTACCTACGTCGAGGCTGGCATGGAGACTGACATTCTCCCGGTCGACGAAGAGCCCTCCGACGACACTCAGGAGACGAGCATCTTCATGGTGGAGTTCGATCAGGACGAAGCGGATCAGCTGCTGGATACGCTGGCTCAGCAGGACCTCACAGAGGCCCGTCATTTCCAGCGACGAGCTCAAGAAAAGGTCCCGCTGCTCTCACTGCGGAGGGCCTGGCCACTGGCGTGAGGACTGCAAAAAACCGCACCGCAGCAAGGCCGACAGGATCCAGGCCGAGAAGCATGCCAAGCCGAGCGACTCGTTCTTCGGACGACCCCAGCGGACGACCCCCGCGGGGACTTGGCGGGAGGCTCGTGGCCCACCGTGCTCGAGCCAGAAGAGAGGCCCTCGGACGAGAAGATCGGGGTTGGTCCACGAAGTGACGACTCTCCGGCATGGGCGACCACGCGCTGGTGGGCACCGCGGCCGGTGCCGCACCGATCGGGAAGCCCAACCTGCAGGAGTTCGTGGACGCCTTCGCCGCGAAGGGATACTTGGTGCACCTGGACTGGGACGCCCAGGGTCTCCCGCAGGCCAATGGAGTGGGAGGGAAAGTGGCGCCCGTCGTGAGAACCATCACACCAGCCTCCTTCTGCGGCTGCGGCGTGATCATCCAGCCTCCTTCTGCGGCTTCTGCGACCTGATCTGCGAAACGGTGGCGGCTAAGAGCCGCTTCGCTCACTGAGAGGGGTTCACTCCTTAATTATCAGCTTGTGCTGGGCGAAAATCCTTGCCTCCCTCGTAGCCTGTTGTCAGACGACGCCCACGATGAAATCGGTCTCTCGGACGTGGCCAGGGGCACGTCGGACGCCGATTCGGCTGCCGCCGCATTCGCTCGCAAGCACGCACTGAGAGAATCCGCCAGGAAGGCCATGATGTCCTTGGATGCCCGGGAGCGTCTTCGGTTAGCCTCGGCCGCCCGCAGACCCGTGGATACCACGTTTTCCCGGGGGCCTGGGTCTACGTGTGGAGGAGGGTCACCTCTCAGAACAAGAGTCAGGCCCTCCAGCGAAGCCGGTGGACCAGCCCAGGAGCGGTGGTAGTCCAGCATGGCACCACGGTGCGGGTCGCGATGAGGACCCGCCTGCCCAAGTGCAGCGTCGAGCAGGTTCGGCCAATTAGCCACTAAGCAGGAAGCCTTCGGGGCAGAGCTCTCAGATTCCCCAGCTTTCGACCAACACCCGAGGGACCCAGGGAAGCGAGTGGGGGCCTTGGATTTGGACGCCCGAAATGGGTACCAAAAGAATGGGTACAATGCCCAACAACAAATTTTGTCCCAAACCAACAGCAGCCGCTGTTTGGCAGGCGGCCTTCTGTCTCGAATGGACACAGGCCGCGGCGGCGCGGACAGCGAGTCCTGTTCAGAATGAACAGGAACTGCTGTTGGGCATTGTACCCATTCTTTCGGTACCCATGTCGGGCGTCCAGATTGGACGTAGAGCGAGACGGTCCTCCCCCCCCCGAGACCTGGGACGTCCCCGAGGACGAAGCACAGCCTCCCTCCGTGCCAAGCGGCACGGGTCCTTTCTCCGTCGTGCAGGAGGGAGCTCCGGTCACCCCTCCCTCTCCTCCGCCGGGTTCTTTTTTGCAATCCTTCGTTCAAGAAAGGGCTTTTTGCAATCCTTCGTTCAAGAAAGTTTTTTTGCAATCGGTTTTTTTTTGCACAAAAAAGTGTTTGTTTGCAATCCATCCCTCTCCTCCGCCGGTGCTCGAGGTACTGGGCAGCGGGGAAGACCCGACGTCTCCCCCGACTGGCCCCACCCCGTCGGTCTCTTCCTCTCTCCGCGCTGCTCCGCCCTCCGCTCGTCTTTCGGACTCGGGCTCTCATATGCTCTGCCCACCCGGTGAGACCACGGGGCTGCCTACAGAACCGGCAGTCGAGGACGCGGCTCGCCCGAGCATAGCTCGGAGACCCCTAGAAGAGCCCGCGACTCCTCCCTCCTCCCGTCCTAGACTCGCCCGAGCGGAGGAGATGCCCGGGGAAGGTCGGGTCAGGACCATGATTCGAGAGCGAGAAGATACTCCACCCGCCCCCGATGCGACGTCTCTCCCGGCCCCCTCCTCCACCAGGCAGAGGCACCTGCTGGACGACGTGCCAGCCTGCATCCTGAGGCCGGGCCAGCCGGAGCCGGCCCGAGCGAGGGAGGCCATGGCAGCGCTTCACTGCCCCTGGAGGAAAGAGGAGGAGGGGAACGCCCTCGGTCTAGGCCTCCGCCTCCTCCTCCTTCAGACTCTCAGGATCCAGGCCAGGACGCTGAGCTCGTGTCTTTGTTCTCAGGGGGAGTTGGTGATGACTTCCAGGATCAGGCTCTGTGGGGCGAGATATGCGTCTGGCACGGCTTCGCCGGGCACGTCTGGACAGGAGTGGGGTCCCAGGGACCACCCCGGCCCAAGGGGGCCGAGGTCAATCTCAGGAAGCTCTCGCCAGAAGAGCGCGAGCTGTTTACGCACTCCGACTCCAAAGAATGGAAGACCATCCTGGACTCCGGGGCCGTCCGAATGGTCCCAGCCTCCGAGGCGCAGATGATAAGGCGTCGATTCCCGGATCGTATTCTGGGGGGCCGCATGGTGCGGCGTTTCAAGACCCAGGAAGGCGTAGGAGCAGCACCAGGACCCAGACGGTCCTGACCTCCAGGTCTATTCGCCCACACCTCAGAGCGAGACAGTGATGCTGGCCCTCCAGGCCATCTGCTCCATGGGGTGGGTCCTGGAGATAGCCGATCTCAAGACCGCCTTCTGCCAATCGCAGAAGCTAGAGCGACCACAGGGGGCGATATACTGCGAGGCGTGCGATGGGCTCCCTCTCTCTCGCGGGGAGCTGGTAGAACTGGTCGCGCCAGTGTACGGCCTCAATGGCGCTCCACTACTGTGGTATCGCACGCTGACCGATTAGTTGGCTGTGGACGGCTTTCGCCGATCGCTTCTGGACACCTGCTTGTGGTTCAAGCGCTCCAAGACGGGCGCACTGGAGGCTCTCGTCGTGGTAGAAGTGGATGACCTGATAGTCGGCGCCGCCCCCGGGGAGCGCGAAGCTTTCAGGCGGATAATCACGACCCGATTTCAGGTCGGGAAATGGCAGCAGGGCGAGGCGGACTACGCCGGCCGCCACTTGAAGCAAGTGAACGGTCGCATCCTCGTGGACCAAGAGAAAAAACAATATTGGAGACCCTCGCGCCCATGCGCTTGAACAGGTCTCGGAAGGCCGATCCCACGTCTACCCTGTCTTCAGCGGAGATTAAGGCCTATCGGACTGCCATAGCGCAAATCCAATGCCTCGCCCGCGAGTCCCGGCCGGACGTCGCAGGAGGAGCCTCCCTGCAGAGCGCCGCGCTTCCCCATCCTCTGGTCTCTGACGCCACGCTGGTCAATGAGCTGTGCGCTCAGCAAAAGGCCACGGCGAGCCAGAAGATCACCAGCTGGCCCTTGGACCCCCTGAGCCTAACTTTCGTTACGGTCTCGGATGCGGGCAGGCCTGGGTCAGCGCGCCGACACAGAGCGCAGGGAGCGTGGCTGATCCTCGCCGCGGACGCCAGCATCAGGAACAACCTTAGGGCGAGGGTCCCTCTGCTCTCGTGGCGATCGCAGCGGATTGAAAGAGCCGTGGCCTCCACGGGGGCCGCGGAGACCCTGAGTCTGTCGTCGGCCGTAGCCGAGGCCCAGTGGCTTCAGGCCGCCTGGCGCGACTTGATGTTCCACGACGTTCAGGTTCCCGATTGGGCATCCTCACAATCCCCGTTTTCGGTTGTGCTGTCTAAGGACTGCGTGTTGGCCCAGGACGTGTCCACCGTCTCCGTGGTGGACGCCAAGTCCATCTTCGACACACTGTCGCGCAACTGCGCGGGATCACGTGCCGATCGCCGCAATGCGATCGAAGTGGCTGTGCTGCGGGATTCGATGTCGAGCATCGGATCGCAGATCCGATGGATACCGCACGGCCGGATGGCCGCAGATCCCGTCACCAAGGCGGATCCTGGCCCTGTCAGACCTGCTTAGCCAAGGCATCATGACACTGGTGGACGAAGAGGGCCACATATGCGAGCGCGCCCTGAACCAGTCCCTCAAGTCACGATCAAGAGGTGCGTCTCGCAAGGCTTTGGACGACCCAGTCTCCCAGGATTCCATGTGGTCCCAGAATCTCCCAGGTCTCCCAGGCCCAGGATCCAAGACTCCTCCTTTCTCCTCGTCTCCAGTGTATGTGGGGTGGCGGGAAGCAGGGAGGGAGCACTTAGTGGATTATCCGACGTCAGGCCCACGTAAAGTGGTCCCGCTGTCTCTCTTTTCCCTTGTGCCCCCATGTGCCTGACGTTCCTAAGAGTACCACGGGGGGGCCCTTGGCGGCCCCCCAGTTCCCAGTGCATATATGCTACAGCCATTTTGGCTTAGGGCGACACGTCACTCAGGGTGTGATGTGCGCGATGAGGTATCTTGTCCTCATCAGCTCTGGTCTTGCTCGTCTGGTCCCCAGTCCGTCCTCTCGTCCGCCCGTGTCCAGAGACAGGATGGGCCGAAGGAAGCAAAAACAGGCCGCTGCTCCACGGACCCCCTTCTGGAGCGCGCTCCGACCAGGACCTCTCGAGTCGGGACCAGCCGTGGCGACAAGGGACCCGCCAGGACGAGCAGCGGCATCGGGACGACCACTGGGCCTCGCGGTGCCGCTCCCTCCTCCGAGCACCTGCGGCGGGCTGGCCTGCGCCCTGGCCGACGGCGGCGGCGCCTCCGCGCAGGCGCCGGGGCGGCCCGCGGCGCCGCGCTCCCGAGGCGTCAGCGGCACCGCCACGGCGCGCGCGGGCAGCGGCGTGGCCACTCCCTGCGCAGGCCCCTGCCGCATCCCGGCGGCCGCGGCGGGGCGGCGCGCGCGGCACGCGGCGAGCGCCGCCGGACACGGCTGCGCGCGCGGCGGCGCGCGGTCGGCCGAGCGAGGGCGGAAGAGGCGGCAGGGGCAGGGGTGACCTCCTCCTCCTCCTCCTCCTCCTCCTCCTCCTCCTCCTCCTCCTCCTCCTCCTCCTCCTCCTCCTCCTCCTCCTCGTTCTACTCCTACTCCCCCTCCTCCTCCTCCTCCTCCTCCTCCTCCTCCTCCTCCTCCTCCTCCTCTACTACTACTACTACTACTATCACTACTACTACTACTACTACTACTACTACTACTACTACTACTACTACTACTACTACTACTACTACTACTACTACTACTACTACTACTACTACTACTACTACTACTACTACTACTACTACTACTACTACTACTACTACTACTACTACTACTACTACTACTACTACTACTACTACTACTACTACTACTACTACTACTACTACTACTACTACTACTACTACTACTCCTATCCTTATTCCTTATTCGAATATACTCCTACTCCCCCCTCAGGCCGGCCGATAGGGGCCGCATCCGGGTGGTCCCATCCTAACCTGCAAAAAAAATACAAAATCCACATTGTTTGTATTTTTTCCTCTCGACATGGACGTCCTGTCGTCCACGGCGATAATCAATTGCAAAAAATACCACAAAGAGCACACGCGCGCGTTCATGTCAGAATCCTACCGAACACCGTGTGTTTGCAAGCATTTCAACATAAAAACATCAAAAACCCAATGCTTTTTCACAAAAATTGTACAAATTTCCCGCCCGGGCTCTCTTGCTGAAATCATAGGAAAACCATAGGAATCTTAAGAATTCGGTC
>CAUYUJ010014715.1:811182-903682 GCA_963575745.1 Prorocentrum cordatum
CGGCCACAGCAAAACACAGTAACGTGCACGTGCACTTGAAGGGAGGGCTCTGGGCGGGAGCCAGAACAGCTACAAGAGAGGAGGAGGGTCTCCGAGCTCCAACCGGCAGAGAACATTGTGTGAACACTGGCTATCTCTATCCTCGGAGCTTCCCCGACCCCCAGGGTACCTCTCCCAACACCCTACTCGTCTCAATGCTCTGGCCACTCACTCGATGATGCTTATTGGTCGCTCTGATCTCGCACGTTTTGCGCCACAGGCTTCGAGCCCCAGGCTGACCCTCGGGAACTCGAGACAGACATGGGCGGCCACAGCAAAACACAGCAACGTGCCACCACCATTATTGATATCTGGGTGGGCGGGCGGGTACTCCACTGTTCCACCCATTACCAGAGATGTTTGGACATACGCTGCGTGATTACATTACAATTTCGTCTATCTATGGCCCAGGCCCAACGACGGCATAACGGAGTAGGATAAGGCCTGGCAACTCGAGTCAGAAACTTTCGTTGTCCATTCTTCCCTTCCAGGGAGATACGGGCAAGGCCAGTGCGATCACATTTACCTTTACACGACGAGCAGTGCCGGCATACGGTATCCAGGGGAAGGTGCGCTGAAATATAATTGTCCGCTTCCTCCACTTGACTCCATCCATGCAGAAGTCAGTAAGTATACTGGCAGCACACACTACGGAAACGAACCATGCGGACATAGCCCGGAAGCACCCAAAGAATGGGAGAGTGAGGATTCTCAAGGGTAGCTGGAATACCGTGAAAACGGGCGAGATCAAAAACATGGAGAGAAAACTTGGCGAACATGTTTCATGTTTTCATATGTTCCAAGTCAGTTGTCTTTGTGGTAGATGCGAGCCCCCAGGGCTCGGATGGCGAACGCCAGGCGGGAGGTCCAGGCCCATGGCCACGAGCCCGAGAGAACGAGGTACACGGGGTGCCCAGATGGATGGCCCAAAAGATTCCAGACTGGATGGCCCATCGAATTAACTTCTGTAGTGGGCGGCTTAGCAGATCATGATCGGGTCCATGGCGCATGTCAATCTCTAAGACCACGTGCCCTTGAGCTCGCAAGGCCGACGACCATCGGCCCGAGCCTGCAAAGAGCTCCAGACCTATATTTGTAATATCTGTGACTCCTTGGCTCACGGCAAGTCTAAGGGCGCGCAGCGCCTCAAAAGGGCGTCGCCGATGGTCCGCCAGGAAGCCTCGCAGAACGTGCGAACGTCGGGCTGCAACCGGGCGAGCTGTTCGTTCACCCTGCTCTATTTGTTGGACCGTCTCACGCTTGAATATACCACCCATCTGCCGCGGGCCTTCACCTCGGCCAGCGCCCTCAACTTCTGGACGACGTCGAAAGACGGGCCGGCGTGTCGGAGCTGGCGCGGGACGGGCGCCGGGTCGAGCTTCAAGAACTCCGCGGCTTGCCTGAAGAGTACGTGGTAGCTGCCCTTGCCGATCACCTTCACAACCGGCTGGCCGAGCTCCCTCCGCAAGGTCACGTCGCGGTGGAAGAGCGCCATGACCCTGTTGAGGAACGCGAGGGGGCCCGTCGCGTCGATGGAGATGTTCTCGTCGAGCTCCCCCACCTTCGAGACCACCCCCTCCTCGTTGGGATGGAGCGCGAGGCGCCGCCCGGCCGCGCCGCCGAGGGCGACCCCGACCGGCTGAGACCAGTGTCTCCACCTCATCTGCTTGAGCCCCGTGGGCCCGAGGTAGAGGTGGAAGGCCAGGAGGGCCCCGAGCGACGCGAACGGCTCGCAGCGGCTCACCGCCACCATCGCGAGGCCTGCCACGACCACCGCGGGAATCGGGAGGCGGGAGCGCGGCGGGGGCATCTTGCCGAAGCCGCGCAGCGCCTGGGAGGCCAAAGGGAGCGGCTCGTCTCCGCAGCGCCCGAAAGTCGGGCAGCGCCACTTCGCCGCTGCCACCAGCAGCTGGCCCGCCGCCGCACTCTCGCCCTCGAAGTACAGGTAGTCCAGGTGCTTGGCCAAAGACTTGTCCAGCTCGCCCGTCTTCATGACAAGACGATCCAACTCCACGATCTGCTGCTGCTCCACCAGCCGCGCGACGGCCGCCTCGTAGGTCGTGGTGACCTTGGCGCGACACGATGCGCGTCCCCAAGAATAGCTTGCTCTGCTGGCGGAGCATGTCCCCCTCGTCGACGTACTGGGCCCAGCGGGCCTTCCTCCTCTCGGGCAGCGAGGGATGCGACATGGCCTTCTTCGCCTGCCTCGCCGGAGGTGCCGTCGCCACAGCCCTCCTGGTCCGGGGCGCCCTGCGCGTGCTCTTGCCTGGCCAAGGGTCTGCAGGCGTCGGCACGCGCGGCGAGCTCCCGGCGCTCATCTCGCCGGTCTCGTAGTCTGCACCACGCTTCCACGACTTTGCCTCTGGTGATCTCCCAAGCCTCGGGAGCTCCTCGGCCTCTGGAAGGCGGGTCGGCTGGGTTGAGCTCGGAAACGAGCCACCTGCTTGCCGTCTCAACATTGCGTCGAAGAGAAAGACTGCAGAACTGTCGCACGGCTCTGATAAGGCCAGGTGCTGAGGTACGACCTTTAGATAAAGCCAAAATGCTGACCATGCTGTCGGATAGTAGTATGTGCCTACGACCTCGACCAGATACGGGAGTGGTTCGATGCCTCAGACACCATATCAGGGTACGACTCTCCAAAGCCGTGGTATGCTCGGACCGGGGCCATCTTCTCGAATGCATAACCCCCCAGTCGACTCCGCACACTTTGCTTTCCCCAGCATCTTCCAAAAGCGGAACCTCAGGAAACGGCTTAGACAGCGGAGAACCCTCTGAGACCTCCAGGACCTCCCCACTGGGAAAGACCCCAGCGAGAGCGGCCTCTAGGGCCCCCAGACGGACACTGCCTTCGGGTTCTCGAAATCGCCACCTGTCAGAGAAAGAGCCCAACTCGGAGAGCATATGAGCGGGTAGACGAGCGCGCGCCACTCCCTTCCCCCACTCCGACGCGTCACAACACAATACTCGCGCAGAAGTAGGTAGAGAGACCTCAGCACACAGTAGCGGGATCTCAGACTGCATCCAACGTAATTCACGGGCAACTGACGGCCACAAGGCCGAGCACGTATCTGGGTACCTGGCAGTGCACACCGAGCTGAGCACTGAAAGACCCCCCCTTTTCAGCAGCCCCATCGAGACGTAGTGCCCCACCAGTCGCGACAGGTGTCTGCCCGAGAGACGTCCTCGAGCCAGCGCATGCTGCACGGCGAGCCCAAGGCGCCAGACTCGCACGCGCTTAGGAGTAATGTAATTGGCCTCATCGTGGATCTCCAACCCCAGACGGACGATAACATCTGGATCGCATTGTTGATCAT
This sequence comes from Prorocentrum cordatum, assembly GCA_963575745.1. Taxonomy (NCBI): domain Eukaryota; class Dinophyceae; order Prorocentrales; family Prorocentraceae; genus Prorocentrum; species Prorocentrum cordatum. Next base: position 814,539 of record CAUYUJ010014715.1, read on the forward strand.
GTACAATCAAACCCTTAGACACCATAGGCTGATCCACCCGACTGTGCATTGACTCTCCCACCTTCCTATCCGTAGAGAACGTGACAATATTATCCACATAGACCATCACCACCCCACGATCGCGTGGAGGAAGAGGAGCTTTGTCGCGCATGAACAAGTTGTCGGACCCAGGGTTTCTGATCTTGGTGATTTGTGTGACCACCTCCTGGCAAACAGTAACAGCATGACTCCAGCCCATAAGGATGGCCCGGAACCTGGGGCACACGAAATCGTCCGGGTCGACCGCCGCGCCGCTGATACGAGAAATCCCCACTCGCTTTGCCTGGATGGGTTCTAAGGCGAAATAACTCCCAAGGGGGCTGGGGAGTTCCATGGTGCAAAAAGCATCTTTCAAATCAGATGGAAAACTGTGCAACTGCTCCTCTTCCTCCACCCGAAGCCTTCCGAACGCCTCTGCCGATCCGGGGGGTCTGGTGGGGCGAAACGCGCATTCGAAATCCGCGCGTCGAGGATAAGCCTTAGCTCCACTCGGTCGGACTTCCAAACCGCAAAGATGCCCACGCGGACACCATCTTGAAAACTGCACTCAGTCAGGCCTGCACGCTGGAGACGAAGCAGCAGGCTAGCATAAACCTTCTTGCTTGGAAGCCGGGGGTCCCAGTGGGGCCTGGCCAAACCGAGCTCCTCCCGGGCGCGCTGTTGCTGCTCCTTCGGCAAAACGGTTTCACTGGACAACCTCGAAACGATATCGGCGCCCTTAGGACCTAACAGAGCGCCCAGATCCTGAGGGCAGAACCCCGGCTGCGGCGAACTGAGCAGGCTAACGTCTGGAGGCGCAAGAGCACACGGCACTCCTGCATGGTCATCAGCACCCTGGAGCTCTTCAAACGCTCCCCGAGCGCACATTCCCTCCGGCGGGGCGCCCAGCTGCGCCGCGCAACGGTGGGGAAACTTCAGCCCCTCGGCATCGGCGAGCTCGTCGAGCGACCCCGTGCGGAGGCCAGCCTCGGAGCCGAACTCTAGCTCCCACGGCGTCCGAGCGGCCGCCGCGACCTTCCCCTCACGGTGCAGCCTCCTGAGGTTGCGCCGCCTCACGGCCCTGGACAACGGCGAACGTGGAACCCAGGAACCTGCCGCTGCCTCCTCTGCGCCGGGCAGCGCGGCCACCGCCGACACCTCCCTGCTGTCTCCAGGCCTCGGTCGGGAGATCCCGAGGCCCGCCCCAGAGGCAGTCATTTCCTCCGCAAGGCGCGCTCCTCACGCGCCTTGCGGCTCTGCTTGTCGATGGCGCTCTGCCTCTCCAACTCCTTCGCCGTGAACGCGACGAGGTCGGGCGAGATCATCAAGTTGCCCTGGTTCTGGTGCGCCCCATGAACACCAGGTGCCCCTCGTTGTCGGGCCCCTTGACGTCTCCCGACTTCGACGTCATCTCCTGCCTCGTGCGCTCCCGGTGGTAGTACTCGACCAGCTGGGCCCGACGCATCGCGTACTCCATCGAAATCAAGTCCGGCACGTCCAGCTGGTCATGCTCCAGTGCGGCAGTGCGGCCTGGAAGGCCCTCATGGCGCTCTCGTGCCCTGCCACTCCGAAGTCGGACTCGCTAAGCTTGGAGACCGACTTCCACCACTCGTGGTGCGCCATGGGGCCCCCCCGTCGCTGCGAGAACTTGGCGCGCCAGAGCACCGTGCGCGGACCCGGGAGATGGACCCCCCCAGTCCTCGAAGGTGCCCTCGTCTAGCTTGTCGACCGCCTCGCCATAGTCCCTGTGGCGCAGCCTGCCCTCGAGAGTCACCGGCAGCACCCGCGCGTCCGTGTCGTCGACCTCCTCGTCGATCTTGAACTTCCTCTTGAAGTCTGGGACGTCACCAGGCGGCACCTGAGCGCACCGCACATGGTGCACCCCCCCCCCCCTCTGCGTCGGTGAAGACGTGGACGGCGCGGGGCCCGCTGATGACCGCCTGAGCCGAGAGTCGCACTTCATCTCCGCGCTCGACTCCCGGAGCCTTCTCGACCAACAGGCCCTTGTGGTCCTGCAACGTCTCCGCCCAGCCTCACCGCCTCCGACTCTGCGACCAGCTTGGCCTCCGCCTGCAGCCTGGCCAAGGCTGCACCCCCCGGAGGGGCGCGGAAGCGATAGGCCTCCGCGGGGTCGATCGAGCCGGGCAGGGCGCCTCCGGGACCCGACAGCCTGAACCCTGGGATGTCCTGGTTGTGATGACGGAAGTCCTCCAGGTACACATCATTGTCCGGCGTTCCAATTACCCACTGGGTCCCCGAGGCGCCCACCTTCGCCAACGAAAGTCTTTCGTGCCAGAGTGGATGTCCGTCGTCCGACCTCCACGACTGTGAACCTCAATGTCCACCAGCTGTTTCCTCTTGCCCTGGGCGGGCCCCCTAGACTGAGAAAACGATGAGCTCGTCTCCGCCTCAAACGGATCCTGGGATGACGCGGCCGGTGTCTGGTGCACCACCGAGAAGGTGGTGAACTGCCTGAAGCTGTAGAAGACGGTGCCCGACACCGTGGCGCAGTAGCACCCACTCACGAACCCGCTCACGAAACACAGGAAGACGAAGATCGCGGCCAGCGCAGCAGCAAGGAGACCCTCTGTTGTGACTCCTGAGGGCGAGAAACCCCCGCCCAGCCCACTCACGATGGCACCGCGATGCGGGGGTGACTGAAAGCCAGCTCAAACCCATACACATGGGAATGGGCACGTCAGCCAGAACAGCTACAAGAGAGGAGGAGGGTCTCCGAGCTCCAATCGGCAGAGAACATTGTGTGAACACTGGCTATAATGTATATATATATATATATATGATAACACTTGAATCATTAAAAGCATAAGCAACTATGCTTCTTCTGCGCCCCTGCATCGCTTGCTAAGGCCCGAGACCCGATGCGACGCCCACCTGCAACAGGTGGTACAGGTTCCCATGGACCCCGGTACTGAGGAAGAGGGAGGAGGAGGAGGAGGAGGAGAAAGAGGAGTAGACGTACCCTGAAGGCGGACTCCCGATGACCGCACTAGACGCGAAGCGCCAAACGCGCAGCACCAGTGATCCGCTCGGCTTCTGTATATGAGAGGTGCGCCTCCGGAGGCACAGAATCTTTGGCTTTGTGGTAAATGTGGAAGGCAAGGACGGTGGCCTCGACAGCCTGGAGGCGCGTTATCTCACAGTCTTCTGTGCCGTACTCGGTCGGGGCACCGAGGCCGAGCCAGAGGAGGGGGTCCGAAGGAAAGACGAGTCGCATCCAGCTTAAGGCGACATGGTGGCGCATCCGAGGGCACATGAAATAGTGAGCTATCGCATCAGGGCCTCCACATCCAAAGATGCAGTCACGGGTGTGCCGCGAAACATGCATGCGTGCACTTGTGGTCCAGCCTCCGCACACGCTCTTGGTGTACGCCCACCGCCACGCAGGCCTGACTTGCTCCAGACATTCACGCACAAGAGCCCATCTCGTATCAAGAGCTGGTGGACATGTAAACAGCCACTTAGTGAGCCTGCGAGCGATCGTGAGAAACAATCTATCAGGAAACACAGCGTGCATGAGCGCAGTGCCTACAACTCTCTGAAGCTTGGGGGGACGAACCTCCTGGAGAGCACTGCGAATCTCTCGGCGCCCCTCAGCCCGGGCATCGTCCCAAACACGAACCGAGAAGGGGAAGAGAGGGCGACACAAGCCGTTACGACGACGCTGGACGACACGAGGGGTGGAGGCGGTGAGCTCCTGGAAATACTGCACAATCGCTTGGCCATGCTTCCAGCGCGGGGCGCACCATTCCCCTAGAGCCCAGCGGGGGGCGGAGAGGGGGGGCGATCCACAAGCGGCATCGGCGGCCTGCTGCAACTTGTCGTAGGCAGCGTGCCAGTCGGGCACGGTGTGGGTCAATGCGCGCCACGCTGCCGAGACACCCAGGAGCATGAGCGATTTCGGCGTCGAGCCGATCCACTGCAACGACAACAAATCGGCGCGAGAAAACGCATTGGGGGGAAGACGGAGCAGCTTGTGAAGAGCGAGAGCCTCACGCGAGAGAGCAAGAGGGGACATGGGGAAGAATTGGGCGAGATAGCCGAGCGTGCTAACAGCATACGTGTTATACTGATACACCAGGAGCGGCGCGGCAGCACGAGACGAGGGGAGCTCGATCGCCCGGTGCCACCACTTTTGGGACGCGACGTGCCACTGGTCAAGAAGGCCTCCACCGGGGCCAAACTGGACACCGAGATACGCTGTAGCCGGCTGAACATCAAATGAACAGAACGTAGGGACCTCAGATTGGAGCCACAGCTTGATTCGCGACACAAGCTCGGACGTACATTCAGTCCAGAGCGGCACGATGCAACATTTGGCATGCTGTAGAGACAAGTGTGCATGGCGCTCGATGGCACTAAAATGCGGGGCTAATCGTGCGAGCGTGCGGAGCTGGGGCAGGAGGGTGCCAATGTCGTCGGCACAACCTCCTACTTCTCCTGGGATGTCTCCTGGCGGGGGTTGCTCAACAGCCTCAGACAACAACCTCACCACAGGGTCGAAAATGAGCGCCCAGACCGATCCCGAAAGGGGGCAGCCCTGGAGAACCCCGCTGCACAAATAAAACATAAAGTGGAGCTCTCCACCGAATCGTCCAAAGCCTCGGGGGCAAAAGTAGAGGGCACGAAGGAGGTTGAGGTAGCCTGGAGGAACGCCGTGCCGGCGAAGAACTTCGAAGAGCCACTGGTGGGCGACCGATGGGAATGCCGCAGCAATGTCAAATGAAACAAAACAGGGCATGTTGAGGTCACCGCCTGGAGCGATGCTAAGAGCACGTGCTGAGGCATCCATGTGCACAATGTTGCGGATGAAGTTTCTTCCGGTGACAAAGCCACGCTGATTGCCATGCACTCGCTTGGCAACAACCTGACGTAGCTGATGATTGGCAGCGCTGGCGACGATTTTGGTGTCAGTGTTGCGCAGCGAGAGAGGGCGGACTTTGCTCGGCTGACGCACGCAATCGAATACGTCTTCTGGATTGTTGCCTTTCGGCAAGAATGCAAAGACAGAGTCGTTCAAATCGAGGGGCACAGGGTCGCCACGATAAAGCTGCAAGGATAGATCATGCAGTATATCGAGTTGCTCAGGTATCGCGGCCCAGGCTTGGTAGGTGAACCCGTCAGGTCCAGGAGCTGAGTTACGGGCACGCCGCATGGCCACCTCGAGGCCCGCGCGCGTCGGGGTCGGAAGCGAAACGAAGCCGGAGCCATCCGCAAACACACCCGAGCCATCGAAAACACTGTCTAAATAACTGCGGAGCCTGTCGGGATCAACTCGCCGGGCTTTAAAGACCTCCCCCCAATGGTCCGACAAGGCACTGCGAATATCTGCGCTCGAGCGCACAACGCCGTTACGACACTCCCCCGCGGTCGACTCCGGTCGGACCCCTTGGAGGATGAGGGCGCTGCCACGGGGCCTCCAGAGCTTGGCACGTTTCTGGATGGCTCTCTGCTGCCGGCGTGCCTCTGCAGCAGTTTGGGCCTGTCCAGCCGCATTCGCACGGTGGGCCAGGGCGGCAGCTTGCGACCGTCGGCGCTCAAGTGCGGCAGCACTCATCTCACGGAAAAGATCTCGGAACGCATCGGGTTCGAGGAGAGAGAGCAAGGAGGAGGAGGAGAGGGCGAGAAATCGAGCACCAAACTCGGTGGTGGCCATCAGGGTGGCTCCTGTCCGAAGGTCTTGTCTCCAAACCGCGCGAGCAATTGCCCGCAGCGTGACAAGACGGGCCTCGCATGCGTTCGTATCATTTGACGTGAGCGGGAGGCGCTGGAGCTCATTACGGGTCTCCCGTGCAGCCTCCCACATATATTGCTTCATATACTGCCAGCGGAGGTCCGCTGGAAGGTGTGAGATATCGACAGCATGCAACAATGCGGACACTTTATCGCGATAGCGATAATCAGAAAAAAATGAAATCAGGAATCCGAAGCTCATTTGCTGACCCCGTGCCTCGCTTCTGGAACGAGAGCGAAACCACCGCGTGGTCGCTCAGACGGGCGTCCGAAAGCTGGCAAGGGTCAACATGAACTTCCATGATGGCATCAACCTCGAGCATGAATTCCGTGGGAGTCCCAAGGAAGACACGATCAAGAGCGACAGCTGTGAAATGTTGCCTGTCAAATCTCGTGGGCAACTCAGCGCTGATCTCAGTGGCAGCTAACATGAGCGGGCGCCAGAAGGCAGAAAGAGGGGACACGTGAGTGTCCACAGCAAGGCGCGCAGAGGCTGGCTCAGGATTGAGGTAGCTGACGGAGGCCGTGTCGGCGATGTTGAAATCCCCCAGGGCCACGAAGGTGTGCATCAACGGGTCCACGCGACACCAACGGAGGAGCTCATGCCATCGATCCCGTATCTTCGGAAGCGCCGCGGCTGGCAGCTCGTAGTTGTGAACGTTCATGATTGCCATGGAGCACTGCGTGAGCGGATGTGTGACTTGAAGGATCTGAACTCGTCCAGGGGCGAGAACTTCGTGAGACAGGAGAGGCCGTTCAGATGCAGGGCGTTGAAGTTCATGTGACGCCGACACCCAGGGGAGCAAGATGGCGATACCCCCAGCACCCGGACGATCCGTGCCAGAATGAAACAACTTGTAGTGGAATGGAGATGCTGCGACAAGTACTTGCAATTGTTCGGTTGTGCCGTGCGTTTCCTGCACCAGGATAACAGCACGATCTCGCATGAAGGGGAAGAGCTTGCTGAACTTCTCACGACGACGCCGAGGGTCTACGCACGCCAACCCACGAGCGTTCCAGGAAACAACTCTCGCAGGGCGAGCGCCGTTACGACAGTTGGCCTGCCACTCCCATGGCGTCCACCTGGCATTAAAGCCCCCACCCATCAGCCGAAGTATCCACTGTGTGAGAGAGACGAGCAAACGCCTCTGCAACGGGGCCCTTGTCGATCGTGCACTTGTCGACCGTGGGGCCGTGCCAGACAAATTGGGTGGGGTCGTCGACACCGTGGATCGTGAGCACCACCAGCGGAATGTTATCGACCAGGACCACACCTTTGCTTCGCTGGCATGTGAAGCGCAACTGTGGGTGCCGCTCCGAAAGCACACGCTCTGCCTTCTTCGTGTGGATCTCCAGCCTGACCGTCTTGGGGGCTTTGTCGGGGTTGATGTAGATCGGCGTCTGAGCGCCTTGTGTATTCTGTGCAACAAAGTTGCGCCATCCGTTACGTGTGCGGAGGCCTTGTGCCAGAGCCAACGCCAAGGGACGCGCCACCTCATCACCACCTGTTGTGCGTGTGAAGAACTTGCGAGACGGAACCTGCCCATCGAGCTCCACCTGGTCCATCGTGAGGCCCGACTCGGTGACCCAGGAGTGGATGGCGCGGCGGATCTCCTGCGGTGCGATCGCCGACGGGGCGCCGACCGTGAAGAGCGTGGGCTCCGCCTGCCTCTCCCAGTTGGCCAGCCGCGCCGTGTCAAAAGAGGAGGCGGTCGTTTCGGCCAGAGCGATTGTGCGCTCGAGCCTGGCAACCGTGTCGCGGATCCGATCCTGCTCTTTCTCTTGAGCAACCTGGCGTTTCTGAATATCTGCAACTGTGTGGCTCTGCTGGTCGATGCGCGTGTTGACCTGTCGCACCTGCTGGAAGCAGAGCCGCATGCTAGACTGGAAGTCGTCCTGGGCTTTCTTGAGAGTGGTCGTGCAGACCTCTTGGAAACGCGAAGTGGCCTCATCGAGCTGCTTATCGAACATTGACTGCATCTGCTTGTCGAAGTCCTCTTGGCTGGGGATCTGACCTCCCCATGGGTTTGTACCACCCGGGCGGGCAGGAAGACTGCCTGATGCCTGCCATGGGTCGGCTCGCTGGAGCACGTCTTCGCTGGGGGCAGCAGCAGCGGCGGCACCGGCACCGGCACCGGCTGCAGGCTGGCTGGCCTGGCAGGGGAACGTTGGTGCCGTGTCCAGCCTTGCCATGAGGTCCTGCTGTTCCATGGCGTCCATGGTGGCCGCGGCGGCGGCCGCGCGAGCGCCGGGCGCGCTGCCACGGGCTGTGCCCCGCGGGCGCTCCGAGCGGGCGATCTGGCCGCCGTCATCGCGATGGCCACGCTGTCGACGGCGGCGCCGTGGCGGCTGCGAGAGGCCACCGCTGCGACCGCTGCGGCTGTGATCAGCAGCCGCGTCATCTGAGCTCCGCGAGCTGCCCATAGACGACGGCATGGCATGCGCGCCCGAGACAGCTGGTGGAGCGATTATATGGAGCCTGCGGGGTTGAGCCGCAGGGATCGGTGGAAATTGCTGAAGAGCACGGGGGCTTTGAGCCCAAGCTGCGGGGCTCTCAGCCCCTTTAGAGCCCGATCGGGTTCTAAAAGAGCCTTGAGCCAAAATGGCTACGGAGGAGGAGAAAGAGGAGGAGGAGGAGGAGGATAATTCGACGAGGTCCAGCGGCCACCATGGATGCATTATGTCATGCCACTTGCCACCAAGAACATCCAGGAAACTGAGAGATGTGGCGGTCACGTTTAGTAGACGCTTGTTAAGCCGTCGGAACATTCATTTTGATGCATCACCCCTCCAAGCCTCTCGCCGAGTCAGCCCTTGCAGGTCTCTTGATGACGCCGCTTCGCGTTGCAATGGCCGCTAAACTCACCAGCCCTGGGCCTAGGTGGTTTTGCGGATCAGCTCTTCCGAAGCCTCGCTCCCCTTGGGGAGGACGTTTACCCCTCACCCATGGCGTCTGGACAGGAAGAGGAGTCGCGGAGTGCCATGGTGTTCAAGACCCCAAGCTGGCCTCAGACAGACCAAGATGGCCTCCAGCATCGCGCAAGAAGGCACAAGTTGGATCAAGATGACCTCTGGCATGGCCCGAAAGACAGCCCCAGGGACCATAACCATTGAGTAAACAAGTAGTTTTGAATGATGTTCGCCCCACAGCACTTTCGGTTATAATGGGCCTCCTAGGCCTCAAGATGGCTGCAGATAGTCACCGGGAGACTTCAAAAAACAACAAGATGGCACCGATGCCCCTCAAGAGCACTCATGGAGATCTCCAAGAGGGTTCCGGCCATTTTGCAGCTCCACTGTGGTGGAGGGAAAGTGGCAACTCGGGGACCCACTTTTGGAATTATGGCCTCGGGCAATGCTCCAAGAGGGCTGTAATTGCCCAATGAAGAGTGCTAAGAGAGCCCAAGGACGGCCTCAAGGGAACCCCAGTATTTCTCCAAGAGACCTCCTAGAAGCGCTCGGGCTGATCCCAAACTTCTGCTTGAAGGGTGCACCCACATTTTACTCCACTGTGTGGTCCTCCATTCCTCTGCTCAAGGCAATTCGCCTCAGCATCGGATTTGGATTGGCTGGTGTGGATACGCGCAGAGCCAAGAATAATCCTCCACTCCACCACACCCCTCCACCTCTCCCACCTCTGGCAACGTACATGTCCGACTGCACATGTGCTATTCTCCGCTGGCGCCCACCACCTTCTCCCCCCCCATCTTCCTCCTCCTCCTCCGTCTCCTCCTGCTCCTCCTCCTCCTCCTCGTCACCATCATAATCATCCTCACCACCACCATCATCATGATCATCACCACCATCACAGACACCGTCATCATCATCATCATCATCATCATCATCATCAGCAGCAGCAGCAGCAGCATCGTCGGCACCATCATCATCACAGTCATCATCATAATCATCATCATCATCAGCAGCAGCATCATCATCATCATCATCATCATCAGCATCATCATCATCATCATCATCATCATCATCATCATCATCATCATCAGCATTATCATCATCATCATCATCATCATCATCATCATCAGCATCATCATAAGCATCATCATCATCATCATCATCAGCATCATCATCATACTCATCATACTCATCATCATCAACAACATCATCATGACAGTCATCATCATCATCATCATCACCAGCATCCTCAACATCGTCATCATCAACAACATCATCAGCAGCATCAACATACTCATCCTCAAAACCACCAAAATCATCAACAACATCATCGTCATCAGCATCATCATCATCAGCAGCAGCCTCATCATCATCATCATCATGATCATTATCAGCATCAGCAGCATCATCATCAGCATCCTCATCATCATCATATGGGACCATCGTCCATTCATACATTCATCCATCCATCCACCCATCAATCCATCATAGCCCTCCCCTTCGTTCAAAGCAGCCCGTTGTCTCAAACGGGCTCCTTTGACTTCGCCCATCAACCGCTTCCTTCCTGTAGCTTCCCTCTGCAACACCAGCAACCTCCTTCTGAAGCGCAGCCACTGCGCCGTTGGTGTCGCGGATCGTCTGCTCGTAGGCCTTCTGCGCCTCGGTGGGGCAATATTTACTGCTGGTACACAGTTGCTCCTGGAAGACTGCACCTCCGGTCCTCAATGTCCCCTCCCATCCCCCGACCCTGATCCTCATCACCACCATGCTGTGTTTGGATTTAGCCACGGCTGCGCCAACAATCACGCACATCCAAATTGGCAACTAGAACAGCTGCAGCAACGGCATAAGATACTCAGGTAAAGGGACACGGACGAAGTGACCTTCAAATCGTACCCGCTGTACCTCCAGCTTTCTGAGGGCCTCGCCTATACGGCGACAGCTGCCTTGCAAGCAGCAGTCTGAACGTTGGCAACTCATGGAGGCCGGTGGGGGGGCGTCAAAACCGCTTCGGAACATGCAGCCTGGAGACAAAGACAACACGAATGCGAGAATGGCAACTTCTTTGGTTACAGCATGGTCGTGTCGTGATTTCTGACACAGCGTGGATCGTTCAACCTTGCAAGATCGGCGACCTGTCGTCCGCCAGATCATTCCATGTTGGCCGAGCCTGGGCCACCGGGGGTGTTCAACCTCGAACGCTCGCGGAGGGCTCCCTGCCGCGTCGACACGACCCGAACCTACAGCAGTTCCCTGGCTGATCATCCTCCTCGCCCTCTACCTCCTCGTGCTCATCATGCCGCACAGCGACGCGGCATCCACGAGGAGTGCACACCTCCTCTGGGAGAGGCACGTGCCTCCGCCCGCTCGGCTCGCTGGACCTCTGCCCCCCTCTGCTGGACTGGGCCGCACTGGACGAGGCTCTCCAGACCTGCCCGGCAGACCTGTCCCGACTTGATCGACGGGGGCTCGCCAGACCCGCCCCCGCTCGCCAGACCAGGCTCGTCAGCCGTGCTCCGCCGGGCCCGGCCCTCTGCCTGCCAGCCTTCGGGCACCTGGCACAGCCGAGGAGCGCACGAGGATCGGGCGCCGAGGCGTGGCCAGCCCCTGCGGAAGGCGAGCCAACACGAGGGGGGGCCCCCCCAGACGCCAGAGGGTTCCCTGAGCAGCAGGAGAGAACTCAACCACCTGATTTGAAAAAGCTCCACAGGTCAGCTTGACAAGCGCGGGGAACGACACAGGGCATGTTACGGCCTCGCTCACAGACACCAGGAGCACCTGGTTGGCCTGGGAACCTGCAGGTGGTGCAGGCACTGAGCCAGGAGGCGCTCGGCTGTAGCCAAAGCCTGGGCCGGCTGGCCTTCGGGTCCGTGCCCGAGGGGTGCACGCTCGCCCGGAGCATGGCCATCACAGCTGCGGCTTGCCAGCAGCTCAACCGACGATACCCTAATCAAGACGACCGTCCCCCCTCCGCCTCCACAAGCGCCATCTCCACCGCCTTCGCCAACCCCTCTCTCCCCTCCACCATCCATCCGTAGGAGGCCTCCTAGATTGGGTCGGAGTAGATGTGGTCGGAGGATCGCGCCGCACCGCCGACACATCGGTGATGCATCGGTGATGCATCGGTGATGCACCGGCGATGCTTCGTCGACGTCGGCGATGCATCGGCGACGTCGACGTGAAGCAAATCGAGCCCCACATCGAGCCGCATCGGCGATGCATCGGCGGTGCGGCGCGATCCTCCGACCCCATCTACTCAGACCCAATCTAAGAGGCCTAGAACCCTCCATCCTTTTTTCATCTCGGTTTCCATTCCCCAGACAATGCTTGCACTAAGGGCTTATTGCGTAGCTTTCTCAACATCTGACTGGGTCTGTCCGGCTTCACCCTGTCGCCGAGGTGAACCGAGCAAGGTCGCAATCGAGGTCGCAATCGCGTCGAAAGGAAGACGGCCTTAGAGGCCCCCAAGATCGCCCAAGGACGGTCCAGGAAACTCCTAAGAGGGCCCCCAAAAAGCACAAGAAAACCACCAAATGGCCCGAGAAGCCCCCAAGACGCCCCAAGAGTGCCCCGAGACGTCCCCAGGAGGGGCTCAAGAGGGGGAATCCGAATTGAAATTTCGAGCCCTCCGCCCCTAAAGGACCACCGAGACCGCCTGCAAGCACCCAAGAGGCCCTGAAGAGGCCCCAAGAGAGCCGCAAGAGGCTCAAAAGAGGCCCCAAGAGGCTTAAGCATTGCCTCCAAGAGGCCCTCGCAAGGCCTCCCAGGAGACCCTGATATGCAACCAAGAAGCCTCTGACCCACAGCCCAGCCACATTTGCGAACTGGGCCCAGGGCCACTAGATTCATACACTTTGGGACCGAGAGCACGCCCCCGGAGACCTCACGAGACTTAAAACATACTTCTGAAAGACCCCCGAGAGGCCTCCCAAGAGACCCCAACAAGCCTCCAGGGATCCGCGGCCTTACTGGGGACTGGCGGCGCGCACAAGGGGGTGGAGGGAGGGGGGAGGGCTTCTCAGAAGGAGGCTGCTTCTTAGAAGGCGCCGGCCTTACATGTATAGGTGAGGCCCGCGCATTCTAAGAAGCAAGGGTGCTTCTAAGAAGCCCTCCCCCATCCCCTCACCCCCCTCTGCGCGTGGCTGACTCCCTCCTGATTCCCCGTGTCAGGGTCGGCGTAACCGGCCGTAAGGCCTCTCCAATCCGTTTCTCGCCTCGGCAATAATCTACGAGACAGTACTTGCACCAACGGATCATTGCTGACGGCCGGGGACTTTCGGATAGCGTGACGCCACGGCGGCCCAGACCCCCTGCGAGAGGATAGCATGTCGCTCCGCGGGGGGCCCGAGACATTGACGCCTCGGGCCCGCGCAGAGGCCAGCGTGTCGCTTCGAAGAGCGGCGGGCGAGCACCAGCGGAGCGACATGCCTTCCAAGCGCTCCCGACCGAAAAGCCTCCGGCCGGGTCTGCCGGGCCTCCTGCCGGTCGCCGCCCGCGGGCGCCTCTCTAGGGCGCTTCGTGCGCTCGCCGGATCTGCCGGGCTTCCCGCCGGCCACCGCCCATGAGGCGCCTCTCTTGGGCGCTTCGTGCGTTCGCTGGGTCTGCAGGGTTTCCTCCAGGTCAGCGCTCGTGGCCGCCTCGCGGGCTGGCTGGTTCTTCCAGGTGTGTGGCTAGAGGCCGCCCGTGGGAGCCTCGTGGGCGCCGCGTGCGGTGGCGGGTGCTCCCACACAGTGCGCCCCGCAGATGTCTTCTCCTTGAAGAGTTTGTGTCGCCACGGCGGCCCTGGCGACACGCTATACCCTGCGAGCGGATAGCGTGTCGCTCCGCTTCGCGGGGTGGGAGGCTCGGACAGGCTCGGGGACGTTGACGCCCAGGGGCCAGGAAGTGGATAGCGTGTAGCACCGCAGCGTGGTGGACCATAACCGGCGGAGCGACATGCTATCCGAAAAAAACGACCGTACCCCCTCCCCCCACAGAGGCCAGGGCTATCCGTACACATGGTGGTTTTGCTCGACATGCCTGTTCTGCGCGATCGCTTAACTTGACTGACAATTAAGACAATCACGGCCAGACGGGCATGTACACCTCCACCGCGCGATCTCCTACAAAAAACGTTCGGTGCACACGCGTTGATATATACACAGTGCTTGTTGCTGAGAACCTCTCCAATAAATATGCAGGGCGCATGCGCGCGCCGCCGCGCGCACATTTCAAAATCACTGTTTGCTTAAGAAGTCCAAGCCATAGCTATCAAGACAATAAGACGCCGTAGGCCCTCAATGAGAAAGATGACAGAATTTGTGTGCGCGCAGCAGCAGGAGATTGCCATCCAACTTGTCCAATGAGACCATGCGGGCCGCACGCGCGCGCATGACCACAACGTTCAACAACCATCGCGAGCCCTCCAACTCTGTGAAATAAAACCATGCGGATCATACGGGATCGTCTCCGCGCGCGCGCGTCGAAATCCCTCCCAAGCCATTGTTTCTGTAATTGTTCTACACACAAGTGATCAGTCACAAACGAAACTCCAAAGGATGACGAATACGTATAAGCCAGGAATTCTGCATTGCTGTGGACGCGCACTTCCTCATCATCCTCATCAGTTCCGACGTTATCATTGCCACCAGCGTCATCAATGCAATCCCCATCGTCATCGTCATCGTCAACACCACCGCTGATCATCACCATCGTAACCATTGCCATCATGCATGCTACCGCCATCATCGTCGATGCTGTCGCCTGCGTCAAATATCTGCGCATTCGCAAGTCACCATCATCACAACACCATCGCCATCATCATCGCCAGCGTGACCGTTGCCACCGTCATTATCACCATCGTTTTCATCACCATCACCATCGACGCTGTCGATATCGCCGTTGCCATCGCCCCCCTCGCCAGCGTCATGTCTCGCCCTGCAGGGCGAACTTGTCTGCGCGGTTAAACTCCAAACGCCCGTGCGATCCGCGTCGTCATCGTCATCATCACCATCCTCATCATCACCATCGTTGTCATCCTCATCGCCGCCGTCTGGCGTCGCCCTGGATAGGTTTGTGCGCGCGGGCACGTCCTAATCAATACCGACGCCATCGATATCATCATCGCCAGCGGAATCGTTGCCACCGTCATTATCATCACCGTACCCTTCATCTCAATCACCTTCGTCGTCATCGACATCGTACTGCCCACATCACCACTGTCTTCACCATCGGCATCAGCGTCATCACAACCATCATCGCCATCGTCGCTAGATCCGCGGTCGTCACCATCGACGCCACCAGTTCGCGAAATGCAGGACAGACTATGTCTGCGCGGCTGAGATCCACGAACCCTTGCACGAGGTCATGGCCAGATGAGCTTTGTCAGCATGTTGCGAATGGGAGGAGGGTATGTTTGCACGAGCATAGGAGGCGGTCACGCACGCCTGTTGCGCGGGTGGAAAAGTGCACCCCTTGAAACAAAAAACGTTTCGAAAGGATCTACTCTATCAGCCTCTCCCCCCAGCCATATGGATACCCCGTGGGTCAATGCAAGTCACAAACGGTTATGCCCCATCGTTCGCTTTCCACATGCAACCAAACTATCCCAGCCAAGCCAGTACTGACCACCCCCCTCATCCTTGTCAAAGAAGACCATGTGCGCAAACCCTCTCATCTCAACATCGCATTTGACACTACGACTTGGCCAATACTACGACGAGTTCCACACGCACGCGCACACATGTCGGAATCGCACAAGCACATTGAGTACGCAATCATTTCGACCAAAAAAACATCGCAAAGAAATCCGGTTGATCTTTCCATAGGAATGATACAGCAAGTGTTTGGGTTCAATAATCTCGTCCAGATACCGCATTCTGATCTCACCACGCAGTCCACCCGCGATGACCTAGCACACGCCCAACGCATGAACCCGTATCACACAGTATCATGAGGGCCACATGCGCGACCCACCACGCGCGCGAGTGTCCAAACCCTTCCAAAAACCAACTGGATTCAGAAGCATTTCAAGATAGCGCTCTTCAATCACATATGCAAAAAAACAGCTTTGCTCACAAAGAAATCATATATGTTGAAATTCTGCGCGCGCACTTTCTCATCACCCCCATCGGCGCCATCGCATCATCGCCGTCATCGCCATCGTCAATCATCGACATTGCCGCCATTATCGTCACAACCACCTTCACCACCTACATATGGACATCAATATTATCACAATTCATTGTCACCGTCGTCACCAGCATCGGTGCAGTCATTGACCTTGCAGTCGTTCTCGTCAACATCGCCTGCATCATCGCTGATGTAATCATGGTTGCCGCCGCTGCCGGCGTCATCATGACATCGCGCCCGCCCGGGCCGCCGACACGCAGTGGAGTGCCAGCGAGGCCATTGAAACGCGCGGGGAAGTTCCCATTCGTACGTAAGCGTCATCGTGATCGTATTAGGTGTGCCAAACCAGCTGGTCGCTCTACGCGCGGGCTTGCCCGTAATCATGGCCGCATTGGTTTTGTCAAACACCTTGCGGGTCAGAGGGTGGGATTGTTACACGAGCACTGAGGTAGAGACTTCACTTTTTACAAGGCGGATTTCAAATTCATAGACCACCCTACATTGCATCACATACCTTGAAAATATAGTTGGTATCAGATAAGCCGCACACAATACGCTTGCACTCGAATGCATGTATGTGTATATATATACATATATATATATATATATGCATACGCATATATGTGCGCGCGTGTGTACGTGTGCGCGCATGTATGTCGCACAGGTGGTAACAGATGGATGAGAGTGCCCACGTCGACACGGATGTGCCGTGCACGTGTTCGTGCACGCGTGCATCTAACCCGGTATGGTTTGTATACAACACGGCATGCATTGCATCGCGTACCATAATCATACCTTGAAGCCACATGAGCCCCCAAATCCGAGAGGACGCCAGGGTACCCTAGACAGGGGCCGCGACCTCCCGCCGGCGCGACGCGCTCAGACCGCCGCGGGCCAAGCCAAGGACACCCGCGGAAACCACAGGACGCAAGGGTAATTACCCTGCCCTTCGGCCGCAGAGGACACGACGCGCGATGCACAGGACACAAGACACCCTCGATTTCGCAGGGCCGACCTACTACTGGAACCCGACTGTAGAGCGCACTACCGTGCATTGCATCATTTCCGTCGCCCCCCCTGCCCCTCCGCCCGCTCCACCGGCGCCTCGCTCTCAGACCTCTTCGACTCGGCCATCAGCTCCTTCGCCTGGATGGCGCCCGCGCGGCGCGGACACGCCACGGCGGGGGAGGGAAAAGCGCCGCGAGAGGCCCGGAGCCTCCGCAGAGCCATCCCGGATGGTGCCCGAGCAGAGGGGGCCAGAGGACCGAGCCGCATCGCCGATGCAACACCGATGCCTCGGTGTTGCGTCCGCGACTGCGGTGCGATCCTCCGACGTCATCCGCTCCGCCCCCGTCTGGGGGGCCTAGAACAGGGGAGGGGGCGGGCGGGAGAACGGAAGGACGTTCGGGCGCTGCTGTGAGGAGCCTCGGCCAAAAATCAACCGACCCATCAGGGCCTCCTTTTGAACACGGGGCTGGAGGGCAACAGGCCCAGCCCGAGGCCCGCGAAATAATGGAAGGGGAGGATGGGGGGGAATGAGAGGGCGAGGATGAGGGGAGGAGGGGGAGGGGAGGAAAGAGATGCGAGGAGGGAAAGGCTGAGGTGAGAGAAGGAGAGGAGTGGAGAGGGGGGAGGAGTGGAGAGGAGTAAACGAAAGCAGGGATGAAGGGATGGGAGGGGGCTGAACAGGGAAGCTGGGCCAACGCCAAAAGGGCCAGGGTCAGACGCTGGAGATCCTGGAGGACGAAACGCAGCTCGAATTCCGACTCCTCCTCCTCCCACTCCTCCTGCCTCTCCTCCTCCTCCTCCTCCTCCTCTTCTTCTTTACGTTAGACAAATTTAAGCCTCTAGGCTGGAGAGTCCTCCTCCTCTTCCTACCCCTCCTTCTCCTCCTCCTCCTTCTCCTCCTCCTCCTTCTCCTCCTCCTCCTTCTCCTCCTCCTCCCTCTTCACTCCCACTCATCCTTCCTCCGCATCCTCCTCCCTCCTGACCCTCCTCCACCCCCCCCTCTCTTCGGCTCCCCCTCCTCCCCCCGCTCCTCCTCTTTCCTCGTGGGCGACCCAGCCTACCCTTCGAGCGGGGAAAAGGACAAGCCCGCCCTCCGAACAGACATTATGCTCGATGTCGGAGGCCCACGCAGGGGCCCTCCCGAGCCTGTGAATTCTGTGGACGGCTGCCCAGTCCTCCCTCTGACGAGCAGCAGGGCCCCTCCGACGAGGGCTGTGGGTGCAGGCGGCGCGCGCGTCGATACAGGGTGTACAGTCGGGGCGTTGACCTAAGGAACCCTAAATAAGGAACGAGGCCCCATGTTTCCACAAGTTAAACTCCGATTCCCCATCGAGAACACAAGGAACACCTGAGGCAAGCTGTGAAACAATCGAGGACCACCGAGCCCCTCCCCACCGAAAAGGGCTCCTTCTTCAGCGCCCCCGAGGTGTATCGTGCGAGGGAGCGGTACCTCTCGGGGCCGAAGCAGAGGCACCTGCATGGCACTGCGCCCTCCACCACTCCGCCGCCATGAAAGTGAGCCCTGGCTTGCGAGCAGCAGGGCCCCTCCGACGAGTGCTGTGGGTGTAGGCGGCGGGCGCGTCGTTACGAGGTGTATCGTGCGAGGGAGCGGTACCTCCTGGGCCGAAGCAGAGGCACCTGCGCATGGCACGGCGCCCATCCACCGCTCCGCCGCCGTGAACGTGAGTGAGCCCCGGCTCGCGCGAGAAGTGCGGGTTCCCTTTCGAGCCTCGCCCCCCCCCCCCCCCTCCTCCCTCCTCCCTCCTCCCTCCTCCCTCCTCCCTCCTCACTGCCTGCGTGCAAAATGTTGCCCTCGACCCTCGAGTGTCGAGGGGCGGGGCTTCGTTCGTGTTCGGCCATCGTCGGACATCCAGAAGCCTCCAGAGACTTCTTGGAACTCCCCGGGGTGGGATCCGGGGCGGCAGCAGTAAACACACCACTAACCCCTGGTGAAGGATGAGGGCGGGTACAGCGTGGAGGAGGCACTGCAACGGCAGGACAATGAGGGCAGGCTAGGATTGATGGAGGCGCCGCGGGGAGCAGATCTCCTGCTCCTCCTCCTCCTCCTCCTCCTCCTCCTCCTCAGATTACCTGTCCTCTTCCTACTCCTCATCGTCCTCCTCTGCCAACTCCCGATCTCCTCTTCCTAATCACCCCGCCTGGATCCACTACTCCCCTCGTGTCCACCCCCCTCCTCCTCTCGTTTCCCTCCTGTCCTTCTCCTCCTACTCCTCGCTCTCCTCTGGGTCATGCTGGTCCTGATCAAAACACACAGATGTGTACGCTACCTGCACTGACGTCAGAAAGTGCCATCCCACCGGCCTTTTAGGGCGTGAGTGGTTTAGAGCGTGTCCCCGTCCCCCCTCCATCTTCCCGTTCGGGGAGGGGTTTTCCACTCCCCCTCCCCCCTCCCCCTAGGTCTGGATGGGGCATTTCGCGAGCTGTCAGAGAATTCGGGGGGGCCTCGGCGAGAAGGCAAACATTATTTAGTGTACTAAGGTGTTGGCCACATGTTGGCCTCCTGAGGGGGGGGGGGGACGCTAATCAAGGAGCACCCCTCCTTTGATCGATCTCGTCCAAGATGACCCCGAAACTTCCCCCGAGCCTCCAAAGGGTGCCCGAAGACGGCCCCGAGAGCTGCCCAGCATGCCCCAGGAGGCCCCCAAGAGGTCCCCAAGATGCTCCCAAGAGGCTCCCAAGAGACCCCCACGAGGTCCCAAGAGGCTCCCCATCGGCACCCAAGACGCCCTAAGAGGCCCCCGGGATTGCCAAGAGACCGCCAAAACATGCCCAAAGGACACCAAGACGCTCTCGGAAGAAATCCGAAGAGACTCCGAAAGGCATCTGAAAAGGCTTCTGGCCTTTCTGCTCGCCCTCCTCCTCCTCCTCCTCCTCCTCCTCTTCCTCCTCCTCTTCCTCCTCCTCCTCCTCCCCCTCCTCTTCTCTCCTCCTCCCGCCCTCCCCCTCCCTCCCTCCCTCCCTCCCTCCCTCCCTCCCTCCTCCCTCCCTCCCCCTCCCCCCTCCTCCTCCTCCTCCTCCTCCTCCTCCTCCTCCTCCTCCTCCTCCCTCCTCCTCCTCCTGCTCCTCCGCCTCCTCCTCCCCCTCCTCCTGCTCCTCCGCCTCCTCCTCCTCCTCCTCCACCTCCTCATCCTCCTCCTCGTCCTCCTCTCCCAAATCCGCCTATCCCTCCTTCTTCCTCCTCCCTACGCCCTCTCCCCCTCTCCCTTCTCCATCCCTTTTCCGTGTGAATCCGCCGACCCTTGGGGTCACGGCGTGTGAAATGCTTTCCCCTCCCCAAACCCCTCCCCCGGGAGCCTGGTCCGGCCAGTTTGGAGGGGGGTGGGGGGTGGGGAGCAAATCCGTCATCCGCACACTTGGAGCCCCAGGAGGCCCCAAAACGGGCTTAAAGGTTCCAAAGGTTCCCGGAACGGTCCAAGAGAGCTACGAATCGACGAGAGAGCGCCCCAAAACGCCGAAGGTTGCCTCCACGCGGCTCCGTAAGTCCCCAAGACGCTTGATACAATATTACGAGGCGCCCCAAAGGGGCCCTCCAGAAGCAAACATTGTCGCATTCCCAATGGAAAACGCACATTTTCACTACAATCGCACGTTCGGCTTCCACGCGGCGCAAAACGGCCCAAGAAACCTCCAAGATCGACCCTCGCCAGCCCAAAAGGCCCCCAACAAGGCTCCAAGACGGCGTCCAGGCGATCCACGAAGGCCCCAGAAACCATAACAACGGCTTAGGAAAGCTGCAGGACGGTCCCAAGAGGGCCCCAAAACGAAACAACAGGGCCCCTAAAGGCTGTCCGGACGGTCCACGCGGGGGACGATTCAGTACAAACCGCCCAAGATTGCCGCCAGACGGCCCCATGGGTGTCCAAGACGCTTGCGTACGCGACCACGATGCGCCCCAAGCAGGCCTCCAGAAGCAAAAACCTTCCCACTCCCTGGGTAAAACGTAGCACATTCGCTTCTTGGGCGTTCACGAGGCCCACAACGGCCCAATACACATCCAAAATCGACCCCTGTCACCCGAAGAGGCCCCCAAGAAAAATCCATGACGGCTTCTGGGCGATCCACGAATGCCCCTGAAACCATGACAACGGCCCATGAAAGCCGCAGGACGGTCCCAAGAGGGCTCCTAAACGAGGCAAGAGGGCCCCTAAAGGCTGTCCGGACGGCTCACGCGGGGGACGATTCGGTCCAAACCGCCCAAGATCGCCGCCCGACGGCCCCATGGGTGTCCAAGACGCTTGCATACGCGACCACGAGGAGCTCCAAGCAGGCCTCCAGAAGCAAAAACCTTCCCACTCCCGGGGTAAAACGTACATTTTCAGCACATTCGCTTCTTGGGCGTTCACGAGGCCCACAATGGCCCAACAAAACCTCCAAGATCGACCCCTGTCACCCGAAGAGGCCCAAAAGAAAGCTCCATGACGACGAAAGCCCCAGAAACCATAGCAACGGCCCAGGAAAGCCGCAGGACGGTCCCAAGAGGGCTCCAAAACGGAACAAGAGGGCTCCCAAAGGCTGTCCAAACGGCCCACGCGGGGGACGATTCTGTCCAAACCGCCCAAAATCGCCGCCCGACGGCCCCATGGGTGTCCAAGACGCTTGCATACGCACGCGACCACGAGGCCCTCCGAGCAGGCCTCCAGAAGCAAAAACCGTTCCATTCCCCGGGGAAAACGTACTTTTTCAGCATAGTTGCTTCTTGGGCTTCCAAGAGGCTCACAACGGCCCAGTAAACCTCAAATATCGACCTCTGGCACTCCAAAAAACTTTCAAAAAAACAGAAATCTACGAAAGTTTCACAGCCTCCGGGCGCCCCACGAAGGCCCCAGAAACCATAGCAACGGCCCGGGGGAACGGGAGGACGGTCATAAGAGGGCTCCGAAACGTGTCTAGAGGGGCCCCACAGGCTGTCTGGACAGGCCACGCGGGGGACGACTGCTTCGCCCCAAGGGGTCGGCGGCGTGGCGTAAGCCAATGAATCCACGTCCGGAGGTGACGTGCTGAGCGGCAGCGTTTTCCGCGGATGCTGTAATACAGTGGATCCAATGTGTCCAATGTTTGCATAATTCCCACATGCTGTATGGTGTTACATTATTATGTATCCCCCCCTAACCTCCCCTGCAGTCGCGCCACATGAACGGACCAAGATGCCCCCCCCCCTTCCGGGGCCATAGAAACCGGCAACAACCTATTAAAAATCAGCAAATTCGACCTCCTGGGCCTCTTGGGGCCCCAAGAGGGCCTCAAGATGGCCCAAGATTAACCCAAGACGGCCCAAGATATTCCCAACGGGGGCTCATGAGGCCCCCAATACGGCCCCATAAGCTCCAAGGACGGCCCAAGAGGGCCCCTAAGAGCGCCCACAACTGCGCCTCCAGAGGCCGAAATCATTGATTGTCCGATGGTTTTTGCAATATTTTAGCGTTCTCGTCTTTTTCGAGTTTCACAAATCCATGACGGCCCAAGCAGCTTCCAGAATCGCCCCAGAACAAACCAAAAAAAAAACCCAAGAGGGCTCCAAGACGGCCCAGGAGGGCCCCAAAACGGCCCAAAGAGGCCCCCAAGACGGTCCAAGAGGCCGCGAAGACGGCCCTAGAGGATCCCAAGAGGGCTCCAATACAGCCGCGAGAGACCCCCAGGACAGCCTCCGAGGGGGCGAAACGGCGCAAAAGCGCCAAGACGGCCGAAGACGCCCCGAGGAGGCCCCAAGAGGCCCCCAAGAAGCCTCCAAGAAACCCAAAAGCCTCCAAAAGGCTCCCAAAACCCCCCCAAAGGCCACACAGCGACTGGAGTGTAATGTCATTTTCCCCCCTCTGGGCGAACTGCGGCGCAGCGCCAGCCAGGTGGAAGTTGGCCACTGCGGCGCCCATGATTAGAGCCGGCGCTGGAAGGGAAGATGGGGAGGGTGTATGAAAAGGAAGGGGGGAAAAAGGCCCCAAAGAAGTCCCCAAGAGGCCTCCAGGAGGCCCCCAAGAGGCTCCCAAGAGGCCCCGCGACGACGTGACTGCACGTGCTCCAGACGTGCACCCCGCGAAGCGAGAGGAATCCACGTCCGGAGGTGACGTGCTGAGCGGCAGCGTTTTTCGGCGAACGCCTTAATGCAACGTATCCTATGTATCCAATGATTGCAGAATTGCCACAGATTGCGTTGTGTTACAATATTATGTCTCCCCCCGTCACCCCCCCTGGGAGCCGCGCCACAGGAACGGACCAAAATGATCGGCCCTCCTTCTGGGCGCCCCCCCAACCCCCCCCAAAAAAAAACCCAAGGGCCACACAGCGACTGGAGTGTAATGTCATTTTCCCCCCTCTGGGCGAACTGCGGCGCAGCGCCAGCCAGGTGGAAGTTGGCCACTGCGGCGTCCATGATTAGAGCCGGCGCTAGAAGGGAAGATGGGGAGGGCGCATGAAAAGGAGGGAGGGGGGAAAGGCCCCAAAGAAGTCCCCAAGAGGCCAAAAGAAACTCCTCCCAGGAGGCCTCCAAGAGGCCCCCAAGAGACTCCCAAGAGGCCCCGCGACGACGTGACTGCACGTGCTCCGGACGTGCACCCCGCGAAGCGAGAGGAATCCACGTCCCGACTGCAGCGAAGCGTCTCGGCAGTCCGACAGGACGGGTGCGTGACGCAAGGGCCCAGCCACGATGCGTCGAGGAAGGGCAATTGCCAAACATTGCACTCGTATACATTGCAAAGCAAACCCCCTTAATCCCCCCCCCCAGGGCCGCCGCCGAGTCGACGACCTTTTCGCGCACGAATGCTAAAACCTACAAAACCCAATGGAAATCATTGATTTGGGCCTCCGGACCCCCCTCGGAGCCCACAAGGGGCGTCAAGACGGCTCTAGATGGCCTCGAGGCCGCCCAAGAGAACTCCAAAACGGCCCCAAGACGACCCAAGATGGCTCCAAGAGCGCCCAAAAAGCTCCCCAGACGCCCCAAGAGGGCCCCAAGACGACCCCCAAGAGCGCCTCCAGAGGTCAGAATCATTGATTTCCCTATGGTTTTGGGAAGATTTTGGCGTTCTCGCCGTCCTCGACTGTGGGAAGCCAATGACGGCCCAAGCAGCCTCCAAAATGGCCCCAAAAAGGCCCTAGAAGCCCCCAAAAGGGCGCCAAGACGGCCCGTGAGGGCCCCAAGACAACCCGAAGAGGCCCCCAAGACGGCCCAAGAGGCCCCGAATACGGCCCAGAAGGACCCCAAGAGAGCCCCAAGGCGGCCGCGGGAGGTTCCCAAGACGGTTTCCGAAGGGGCGACACGGCGAAAGAGCGCCTCGAGACGGCCCAAGCCGCCCCCAAGAGGCAACATGAGGCCCCCAGAGGGCTCCAAGAAGTTCCCAAGAAGCCCCCAAGAAATCCGCCGACCCCTTGGGGATCATCGGCGTGTGAGATGCTTCCCCCTCCCCAAACCCCTCCCCCGGGAGCCCGGTCCGGTCGATTTGGAGGGGGGGGGGGGGTCCGGGACGAGCGCTCCACGGGGCTTTTCCTGGCCCAAGAGGGCTTCAAGACGGGCCACGAAGCCCCCAAGAGGCCTCCAAGACGGCCCACGAAGGCTCCGAGAAGCCAAACGACCGCTCCAAGACGCCCACGATGGCCCCAAGACGGGCCAAGAGGTCTCCAAGACGGCCCCTGAGGTCCCAAATGAGCCTCCCAAGAGGGCCCAAAGAGTCAAAAATTGCTGATTTTCCAGAGTGTTTTTCGATGTTTTTTGCTTTTCCGCCTTTCCGGCTTCCCGACGCTCCAAGACGGGCAAAGAGGCCCCAAAGATAGCCCCAAGATGGCCCAAGAGGCCCCCAAGACGGCCTCCAGACGGCCCAAGACGGCCCCAAGACGGCCCAAGAGGTCGGCCCAAGAGGGCCGATTTGGAGGGGGTGAGAAGGCCGGGACGAGCGCAGCACGGCCGGGACGAGCGGTTCCAGGGCTTTTCCGGGCCCAAGAGGGCCTCAAGACGGGCCAAGAAGGCTCCAAGAGGCCTCCAAGACGGCCCACGAAGGCTCCGAGACGCCAAACGACGCCTCCAAGACGCCCAAGATGGCCCCAAGACGGGCCAAGAGGTCTCCAAAGCGGCCCCCGAGGTCCCATACAAGTCTCCCAAGAAGGCCCCAAGAGTCTAAAATTGTTGATTTTCCATAATGTTCTTCGACGTTTTTTGCTTTTCCGCCTTTCCGGCTTCCCAACGCTCCAAGACGCGCGACGAGGCCCCAAAGATAGCCCCAAGATGGCCCAAGAGGCCCCCAAGACGGCCTCCAGACGGCCCAGGACGGCCCCAAGACGGCCCAAGAGGTCCTCAAGACGGCCCAAGAGGGCCGATTTGGAGGCGGGGAGGGGGCCAGGACGAGCGCAGCACGGCCGGGACGAGCGGTTCCAGGGCTTTTCCGGGCCCAAGAGGGCCTCAAGACGGGCCAAGAAGGCTCCAAGAGGCCTCCAAGACGGCCCACGAAGGCTCCGAGACGCCAAACGACCCCTCCAAGACGCCCAAGATGGCCCCAAGACGGGCCAAGAGGTCTCCAAGACGGCCCCCGAGGTCCCAAACAAGCCTCCCAAGAGGGCCCCAAGAGTCTAAAATTGTTGATTTTCCATGGTGTTTTTCGATGTATTTTGCTTTTCCGCCTTTTCGGCTTCCCGACGCTCCAAGACGGCCAAAGAGGCCCCAAAGACAGCCCCAAGATGGCCCAAGAGGCCCCCAAGACGGCCTCCAGACGGCCCAAGACGGCCCCAACACGGCCCAAGAGGTCCCCAAGACGGCCCAAGAGGGCTCCAAGACGGCACCACGAGGGGCCCAAGAGGGCGACCAAACATGTTGAAACTCTAGCTTTCTGCCCCCAGGAGCCCCAGGGGGCCCCAAGAGTGCCCCAAGAGGCCCCCAGAGGCCCTCACGAGGCCGCCCAGACGCCCCAAGGAACCCCCAAGAAGCACCCCAGAGGCTCCGAAACGGCCCCCGAGTGGCTCCAAAACTCGCAGTGTCGCTGTCCGCTCGGACCTCCCCGCGGAACTGCCCGAGACCCTCTGGCGGTGGCGGCGAACAGACACCAAACAAATATCACTCGCCTTTTCACCCCTTCGCAGCTTCTACTACCCCCAGATTGGCATAAACAAGGGGTCGGCGGTGTGGCGTAAGCCTAAGAATCTCCAAGAAGCCTCCCAAAGGCCTCAGAGAAGCGCCCAAAAGGCCGCGCAACGACTGGAGTGCATTGCTTGTTTCTCCTAAAGAGGCCCCCGAGGGGCCACAAGAAGTCCCCGAGAGGCCTCCAGGAAATCCCCAAGAAGCCTCCCAAAGGCCTCACCGAAACGCCCACAAGGCCACGCAACGTCTGGATTGTATTCTTCTTTTCTCCTGGGCGAGCCACGGCGCAGCCCCTGTCACGTGGAAGTTGGTCACGGCGGCGCCCATGAGTACCGGCGCTGGGAGGGAAGATGGGGCCGCCGCTTCCCTCATCGCCCTCCTCATCCTCCTCATTGTCGTCATCCTCATTCCCATCCACGTCCTTTCCCTCCTGTTCATCCTCATCGTCCTCATCGCCCCCTCAGCCCGAAGTTGGAACCTCGACGAGCGAGTCTCTACGTTCCCGCACCTTGGTGGAAATCCTCGCTACGATGGCTGGAGGCAGCGCGCTCATGGTGCATTCGAACTGCGCGAGCGGTTCTAAGACACCTCCAAAAGGCCCCCACCCAAGACACCTCCAAGAGGCCACAAAGAAGCACCCAAGAGGCCCCGCAACAAGTGGACTGCACGTGGTCCGGACGTGCACCCCCGCGAAGCGAGAAGCATAACTCCTCCCTGTCACGCCCCGAAGCGTGTCGGTAGGGCGGGCGTGGCGTTTCGCCTGAGACGTCCTCACTATTAATGGCAATTAGACTGAACAGTGATACCACCGCTTGCGTGTATACTATTTGTTTGCATCGAATACCACAACTAATCCTACTCCACCTTTTCCACGCGATCGTGTTCGGAGCTACTTCCCAATCCATACTCATGTTCGAATTCGGGGTCGTACCTGCACCCCCACTCCATCTGCTACCCCCAACAGCGCCCCTGTTCCTTCATTAACGCTTGCTCCTGCCAGTGTCACAGAACCCCCTGAGCTCATGCATGGTCTTCTCCTGCCCCTGCTCCTTGCTCCCCCTCCGTCCTCGGAGATCAGCTTCTCGAGCATCTGCATCACGCCCGCCGCGCCCTGGGCCGCAGGCGGCCGCGCAGGCTGAGCGGAGGATGGTGCGCACGCGAGATTGCGCAAAGGGGGCGGGTCGAGTATACGGTTAGGTCGGGCATGCCCCCCTACAGGTGGATCCTGGAAGAAAAATGAAGGACAGTCAAAACAGACACCAACATAGCCAAAAAAGAATCGAAGCATCGCCCCCGGACTATTTCTTGACTCTTCTCGAATACTCCTGTGGAGGGACATGCCCGGTGGAAGCATACCGAGAACGCGTGAACCTCTCCAGGGTTGCCTTCTGACCGGGGTTTCGAGGCGAAACTCCAGCCGCGGCGACATGGGGAGGGTAAGAAGCAGTATCGTGATCTGTCCTCCTCCGATGGCACTCGCTTCCCCAGGGGGGACCGAGGCATGCCATCGAGGGAGCGTGCGAGGTTCCAGCGGCAGTGCTTTTTCCTCCGGCCCGTCCCAGGCCCTCCCTGCGCCCTCGGGGCCCCGGCCTGGCACCTTCGATGAGGCATCTGGCGGATCACCGCCCACAAAAGGTTTTTCGATGTGGCCTTTCGAGGAGGCCTTTCGGGGAGGCCTCTCGAGAGGGGCACTTTCGAAGAGGCCTTTCGAGGAGGAGGCCTTTCGAGGAGGAGGCCTTTCGAGGAGAAGGCCTTTCGAGGAGAAGGCCTTTCGAGGAGGCCCCATCTGGAAGAGACTCTGTGCGCAATCTTGGCGATGATCGCCACAGGCGGCATCAGGGGCCAGAGGGCCTGCGGAGAGGCTTCCGAGGAGGACGCAGGCGACCCGTTCCTTGGCAAGGTGGTGCAAGGTTTGGAGACACGAAGGACGGATCATTCCCCCAAGCAGTGGCTGCACTCGGGTGTTCTGACTCGCGTTCCTGGAGAATCGGATGGGCACGGCGCGGTTTCGCAACGTTGCCGCTTGGTTGCCTCCTCGTTGCCGCATCGTGCGCTGGATGGGTCCACCGAGATTTCGCCACGTTGCAGACCCTTGCCGCCTGGTTGCCGCCTCGTTGCCGTCTCGTGCGCTGGGTGGGTCTGGCGAGGTTTCGCCACGTTGGCGCCTGGTCGTTTCCTCGTGGCCGCCTCGTGCGCCAGGTGGGTCTGGCGAGGTCTCGCCAAGTTGCCGCTCGTTGCCGTATAGTTGCCGCCTCGCGCGCTGCGTAGATCCACCGAAGCTTGGCCACTTCACCGTCCGTTGCCGCTTCGTTGCCGCCTCTTGCGTGCGACACGTAGTCTTTTTTTTTCAAGAGGGGGGGGAACAGGAGCTACCACCCTCTCCTCCCCCAGACTGACATCGGGACCCCTTGGGGCACTGCAAATTACACATAATCCTGCCTCGTTGGTTATTTTCCATATGAACTGACACCATCCCGCCAACCAGCACCGCCTATCATCATCACCCCTGTCAACGAATACTAGGCGCATGCTAGATTACCGCCAAGAACCATGCTTTAGCAATCCCGTGCAAAAGCGCCGCACACTGTCCACGCGCGCGCATGTCGCAATCATACCAAACGCTCCCCTGCTGCCAGCATTTCAGCCTAAGCCAGGCTCAAATCGTTTCGATGTTCCATCACAAATGTTGCAGATGCCCTGCCCGCGCGCATTGGCTGAAATCGTAGCACAGCCCTATGGGTTCAACGATCTCGCAACACCCCCGCATTCTCATCCCAACACGCGCGCATTCACCGTGACCCAGCAGGCGCACAGCGCACGAATCCGCATCAAATAATACCATGCGGGCCATACGCACGCGACGCCACGCGCCCGTGTCGATATCCATCCTGAACCATTGGCTCTCGAAGCAATTCAATATGAAATCTTTCAGAAACCTGCCAAGTTCCCAGCACGTCCACGCGCACACTTCCTCACCGTCACCGCCATGAGTGCCGCCGCATCACATCATCGTCAACGACAATCGCCCCCGTTGCCGACACCAGCACCCAGACACTTTCATCATCCACGCATGGGCACCATCATCGTCGTTGTCACCATCATCGGCGCCGTCTTTGGCCATTCCGTCGACATCGCCGCCGTCACGATCACCATCGCTATTACCATCACCGCTGCCGTCGCTGCCACCGTCATCATTAGACGACACCCGCCCGAGCACCGATCCGCTTCGAAAAGCCCGCGCGCCAGCGCGGCCTTTGAGACGCGCTGGGAAATTACCATGAGTAAGCGCAATCGCGGCCGCATCGACTGTGCCAAATCAGCTGGTCGCTCTGCGCGCGAGCTTAAACGCGTTAGCGCAGCTGCAGAAATGCGCTAGCCAATGCCAAGGAGTCGCCGCAATCGCGGCCGCATGGGCTGTGCAAAACATGTTGCGGGCGTGAAGGTGTGATGATTCCGCGAACAGTGGAATTGACAACTCACCCGTGAACACCAGCTAACTGCACCGCGTAGCCTGCACCAAGTAGCCTGCACCAGATAGCTTGCCCATCCACACTGCAATAGCCTACTGTTTGGGGCCCACTCTGCCCAGCAGTACCCTAAGGTTGCAGAGCTGGTTATTGCTGAGCACGACAAAACCGTCACCCACTGGGGAGACCACGCGATGCGGCGGATCTCCGACTACTCCTCGGCCCCTGCCCGCGCCGCGGCGCGGGCCGAGCTCTCGTTGGTCGGCGGTTTCCCTGCCTCTCCACGCCGCGTTCCGCAGGCTTCCGCCAGGAGGGGATGTCTCCCATCGGCGCGTCTGCCGATCGTTGGTGCAGGCACCCTGCGGTCATCGACATCAGCCCACCCTGATGTGATCAACATCTCCTGTCTGGACGTGAGCTCGCGCCATGCGGATGCGAGCATTCGCACTGCTGCGGTCCGCGGTCCGTTGGAATGCCAAGCGCCTCGGAACTGACTCCCAAGTGCGCCTTTGTTGAGCAGGGACCGACCGCCCCGGGACTTCTACAGGCCTACCACGACATGCTCTTAGAACCCCGAAACGCTCTAAGAACGAAAACAATGTTCTTTGAACATAAGCCCGATGTGTTAAAACAAAACAGTCCCAGCCAGAAATGTTCCAAGAACAGTTCGTTGAAACCACGCAAGGTCCTTAGAACATTCTTTGGTAGGCTAGGCGAGCCCAGGTGCTTCGCCACTGCTGGACTTTGTCAAATCGCTGCAGCCGTGGATTGAACCAAATCCACCCTGCCCAGGGAAACTCTCCGGGGCGAAAGACGCTGCGAGGGTGCCCCCTGGCCCGGCTGCTTCGGATGTCCGCTCGCGCGCGGCATGCCTCCATAAGCCAGGCTTGATGGGCCTGTTTTCAACCACCACCACCACCATAAGTTGGAGGGGGGAAGGAGGTGGAGGACGAGGAGGAGGAGGAGGAGGAGGAGGAGGAGGAGGAGGACCCCCTCCCCCTCCAACTTATGGTGGCGGCAGGCCCCTCAAGGCCAGAGAGAACCCGAACACGTTCAGCCCAAACGACGCGGCGAGGCAACGGGGCAATGGGGCAGCGGGAAAGCGCGGCCACGAGGTGGCGTGCGAGCGCGTCACGGAATGAGGCAGCGCAGCAACGAGGCAATGGCGCAGCGAGGGCAACGCGGCATCAGCGCAACGGGGCCCCGGGCAACGAAGCGGGCCAGGAGGGCGCCACCACACGGAGCACGCGGCCGCGCGGCATCGGCGCAGCAAGGCCTCGAGCAGGGCGCCGTGGCAAGCAGGGCAGCGGGACACCACGCAGCGCATCGGGCACCAAGCGCGTCATGACGCGAGGCACAGAACCAGACATGCGGTGTCCCCTCTTTTCCCAAACTGGGTCCCCGAAGTCCAGGCCCTGTCCCCGGGCCCGGTTCTTGAATAGCGAGCCGTTTTGTTGACGGTCCTCGGGCCCAGAGAGGTCCCCTGGAGGCCGCAAGCGGCGAAAAAACTTCCCATCGTGGCTTCATCGACGCGATCGTGCGCTGGGAGTCCGACTCCACTGTCGCGCCCGACCCCAGCGCGGCGCCGCGCTCAAGACGACGAGCAGCAAGCGCAGGCGCTGCGTGCGCTCGCGCAAAGCGGAGCAGCCTGCGCGCACGCCAATCGGCCTGAGCCGAGCACAGACAGACCAACGAGGCCGCGCACGAGGCCGCGCACGAGGCCGCGAGGCGGACGCAGAGAGGGGAGCGAGGCGGTGCACGGTTTCCCCCCCGGGGCCGTAGGCGACCGGAGGAGGAGGAGGAGGAGGAGGAGGAGGAGGAGGAGGAGGAGGAGGAGGAGGAGGAGGAGAGAAGAGGAGAGAGGGAGAGGAGAGGAGAGGAGAGGAGAGGAGAGGAGAGGAGAGGAGGGAGGAGAGGAGGAGGAGGGAGGAGGAGGGAGGAGGAGGAGGAGGAGGAGGAGGAGGAGGAGGAGGAGGAGGAGGAGGAGGAGGAGGAGGAGGAGGAGGAGGAGGAGGGAGGGGGGGGAGGAGTGAGGGGGAGGAGGAGGGAGGAGGCCCTTCGGAGAAACCCTCCACGAGCCCGTGGGGTAGCCAGGCACCGAGGCGTCGAGGCAGCGGCGCGGGGCGCGG
Organism: Prorocentrum cordatum; assembly: GCA_963575745.1. Lineage (NCBI taxonomy): Eukaryota > Dinophyceae > Prorocentrales > Prorocentraceae > Prorocentrum > Prorocentrum cordatum. Next base: position 846,008 of record CAUYUJ010014715.1, read on the forward strand.
CGAACGGGCGGCGAGGCAGACGTCGAACGCACGGCCAGGCCGCCTGCGGCGAAGGACCGGCGAGCCGGCGAGGCACCAAGACAGCCCTGACATCCTCCCGTCGTGAAGTAATTCACGACGGGAAAGCGTTGCTCATTATCGGCCTCCGGGGGCCCTCGCCGGGACCCGGGACCGTCACAAAACAACTCAAGATGAAATGCCGGTCCCGGGAAAGGGGTCCAGACCTCTGGGGAGCTACGTTGTGAACAAATCGCGGAGTCGAATGAGGGGGGGAGAGGGAGGCACCCGTGCGAGCGAAAGGCGACTCGGCGAGCTGGCCGAGGGCGCTTCGAAGTGCACTTGGAAGTGCACCTGCAAATGGAGAGGGCCCACCCTGAAGGCATGGTCAACAGCAAATCGTGGGAGCGAGGGAAGGAACAGAGCATCGGAGCAACGGAGTACTTGCGGCACCCAGTAGCTGGGGCAGCGGAGCGGCGATGTGCTGCGTTCCACTGGGTCAGCGCCCAGAGCCAGAGAGCCAATGCGACCAGATGAGACCGCCGCGCCTCGGCGCACTGCATGGGTACAGGCCTTTTCTTCCCGCATGCTTCGTGGGGTTCTTGCTTTCCCCCCTACCCGCGTCACACCAGCGTCTCACACACGCACACACACACACCTCACCCTCCTCTTTCTCGCTCGTCTCCCTGCAGATGCACACGTCATAACCATCACACCGCTTTACATATACACACGTGCAGGCAGCACACCACGTGACACACACACACACACACACACACACACACACACACGCACAGATGCACACTGCACGCTGGTCGTCCAGGGTATAGCAGGCGTGGCATATTCTCGACACCAGATAGGGTGCGCACAGCGGTGGTCTCTGAGGGCGGCCGCTACCCGTGACGGTCGTCAAGGGCGTAGCAAGCGTGGCATATTCTCGACACCATAAGGGGGTGCGCACGGGGGCGGTCTCTGAGCGGGGCCGCCATCCGCGACGGTCGTCCAGGGCATAGCAGGATTGGCAGACTCTCGACACTATAGGAAGTGCGCAGGGGGCTCAAGGCGGTCGTCCATGGCATAGCAGGCGTGGCATATTCTCGACACCGAAGGGGGTGCGCACGAGGTGGTCTCTGAGGGCGGCCGCTATCCGTGACGGTCGTCCAGGGCAAAGCAAGCGTGGCATATTCTCGACACCATAAGGGGGTGCGCACGGGGTGGTCTCTGAGGGCGGCCGCTATCCGTGACGGTCGTCAAGGACATACAGGCGTGGCATATTCTCGACACCAAATTCTCGACGCCATAGAGGGGGTGACAAGATGAAAATAATTCACAGTGCACGTGCAGGAGTCAGGATGCTAAGAACATGCGAAATGATTTCACAAGGATTGGCATCAAGAAAAAAGTATGTGGGCTTCCTCGATTGCGCAATTGTGTTAGCTTGTAAGCGACAAAAGCACGGAGAAGGAGAGGGGGGAAGGAGGGGAAGGAGCAGAAGCAGAAGTAGAAGTAGTAGATAGAGCGAGATCGAGAGAGAACGAGAGACAGAGAGAAGGAGGGAGAAAGAGAGAAAGAGAGACGGAGAGACAGGGAGAGAGGGAGAGTGGGATGGGGGGGAAGAGATAGAGAGAGAGAGAGAGAGCGAGAGCGCACCCCTGCGGACAGAGTCACTGTCCTGGCCCCGGGCAACACGTGCTCAAGGCGGAACCGCCCCACAGTGCGGGAGGCGCCGCACGCGAAGCAGGGGTGGTGGGATAAACTGCCCTCCTGGTGCGGACTGCCGGGGGCCTCCGGCTGGAAACTGAAGGGAGATGAGGAGGAGGAGGAGGAGGAGGAGGAGGGAGGAGGAGGAGGAAGAGGAGGACGAGGAGGAGGGAGGATGAGGAGGAGGAGGAGGAGGAGGCCACTGGGGCCCGTCGGCGCCGTGCGCAGGGACGCGCTGGACCTGAGCGTGGGTTGCCATGCACGCCTCGACGCCCTGCGAACAGAGTCGCCGCTTCGGGGCGTCCTCCGCAGCGGTCCAGAGGATGCAGACAACGAAACAGGTGCCAACAGTTCACGGGGTCCGCGTGGGAGGAGGCCAGCACTGGTGTGCTGTCCTCTGGGATTGGAAAAAGGTCTCGAGATAACCCGGTACGGTGGCTCTGCTGGTCTCATCAGGGCGGAAAGCCCGTCGAGGGAGAGCCCAGGCCTCTTGTGCACGGCGGAACCTGTCTATCAGCGGTGCTGACTGCTCCTGTAGCTGTCAAGGGAAGTCATCAACTGGTTGACGCGCTGGCTGAGTGCTTGAAGGCTGGCAGCGAGAGTCTCGCAGTCCCCCTGTCGCTGATGACTGGTCGTCGTGAAGTGCTGGGTGAGGGCGTTCCTCGTATCAGTACGATGCCCCCGGGTCAGACAGTTAGCCCTCCGAAGAGAGAGACAGAGAGGGAGAGAGCGCGAGGGAAAGAGGGAAAGAACGAGAGAGAGAGAGAGAACAACAAAGACGACGACTGCTGCAGGACCACCGAGGCGACAAGCAAGAATACGACAAAGAAGAAAATGCCCGGCCAGGGAGAGAGAAGCAGTGGGAGGAATCACTCGAAGGCACCTGCCTTTCCCTTTCGCTCCCTCTCCCTCTCCCTCGGTTTCCCTCCCCCTTGGACACCTCCTACACGCATTCCCTTCATCGCCTCTCCCTTTCGCAGCTGATCCGGCGCACGGGCTGCGTACGTACCGTCCTCTCCCCCGTCCTGACCTCGCGGGGGAACCACGCGTGCCTAGGATGTGCTCCGTGGCCCCGTCGCTTCTCCTCGTGCAACCCCCCCCGCTGTGCTGCCGCCGCTGTTGGCGCTGTTGGCCCTCGTCTACCCGGCAGGCGCAGGCTGGCCGCACTGGGCTTGTACTCCATCTGCGCCACGGGCGCCACGCTGCCTGTGAAGCAGCGGCAACACTGGCAGCGGCAGACCACAGCGTCCCCGCTCGGCTCGGGAGAAATGCTCTGGCACCCGGAGAGGCGAAGAGGACGAGTTGAGGAGCACGTAGAGGTCATAGTTGGGTTCGCGGAGTCCGCTGACGAAATTGAAGGTGAGGACGAGGATGAGGATGAGGACGACCTGACGAGATGAAGGAGAATGAGAGCGATAATTCCGACAAGCGCAGGAAACAGCAACGTACAAGTGCATAAGCGCATAGAACCAACAATCCGCCACCGTGCCCATTGGCACGTTGCGACGTGGTAGAACGACAAATGCTGTCTGGTAGGGCCTCTGTCTCCTAACAGAGGACCCCGCCCCTTCTAGTCGAATCCAATTGCGTGCATCGCCCCTACTCCCGAGGCCAAGGCCCCTCGTAAACTTAGCCTGGCGAAGGACCCAACCATATGCAGCTGCGAAAAACGTAAGACATTACCTTCTCATCATATGCAGCGCGCCGCGAGAGGGATGGAGCACGGAGCAACGCGGATGGGAACCCCGAAACGTGTGCGAGGTGTGCCGAAGTTGGCTGGGAGACGGGACGCATGCGGGCGCTGCCACTGGGGCCTTCGGCGGAGCTCCCTATGGACCACGAAACGTGTGCGGGGTGTGTGCCGAAATGGGGCGGGGCCGGCATGCGAACCCTGCCACTGGGGCCTTCGGTGGAGCTCCCGATGGGGCCACGAAACGTGTGAGGGGTGTGCCGAAATGGGGCGGGGCCGGCATGCGAACCCTGCCACTGGGGCCTGCAATGGAGCTCTTCGTGGAACAACGAAACGTGCGGTGTTTGAGTGTGCGTGTGTGTGTGTGCCGAAATGAAGCTGGGGCCATGAAACGTGTGAGGGGTGTGCCGCAATGGAGGCGGGGCCGCCATGCGAACCTTGCCACTGGGGCCTTCGGTGGAGCTCCCGAGGAGGCCACGAAACATGCGAGGTGTGTGCCGAAATAGGGCGGGGCCGCCATGCGAACCCCGCCGCTGGGGCCTTCGGTGGAGCTCCCGATGGTATGGGGCCACGAAACGTGTGAGGGGTGTGCCGACATGGGGCGGGGCAGGCATGCGAACCCTGCCACTGGGGCCTTCGGTGGAGCTCCCGATGGGGCCACTAAACGTGTGAGGGGTGTGCCGAAATGGGGCGGGGCCACCATGCGAACCTTGCCACTGGGGCCCTCGGCGGGTTTCCCGATGAGGCCACGAAAGGTGTGAGGGGTGTGCCGACATGGGGCGGGGCCGCTATGCGAACCCTGCCACTGGGGCCTTCGGTGGAGCTCCCGAGCAGCTATGCGAACCTTGCCACTGGGGCCTTCGGTGGAGCTCCCTATGGGGCCACGAACAGAGTGAGGGGTGTGCCGAAATGGGGCGGGGTCGCCATTCGAACCCTGCCAATGGGGCCGTCGGTGGAGCGCCCTATGGGGCCACGAAGCGTGTGAGGGGTGCGGCGAAACAGGGACATGCGAAGAGCAGAGGCGAGGAGCGGGGGCGAGGAGGGGGAGGGAGGAGAGGAGAGGAGAGGAGAGGAGAGGAGAGGAGAGGAGAGGAGAGGAGAGGAGAGGAATGGAGAGGAGAGGAGAGGAGAGGAGAGGGGAGGAGAGGAACGGCGAGGAGAGGAGAGGAACGCGGGGCGCTATCTTTTCCAAACGAGGACCCAGCACCACAGGATGGTTGGGAAAAACGATGGGTCCGCGCTCACGAGGCCACGATCCCTTGTGTGAAACGATGGATCCGCGCCCCGAGCTTCCAAAGTCGGGCCATGCAGGCAACCAAGAGAACCAAGATGGCCCAAGACGCCTCGAAGACGGCCCAAGATGGCCCCAAGGCGGCCAAGTATGGCCCCAAGGCGGCCCAAGATGCCTCCAAGAAGACCCAAAAGAGCCTCAAGAGAACCTCCAACAGGGTCCGAAGAGGCAAAACGAATTGATTGCCCTTGGGTGATTGGATCATGCTTGCATCCTCGCCTTCCGGGGGCTTACGTCAGCTCGAGGCGGCCCATGAAGCCTCCACAATGGGCACAAGACAGATCAAGAGGACCTCAAGAGGGCCTCAATATGGCCCCAGAGGGCCCCATGATGGCTGGAGAAGCATCCAGGGCGGTTCCAAGACGGCCCGAGCGGGCCTCCCGTGGGACTTAAGACGGCCGTGAAAGGACCTTCGACGGCCCAACACGGCGGCAAGACGGTCCCACGACGGCCCCCAGACAGACATTTAAAACACGGCTACAGAGGGCCCCGGGACGGCCCAATAGAGCCCCAAGACGGTGTAAGAGGCCCCAAGACGGCCAAAGAGGGCACCAGGAGAGCCGCAGGACTGCCTCACATGACGCATAGGCAGCCCAAAGTCTTCCCAACCGAACTCGATGTGAACTCCCAAACTAACGGAGACGGGAAATATCACATGTGACGACCGTCCTATTCGCCCTCCTCCTCCTCCTCCTCATCCTCCTCCTTCCCTTCCTTCCCCGCATCCTCCTCCTCCTCCTCTTCCTCCTCCTCCTCTTCTTCTTCTTCCTCCTTCTCCTCCTCCTCCTCCTCCTCCTTCCCCCCTCCCCCCCCTCCTCCTCCTCCTCCTCCTCCTCCTCCTCCTCCTCCTCCTCCTCCTCCTCCTCCTCCTCCTCCTCCTCCTCCTCATTCTTCTCCCCCCTCCTCATCGTCGCCGTCGCCGCCACCGCCGCAGCGACCGTCGTCGTCGTCATCGTCGTCATCATCATCATCATCATCATCATCATCATCACCACTACCACCACCACCACCACCACAATCATCGTGATCATCAGCATCATCAGCATCAGCATCAGCATCAGCATCAGCATCAGCAGCATCATCATCACCATCATCAGCATCATCATCATCAGTATCAGCATCACCATCATCACCAGTAGCAGCATCATCAGCATCGTCATCATCATCATCCTTATAATAATCATCGTCATCAGCATACGCATCAGCATCAGCACCACCATCATCATGGGCATCACCATCATCACCATCATTATCGCCACCATCATCAGCAGCAGCATCACCATCAGCATCGTCATCAGCATCAGCATCAGTATCACCATCATCAGCATCCGTATCACCATCATCAGCATCAGTATCATCATCAGCATCATCCTCATCAACATCATCAGCATCATCATCATAAGCAGCCGAATCACCATCATCAGCAGCATCATCGTCATCATACACCCTGCTGCTTCGGAGTGGATTACACGAGAACTCCGACCGATCGCACCACGCCCGAAGCTTACTCGTGTTGGTGGTTTCCCCTCCTCGACGAGGGCGCCCAGACCTCGAGCGACGGTGTTCAGTTCGGCGAGTGCTGCGAATGAGAGCGAACTGGCGCCCCTAGCAGGGATCCTTGCCAGCGTCTGGCGCTTCTGGCTCCGCAATAGGCGAAAGAGGGAAGAGGGAAGCAGCGGGTGCCCCCGCCCATCGGACACTTCGTGGAGACAAGAGGCGCAACAAGGGCGACAAGAAGGAGAAGCATCTCCAGGTGAAGGACAGCGGGCTTCGCGAGTTGCCGAAGCTGATCCTCAAGACATTGCACGACAACACCCAGAGGATCAGACTGATGGAGGGCGCCATGCTGGACATCTTCGCCCCTCCCAAGAACCACGCGTTCACAGTGGCGATGCCGCAGGAGCAGGAAGCCTTCGCGAAGCGAGTCGACGAGCACAGACAAGAAGGAACGCGACCTCGCGCCAGTGGGGCCACCGCATCCACTCATCTTCGGCGCCCTGCTGGACGTGGCCTCAGAGAGAGCCGCCGTGGGTGGCCAGAACCAGGAGAACATCAAGAAGCTGTAGGACGATTTCAACGCATGCGAGGAGGTCGAGGACGCGGAGCAGCTGGTACGAGTATGCAGGCTGGCAAAGACAGCGAAGGAAGACGAGGTGAAGCTGATCATGCATCTGACGAACCTGGGCGAACGCCGTCACTGCCTGCTGGAGGGACTCAGACAGATCGGCGCGAGGCACCTCCGCGGCAGCGCTCCGCCAGGCTACATAGAAGAGGAGCTGCAGGAGTGGACGGAGCACCTGGAAGCTAAAATGGCGTGAGTCGGAGATGAGGGGCCGCCACGTTATCTGTCTCGAATGTGGTCGAGGCCGCTGGAGGTCTGCTCCACGTTGGTTTGGTAATCTTCTGTCTCTTGAAAGTGATTGAGACCGCTGGAGGTCTGATCCACGCACTTAGTCGAAAGTACTTTGAGTGTGGCCGGGACCGCTGGCGGTCTACTCCACCTATCGCAGCTTGGGATGGTCTTTCTCTTGAATGTGGTTGAGACCGCCGGAAGTCTGCTCCACACATACTTCTGAGCGTGGCTGAGGCCGCTGGAGGCCTGCTCCACCTCTGATGATGGATGGTTGTCTGCTCGCATTGTCATCTGGTGAGACCTGCAGACGCAGGCGTGCGAGTTGATGAGCAGCTTTCTCTCTTGAGTGTGGTTGAGACTGATGCTGGTCTGCTCCACCCTGGCTCTCTTGTGCGGCTTCGCCACACCGCCTGCCACACCTGGGCCATCGGCCCACACGTTTCTGGATTCCACTTCGTCGTCGGCACGCCCCGTCGAACGCGCGCAGAGCGGTGCCCAGTCCATTTTGGCGCCTGCACGTGCGCGGAGTGCACAGCGACACACATCCGCCATCGAGCGGGCAGAGGGCTCTGGTACTGAAACCCGATCTCCCCCTCCTCATGAGCCCCGAATCTGTTTCAAAAAGCCATCATCATCATCCTCATCATCATCACCACCATCATCGTCCACAACATCCTCATCATATTTCTCATCATCATCATCATCAACATCATCATCAGCAGCAGCATCTTCATCATCATCATCAGCATCAGCATCATCATCATCATCATCATCATCATCATCATCATCATCATCATCACCATCGTCATCATGAGTACCACCAGCATCATCATCGTGACCCTCGTCATCCTCATCATCTCAGCTAGCTAGAAGTCAAGACGAGGTGACTACTAGCACAAGAGAGCCATGGAAAGGCGCTGCGCAACCACCACGGCTGCCCCGCTCGAGGCCCAAGGGAAGCCTTGGCATTTGGCGTGCTACGTGGCGCCTCTGGAAATACAACGGCCTTCGTGATGCACCGAATCCTACCAACCCTGCCTTCGCACATCACGCCCCCCGGTGCGCGACACGCTACAATCTTCGCGCCCTCGCGCCCTCGCGCCGCCGCCCTGAAGAAGGGCAGTCGCTCTGGCCCAAGCCGTGACAACCGAAGCGTGATGATCTTCGCGCAGACGCGGGTGACCTAGTTCCAGAAAGGCCCTTCTTCCACGTCGAGGACCGGCCCACCACTGCTCAGCGTTGGTAAAAGGCCATCCCCCGCTCAACCGGCCGCCGATCTCGAAAACAGCACGGACCCGCCCCCCAGACGACCCTGTCGGAAGACAGTGCGAAGCTCACGTTGCAGCAGAGTCTGCGAGGGGAGGGGGTGCGGGCACACCGCGGTCACTTTGCGTGGACTTTTGGCAAGGGCCATAGCGGAATCGAAGTTGAGGCTGCGCGTTGGCAACGAAGCAACATGATTGCGGACGCATGCGCCGTACATTGTTGTGCTGGCCACCCTGCCGTCACTTCGCATGGGCTTTGTCGAGGATGGTGGAGATGCCGGCACATTGTCCAGTGTGCTGAGACGTACAACTGCGCGCCTGACGCACCCGGCGGCGCGCACCGCACACCTGGGCGCACGTGGCGCACGCGGAGCGCTTGGCGCACGCGGCGCATCCTGCACACCGGGCGCACCGCGAGAGCGCAGCTGGCGCCCGCAGCGCACCGGGCGCCCCTCCTCCTTCCTCCTCCGCCTCCCCCTCCACCTCCCCCTCCTCGTCCTCCTCCTCCTCCTCCTCCTCCTCCTCCTCCTCCTCCACCTCCCCCTCCTCCTCCCCCTCCTCCTCCCCCTCCTCGTCCTCCTCCCCCTCCTCCTCCTCCTCCTCCTCCTCCTCCCGAGCTGCGTCGGCACACCCAGCGCACCGTGGCCCGCCAGGCGTGCGTGTTGCACCTGGCGCGCCCGGAGCGCCTCGGGCACCCGGCGCACTTGACGTTCGTGTTGGTTGCCCGCCTGCAGCAGTGGTGCGCCGACCAGGCAATCACACAGTGTGCAGTGCCACTGGCACGCAGCCAGGTAAGAGCGCTACTGGCACAGCGGTTCAAATGGCCGCGATTATGCCACTGGTCCATCGAACAGCGTGGCGTACCAGTTGGGCAGCAACTGCTAGGGACCACACCTCGGAGCGAGAAAACTCTCGGATGCAATCCTGCTGGAACGCGACATCGCATAGTACTCTCGCAGAGCTGGTGACCTTCATCAAAGGTAGCACACATTGCAACAATAGCTATCACTGTTGTGAGATTACAGCCCTCACGCCGATTAAGTCTTATTGTGTGAATCTCGAGGTGGTGAGTGTGGACACAGCTAGCAACCCGAATTGACACTTGGGGTTGGAAAAATAAGAGTGTGTTCAAACTGCGAAAAAAAACACCCGTCTCACATGGGCCGCATTACATTGTAACAGTTATCGCGAACTGTACAGTCGGCCCGTATAATAAGGATGCGCGATAAGTATGCAAGGGCCTTGGACGCCCATTTCGAAGCTTTTCGAGCGGAGCGCGGCCAACAAGAGTGGCCAAGGATGGACCAAGGAGGCAAGGATGCAAGGGTACCCTTGGGAAGAATGCCCATCCTTATTATGCGGGTTGACTGCACCTTCTGATTTTACGCCTATGAAACATGCGACTTACAAATGCGCCAAGTAATGAAAGCGATGTTGAGCGGCCTTTGCATTTCGTTGTCGTAATTGCGACTGCTATGGGTGGACGGACGTCGTTCCTGGCCACATCAACTATTACAACTGCTACAAAAATGAAGAGGCTTACTACCGTCAGCATGCTTATAGGCCCAGAGAAAAGAAGGAAGCGTAGGCGGGGACGGAGGGGGAAGATGAGGTCGAGGAACGGGTGACGAAGGCGGAGCAGGCGGCCGCGGAGGACGAGGAGAACGACGACAAGGGCGGTGGCGGCGACGACGCCGATGACGGCGAAGCAGCCGCAACGGCAATTGCGGCGAGTACCCTGTCCGCGGTACAGCGACGGCGGGGCCTGGCGCTGGCTCCTCGCCAGACCTCCCGCGGCTCTGCAGCAGCGCGGCCTGGTCGTAGTACTTGGAAAGCCTGGTGACGGCCTGCCGGCAGGAGGCTTGTGCTGAGAAGGAAGAACGGGAGGGAGAGCGGGAAGCAGCAGCAAGATCATGAGGGGTGAGAGGAAGGGGAGGCGCCAGGAGGAGCACGAGGAGCGTGAGAAGGTGAAGGGGCCAAAAACGGAGGCTGGGGGGTGAGATCGCAGTGGGACGGAGAGCCCCCCACGGGAAATCGGATTCGGTTTCATGTTCGTGTCGTGCGTCTGGGCGAGGCCAAGCTGCGTGGGCGCGTGGGACGAATGATGACACCGTGGCTAGGGGCTGTGAAGCCGGATGTCCGCCCCTCCCCCCGCCCGGCGTACGGTGGCCGGGGTGTCCCGTCGGTGGCCCGTCGGTGTCCCGTCGGTGTCCCGTCGGTGTCCCGTCGGTGTCCCGTCGGTGTCCCGTCAAGATCCCGTCGGTGTCCCGTCGGTGTCCCGCTGGTGTCCCGCCGGTGTCCCGTCGGTGTCCCGTCCGTGTCCGGTCGGCGTCCCGCCGGTGTCCTGTCGGTGTCCCGTCGGTGTCCAGTTGGTGTTCCGTTGGTGTCCCGTCGGTGTCCCGTTGGTGCTCCGTTGATGTTCCGACCGTGTCCTGCCGGTGTCGCGTCGGTGTCCCGTCGGTGTCCCGTCGGTGTCCCGTCGGTGTCCCGTCGGTGTCCCGTCGGTGTCCCATTGGTGTCCCGTCGGTGTTCTGTCAGAATCCCGTCGATGTCCCGTCGGTGTCCCGTCGGTGTCCCGTGGTGAAATCGATAGTTAGATTGATAGTGGGAGCGATAATGAAACAGATAGTGAGGTCTATCGTGAGGTACGAGCGATCGTGAAATCGATAGGTGAGATCACTTGTGAAATCAATCGTGAGATCGTCAGAGTCAGCGCGGTAGTGTTAGATCGATAGAGTGAGATCGACAGAGTGAGACCGGAAGTGAGATTGGTAGTGAGAGTGGTCGTGAGATCGATCGTGGGATCGCTGGTGAGATCGATCGAATGAGATGTTGGTTCCCCCCACAACCTCCTTATCACCCAGAGGGTGGTTATATTGGTATGAGGAGGAGGAAGCAGAAGAGAAGGCGGGCAGGGAGGAGAAGCAGAGGGGCCAGAACAGCTCAACCGGCCGGCTCCCTTACTCTGGAAGCGCAGTCGTGGGAGATATCCCAGAGATAATGCATCCTGGCCGACGGTTCCGCTGGCGCCCACGTGCACGGGCACACGGTCGAGCCTTCATGGCGGGCGTCGTGAGGCACCCCTGAACCTGCAAGGGAGCGTCGTATTTTAAACTCGATGTGGGAAGGACGACGGGGGACAGCAGGGGGAGGGAGAGGGAGAGGGAAGAAGGAGGGGAGGAATGTGGATGGATGAGGGGAAGGGGAGAAGGGGGGCAGGCATGTCAGCGGAGCAGTCACTGCGGGACGAATTGCCAACATAGGTTCTCATGCGGCCAAGACCCCTGGCTTCCCGGGTACTCGACGAAAGGACCAGGCTCTGCGGGCCCGTAAAACAAGTCCTGCTCGACACGGGGATACCATCCGCGTAAGAAATAGCCGCTGCGACCCGTACACACTCAAAACCGCCAGTCAAAACATGATCATCCTGGGAGCCTGCTGTTAAGGCAATTACATACCTATACGACCACCCTTCGGGTGATAAGGAGGCTCGGGGGGGGAGGAACCAACGTCTCACTCGATCGGTCTCACTATCGATCTCACTATCAATATCACAATCGGTCTCGCTCGATCGACCTCACTCGCTGGATATCACAATCGATCTCACTCGATCTATGTCATTCGATCGATATCACAGTCGATCTGACTATCGATCTCACAATCGATCTCACTATCGATCTCACAAGTGATCTCACATGCGATCTCACTATCGATCCCCGAATCGATATCACAATCGATCTCACAAACAACGTCATCATCATCAACATCATCGTCATCAACGTCATCAACATCGTCATCATCATCATCATCATCATCATCATCATCATCGGGGCACCATCAGCATCATCATCACCGCATCACCATCATCATCATCATAATCATCATCACCATCATCATCAGCGGGACACCATCATCGTCACCATCATCATCAACAGCATCATCATCGGGGCACCATCACCATCAGCACCGGGACACCACCATCACCATCATCATCTCATCATAATGAACATCATCATCAACAACATCATCATCGGGACACCAGCATCATCATCAGCAACATCATCATCATCATCATCAGCAACACCATCATCGGGACACCATCATCATCGTCACCATCATCAGCATCACCATCATTATCATCGGGACACCATCAACATCAACATCAGCAACATCATCATCTCCATCATCGGGCCACGATCATCAAAATCATCATCACCACCTCATCATCATCCTCATCATCAACTTCATCAAACGGCACCATCATCGTCATCACCAGCATCATCAACATCATCATCATCATCATCATCATCATCATCATCATCATCATCATCGGGACACCATCATCATCACCATCATCATCAACAGCATCATCATCAGTATCATCAACATTATCGGGGCACCATCATCATCATCATCATCATCATCACCGCATCACCATCTCATCATCGACATCATCAGGATCATCAACATCATTATCATCATCATCATCATCATCATCACCATCGGGACACCATCATCATCAACAACATCATCATCAACTTCGTCAACATCATCATCATCATCACCAGGAACATCGGGACACCATCATCATCATCACCACCATCACCATCATCATCATCATGAACATCATCGACATCATCATCATCATCATCGTCATCGTCATCATCATCATCATCATCATCATCATCATCATCATCATCATCATCATCATCATCATCATCATCATCATCATCATCATCATCATCATCATCATCATCATCATCATCATCATCATCATCATCATCATCGGGACACCGACGGGATACCGGCGGGACACGGGCGGGACACCGCGCGGCTCCGGCCCCCGGGAAGGAAGCATTTGGTCCAGCCGCGCCTCAGCCGGAGACGGAACACCGACGGGACACCGCGCGGCACCGGCCCCCGGACAGGAATCATTTGGTCTGGCCGCGTCTCAGCCGGAGGAGACATTCTTCTCGCCCGCCCACGCAGCTTCGCCTCGCCCGCACGCACGGCACGCACGAGCACGAAACCGAAACCGATTTCCCGGTAGGGGGGCTCTCCGTTTCACTTCGATCTCACCCCCTCACCTCCGACTTCCTACATCGACTGATTCCAAATATCGCTGGTTCATGACTGTCGACACTATTGAAGCCAACCGCTTCGACGTATCAAGTGCGCCCACCTAGCATCACATCCCGAATACCAGTGAAAAACAATTATGAATCTCGCATGCTCCCCACACAGTGGTTGCGCTCAGAGGTTTTCACTTGTGTTTCAACGAACTGGCCCTCTGGGCAACACTTTTCCAAGTGGATGATTTGATCACGATTCACTCCTATGGGTCAGTACGGCTCACGATGCGCTCCTATGGGTCAGTACGGCTCCTTACCCACCCTTGGGCCACTCTTTCGGCGGTGGCTGCTTGGATCCCCATGGGTTGCCATAGATTCCGAGGGCTTCTCCCCCACCGTTGGCGTCGTGGTGTCCCACTTGCCGTGGTGGCTGCTTGGATCCTTCTCGGCACCTATGGATCGACATGGCCTCCTCCCTTTCCGCACTGGCCCGGTCTGCAGTATTTTCCGGAGTGGCCGCTTGATCCCCCTGTCCGCAGATATACACACGGGGCTCCACACTTACACGCACACTCACACACGCACACACATTCTCACACATATGTGTTTCTTCCGACACGCGGCTGAATCAAAACCACGGCTGCATGATAACAGATACACAAGCGCGCATGCACAAAGACACACACACACACACGCACGGACACGCACACGCACACACACACACAAACGCACACGCACACACACACACACACGTGTTCCTCCAGAGGCCGAGCAACGTCACGACAACGACGGCTACAAAGGGGACACGGTAAAACAACATTTCACCAGCCATTGCCTGTGGTGGGCTGCGCTAGGCAAGTCGGTGTGCGGAGGTGCCCGCTGGGCGTTGCGAGTGGGTGGCTGCGCTGGGTGAGCGCACGTGCAGACATATCCAACCCAGTGGGTGCATGAGCGGAGCCGACACGTCCAAGTCGCGCAGGAGAGCGTAAAGAGTGGTAGAGCTAAGAGAGCCGCTCAAACCGCCAGTCACGACAGCGCCAGCGGCACTCTCCGAGCGCCAGCATCGCACACACACACACACACACACACACACACTTGCTGCACGAATGAACTATTTGGGGCCCACGCGCTGGCATGCACTCACTCTGGGCGATCTGCAGATCCGCCTGGCTAGACGCGCCAAAGCGGGCACGGCAACGCCATCCTCCATGTATTCACGACACCGCGACTGAGACTCAAGTCTCGTATGCCAGACCAACTGCACGAGCAGCTTCACCGCATCACCGAAGTCTGCCACTGCACCTGCTTTTCGCAAAGGCACACCATGGCGGCAGGTGACCAGAAAGATTATCATTACTAGGTCAGATCACATCATACTGAACTTGCTGTACATACGGGAGGCCATACGAAGGACCACATGAGAGACCCGACGGGAAACCACACTGAAAACCGCCCGACAGACCGCACTGAGGAGCATACGGGAGACCATTCGGGAGACCACTCAGGAGACCGCACGGTAGACCACGGGAGGCCAGGCTAGATACCATACGGGAGACCATCTGGGAGGCCATGCGACAGACCGTGCGGGAAACCATGCGGGAGACCACACGGCTGACCGTGCGGGCGACCAGACGGGAGACCATACGGAAGACGCTGCGGGAGAACGTGCCGGAGCCCATGCGGGAGACCATAAAGGTAGACCATACGGCCATGCGAGCGACCACGGGCCACGGACAACCGATCCTGGATCCGGAGTCGCTCACGCACGGACTCGGTGCAGGACCCCTGCAGAGAAGCTGCGAGGGAAAGACGTCGACACCGACCTCCGAAGAAACATGCGTGGACTCGTGGCTCGCAGCAGGACTGAACCTAAAAGGTGTTTGTCGTGTTCGTTTTGGTTTCGTTTTCCCTGGTTTTGCCTTCGATCCGCCTTTACCGCAAAACGAAGTCGAAACGAAAACGGCCCACGAGATCGCCAAAACACCGTTTAGGTCCAGCCCTGGCTCGCAGCCTTCTGGCCTCGCGACTCCCCGTGGCCCCAATGTGGTTCGGCCTTCTTGAGCACCTCGACCGTTACCATCTGGTCTCCGACGGTCCTCTGGAAATCCATGTTGGCATACTTGCGCTCCTGAGAAATCCATGAGAAATCATGTCTCATACTTGAAATCCATGAGAAATCATAAGAACTCCATGAGAAACCATGAGAAATCCATGTCGGCATACTTGCGCTCCTGAGAAGTCCATGCCTCTGAAAATCCATGTGGAGGTCAATGAGAATCATGAACACACCCTCTCAGACGAATGGGGACATGTGCAATTATCCCAGGCTCATGGCTGGTGGTGACATTCGTGACGATACAACGTCGCTTACCTGTCGCGAGCTCGAGAGCCCACCGACGCGATTCAACGAGAAACTGAAGCTGGCCAGAACAAGGCAGACCGTCCATGGCGTAGCCGTCATGGCAAGTTCAGTCACGGTCGAGTTGCGAGGCCCAGGAGGCGTACTCCATACTTTACGAAGGGGTAAGCACCCTCACGCCCCACACGTGCCAGGTCTGTAATATAACTATATTTGAACAGGCTCGGCAAACGCTGCAGGATATTCACATTACTATCTGGGAGTGTCAGTTGGGGCACGTGCTTAGCCATGAATTGGTCTCAAGTTGACAGAAGCGTGCAACGCGTGCGTACGCCACCCGACAACGAAGCCTACAGCCGAAAAGGAGGTCGGGGTGAGACCAACTGTTCATTTTGGTCCCCACGCTCCCCTGCAATAGTGCTTCCAGTCACCCAGGACGCAGGCGCATCGCGCTTGCTGCCCAAGAGACTCGATGCGCAATTGATCCAGTATCTGGTGGCACTTGGCTCCAATTCGAGTGGCATCTGCAGCATGTGCTTCGCAAAGGGCCCACCATGTATCCAGAGCTGGCGCAGACGTGCTTTACAACTGCTCAAGGTTGAACGACCGTCAAACTATACAGTATAGACGTACCACGATAGGGGATTGAAACTAATTCAAAACAGGTATTCCCAAATAAATCGTCAATCAAACATACTTCACTCATAAACGATTACGCATTATACAACTGTGATTCGCCCAATGACGCCACGCCAAAATGGCACAGCGACACCACCGCACCGCGACACTGCGAAATCGCGACGCTGCAAAACCACTGCAACACGACGCAGCCACAACCCGAGCACGCGGGCTCCGCCGTTCCGCCTGATCTAAGAGTCATCGCTCTCGCGCACGTCTTCGAACGCACGTCACGGGCGACACGGAGCACGAAACCGCCATCTCCTCGTGGGGCGGGGCGGCTTCACAGGCGCTCTCGCACCTCCAACCTCCAACTTGTGACCTATGCAGGACCTACTCAGCTCAAGATCAACGGATCCCGAGCTGAGCACCGAAGTGCACATTCAGAGCCTCGCCGACGTACATGATCACAACAGTCGTTCTCTGCAACGCATGCTCCATCCTCCCTCCCTGACACCTCCCGCACTCGCCCATCCATCACCCCCTGTGACTCCTTCATCCCTCCCTCCCTCCCTCCCTCCGAATTCCTACCCTCCTCTCGCACTGACAATTCCCTCCCCAAGCCCAGTCCTGATTTGTCCTGCCTCCCCGATTTGAACGCCCCCCAACCATACCACGTGCCCAAAAGAGTGCATGTGTGGCGGGTGAGCTGATGAAATGCTAACTCTGACATGAACTCGCACTCCCCCTTTGAGCCCACCTCAGAAATCCACCGGCACGTAGGGAATATCGCAAGCCGCGCTACCTGTCAACAAGTGCGGCAAAACAACCATGACAATTGCTACACCTGATTGCCCGGGGCTGGTCAGGGATTTCCCCACATATGGCATGGCTCTTAGTACTACTGGTACTTGTCACTAGCTGACCTGTGGCCAATCAGATGTTCTGGACCAGCGAGAAGACGCTGCACATTATCACGATGCAAGGCAGGGGCGCAAGACCCTTTGGGTGTCCCCGGCGCGATGAGACCGAAATGTTCCCAGGATTGGCCATAGAGGCAAGGATGCAAGGCACCCAGAGACAATCAGATTATCCTCCCCTGAGACCCGACATTGCGGAACAAAAATAAGCCCGAAAATCCAGACGCAGCCCCAGACCTCATCTTTCTGCAACATGTCTCGAGCCCGATCGATCCGCGATCGTTCCGTGGCCCGACACCGGGCGAAAACCCCTGGCGAGAGAAAGTTGCGACGCCCGGATATCGTGCTGATGATCGGCAGCGATTGCAGTCATGGGACAGGGCTGTAAGCTGTTTTTTCAAGGAGATCGCGAGGTCAGGGGAAGACGACGACGGCGAAGACAGGGGGGGTCTCCAGGCTCGCGCTCTGCAGCTCGACCTGGGCCTGGGAGATCTGCTTCTGGGCCTCCAGGATGCCTTCCTGCCGAGGCCACGATTTGCCCTGCTGGGCACTGTCATCTCTTTTTGTTGCTGTCTGATCGTGTCGCCCACGTGGTCTCGACTCGCTGGGGCTGCAATCACAATGCGAAATTGCAGGTCGCCAGGCCAGCCGGGAACGCTACATGAGCCGATCTGCAATAGGCAAGCACATTCAGGGAATCGTGGCCTGAGAGAAATGAGCCTGGCGCGACCCCAATGACGAGAGAACTTCCTATTGCATGGGCGTGTTGCTTGCCATTGCTTGGCATTGTGTTGCATTGCGTCGCCTTGCATTGCTTGGAATGTCTTGGCACCGCTTGGCAAAACCTGACATTTCTTGGCATTGCTTTGCCCGGATTGGCATTGCTTGACGTTCCTTGGCATTGCTTGGTATTCCTTCGCAATGCTGGGAAAGCCGATGACCAAGACCAGGGAGCCCGAGGAACCCAAGCAAGGCACAAGACTGGAGAACCCGAGGAACAAGACCAGGAAACCCGAGGAAGGAAGGCAAAGGACAAGACCCGTGGACCTCCTCCTCCTCCTGCTCGCCTCCTGCTCCCGCTCTTGGGCCCATCTTGGGCCTGTTCTGGGGTGGTCTGGGGCTGTCCTGGGCGCCTCTTCGGCAGTCTTGGAGCCTTCTTGGCCCGTCTCGGGGCCGTCCTGAGGTCCTCTGGGATGGTCTTGGGGCGGTCTTGGGAGCCTTTCGGCGCTCTTGGACCATTGGAAGCTCGAAAACGTGAACAGCCAAAAGCATTGGACAAAAACAATTGAAATTGTACAATTTTGGCTTCTTCGGGCCGTCTCGGGACGCCTCTAGGACCTCTCTTGGGGTCTCTTGGAAGCCACCGGGGAGCCTCGAGTGCCGTCGGAAGGCTGACTTGGGCTGCTTGGGAGCGTCTTGGACCATCCTTTCGCGTTCTGGGGGCTCCTGGGAGGCGTCTTAAGCCCTTCTGGAGCGCTGTGTGTGAAAACTCCCTGGAAAGGCCGGGGGACCGGTACCGGGAGCATTCCCGAGATGCTCCCGGGGAGGTGTGGGACCCGGGGCTGTGGGGGGGCGGTATTTTTTGTTTCATATACTAGAACCACGCGCGCGCTTCGCGCGCGCTCAGGTTCCAGCGAGCTCCAGTTGTAGTCTAAAATGTCCGGCATCGGAAGACAATATTGTCACAAGGATCATGCACCTCAGGGGGCTCCGCCTGCGGTCCCTCAGACAGGCTTGACTGAGGGTCCACCTGCCCATGCCGGCACACCCTTCACAGGCATCGCGTGCTGCAGGGAGACTCACGTGATTACATCCCAATAGACGAGGTTCGCACAGTGGCACGCCCCTCACGCGGACCGTGCCCGCTCACTTCGGCACACCTCTCACAAGGATCGTGGCCGGTCGGACATCCACGGACGGCCCCAAAGACAAGGTTCGCGTCCCGCCATCCCGCCTACTTCGGCACACCTCGCACAGGGATCGTGATCGTGGCCCACAGGGATCCCCACCAACGGCCCCCGAAGCAGGGTTCGCACTGCGCCCCCCCCCTGGCCATGGCGGTACACCCCGTCACGTGGATCATGCCCACAAGGAGCACCACCTGAGTAAAGGCCCAGAAGGTTCGAACAACGCCCCCCCCCGCCCATGTCGGCACGCTAGCCCCCGTAAGAACCAGGCGGTCACTTTGCGCTCCACCACTTCACTCTGCTTCTGCTGTGGCCTCCTCTTCCCCCCTTCACAACGCTTGCCCCTGCTCGTCGGTGCCCCCCCCCAAACCTCGGGGGAGGGCAGGGCCGTCAGGCATTGCCGGCACGCCGCCGTTCGGCCACGCGTTCGGGGGTAACCTGTGACACGTTGGTAGACACTCTGATGTAGTAGGCAAAGGGGAATAACAGCTGAGTCTGCTTCGCTGTCAACGTACAGGTTGATGGGTTCCGCTGGCCTGGTGTGGCATCTTGCGGGTGGCGCCTCCGGTCAAAGCTGAAGCTCGGCCAGGCTCCAGTCCGAGCGACGCTCGTTGAGCGGGGCCCTTCTTCCAGCCAGCGCATATAGCGGCCTCTCATTGGCGCTGCCACCCTTGTCTCTTCCCACGTGCTGTCCCTAACCGCAGCAAGCTCCACCTCCTGTCCCCTCCAAGCCCGATCACCCGCTCCGCCGCATTACCCCAGCCTCCTCCCCCCTTCGCAACACTTCGCCTCTGATCGTCGGTGCCCCCCCCACCTCCCCCAACCTTGGGGGAGGGCAAGGTCGTTCAGCCGCCAGATGGTGGCTGCTGCGACCGTTCCGCGCAGATTGCGGCCCTCTAGGAAACCGTTTTGGGGGTTGCTAGCGCGGGCAGGCCCCCATCTATCAACCCCCACAACAGGCTCTGCGAGTTGGGGGCTCCCCGAGCAATGGGTGTCCACCATTACCAGTTCCTCGGTCTTTCCTGTTCCACCGAGTAACTGTCAATGGCGGCCCGCTCGCAGACCCGGAAGAACAGTCAGTGATCCTCCTGCTCTTCCTTCTCCTGCTCCTCCGTGGTCATGGTCCGCGCAAGGAGACAAGACCGGGGCACCCTCGAGCCCCCGAGACACCCCCTGGCACAGGGCCGCGACAAGGCAACTCCGAAGAACGCCAGGACCCACCGCGCCCGGCACCCACGGGTTCCTCACAAAGACGTCAGACACTCTCAGGTCGGGCCTGATTGGAGAAAAACGGGGGGGCCTGAGTCACTGCCAGAGACACGGGTTCTTAGCAAAGACGTAAGGCAGGTCGGGCCCACTTGGGAAAAAACGGGCGGGCCTGAGCCACTGCCAGAGACTTGCAAGTGGAGCGAGTCTCCACTGCTCCAGAAACTTGGCCGGTCTGGAAAGCTTCACCGCCAGCGGAAGCGCCCAATAATTGAAATGCCGAGGGATGGTCCCACCCGAGACCAGCAATGGCCGCTGGGAGGGCCGGATGCAAGCCAGAAGAAGGGCTGGCGCGCCAGCAGACAACCAGGTCGCAGCCGCTACGGGCGCTCCCTTCGCTTTCCTTTCGTGGGCGGCTCCCGGATGCAAGGAGGATGGCGACGACGACCGGGCGGAGGAGAGGGAGGAGGAAGAAGAGGTTGATGAACATCTCGAGGATGACCATGAGATATGAGATCCGACGTCGCGAAAAAGATGTTACACATCGCTAGAAATCAGGACACGAGCTCCAGACCCAATTTTTCTGCGTCAGATTTCAAGCTGGATCGATCTGTGATGGCTCCTGGCCCTGAAGCCGGGCGAAAACACCCGTGTGAAGAAATTGCAACGCCCGGATCTCAGGATCCTTCCGTGGGCAGCCCTGAATGGCTAGGAGGAGGGCGACGACTACCATGCCGAGGAGAGGGAGAGGAAGGAGGAGGAGGAGGAGGAGGAGGAGGAGGAGGTGGAAGGGAGTTCTGGAGTTCTGGCTACAAGACGATGTCTCACCTTACCAGAGCGTTCCAACTGCGTGCTGATCACACTGGAAGGCCATAACCACGTCGCAGCTCGCCAGCGCTGGAGAGCGCAACGCCCAGGCGCGCGAACGCCCCGAGCACCGGCCGCGCCGCCCACACGGCGGAAGGGGGGGGGGGAGGGGGGGGGGGTCTTGGCTCTGGACATCTGCTCAGTGCAACTGTTTGCAGCAGTGCGTCCTAGAGGGGGGAGACACCACCTGCCCGAAACAGGCGCCAAAAACAGCCACGATCCACTCCAGGGGGTGGCGGGGGAGGGCCCGCGCCGATCGGCAACACAATGAACAAGAAAACCATCACACAAACAGCGCCTCCCTGCCGCACCCCAAGACGGGTGGGCAGGTCGTGCCCCGCGCTGTGCAGGAGGCTTCGCTCCGAAGCTCGGACCGTGCAGCGACCTCCTGGATGGACGGCGGGTCATGCTCGAGCCGTGGCTGCCGCCCCGGCGCCGCGCACAGGTGCCTCAAGAGTCCGCAGCCGCTCCACGGGCGGAAGGCGGGGCGTTCTCAGCACGCGGCCCTCGCCACGGCGCCGCGCGCGCGCGTCCGGGAGGTGCGCAGCAGCTCCACGGTCGGAGGGCGGGTCTCGCCAAGGCGCCGCGCACGTGTGTCCTCGACGCGCGCAGCAGCTTCACGGTTGGAGGGTGGGTCGTTTGCAGACGGTGGCTCTCGCCAAAGCGCCGCGCGCGTCTTTCTTGGACGTGCGCAACGGCTTCACCAATGGAGGGAGGTCCTTTCTCAAAAGGTGGATCTCGCCGTGGTGCCGCGAGCACGAAGTACACATTCTGGCACGGTTGAGGGCTGTCATGATGCAACGCTCACGTTGGTTCGCGGTGTCGGAATCCCAGAAATGAGGTTATGGTACGACGTAAGGCTGCCAGCACGCGAGAAGTCACGGTGATCCGTGGCGTCGAAATCCCATGAACTGCGTTCTGGCACGATTGAAGACTCTCCAAGCAATGTTTGCATGTGGGCAATTCCAGCAATGAAGACATGAAACCACTGAAAAATTGGAGAGAGGTTTGTTGCAACATCGCTGGTGTCTCTTGGGTTTACACTGGTCGTCTGTCCTATTCCTCCTCCTCCTCATCATCATCATCCTCCTCATCCTCTTACTCCTCCTCTTACTCCTCCTCCTCCTCCTCCTCCTCCTGCTGCTCCTCCTCCTCCTCCTTCACCTCGTCCTCCTACTCGTCCTCTTTCTCGTCCTCCTCGTCAGTCTGATTACCCTCGTCCTCTTCCCCCTCGCCCTAGAAGAAAGAGGAAGACGACGACCGACGACAACAAGGTGAGGAAGAAAGGAAAAATGTAACTTGACTGGGGTGGGGCAGCGTGGGTCCCCACAGCGCCCGCCTGCTCGCTCCAACCGCGAGGGAGGAGGGACGGAAGACGACGGGGCGGATGACTTCAGCCACGCACGGCGCAACAACAGATCAGCGAAAAAACGCAGACCGTACACCGGTACCCGCAGGCTGCCGTCCCGCTCCTCGTCGCTCTGTGGACGAGCCTCGCTGTCCGTGGTGACGGCCGGCGCGCCCTGACCCGCATGCCGGAGCAGACGCCGCGAGGTCCCCCCCCCACACTGCCCCGTGCCTCGAACCTCTTACGCACTCGGCGGATGAGTACAACCGCCACCGCGGGAGGCAGAATGAGGGCCTCAGAAGCAGCGGCAGACGACCCTACATCTCAATCCTCTGTGGCCGGGGAGGCCCATCGTATGGCAAACCAGTAAAAGGGACACGCTGCCGGCGACAGCCCTCGAAATAGCAGAAAACAACGAAGCGTAGGACGGTGAGCTCCGACGCCTCCTTGACAGCCGCGAACTGGCACGTGCCCTTACCCTTGTCGATGAGTTGGCCCTTGATCGCCCTAACCCAGTTGCCAGCCTTCTGAAAGAACACGCTGGGGCTGACGATCCGGTCGCCCCCCAGGACCCACGGCTT
This sequence comes from Prorocentrum cordatum, assembly GCA_963575745.1. NCBI lineage: Eukaryota > Dinophyceae > Prorocentrales > Prorocentraceae > Prorocentrum > Prorocentrum cordatum. Next base: position 869,183 of record CAUYUJ010014715.1, read on the forward strand.
GCCTGACTCCCTGAGCGCCCTGCCGGATGTTCTGCAAGACCCCATGGCTGACGTCCCCCACCGCGTGTTTGTTCAAGTAGGCTGACCCCATGGGGAAGACTCCAAGCACGAGGCCGTCAAAGTGTGCCAAAGCTGCCCTAGTCGCTGCAATGTGGCACGACTCTTCAGTCCAATTGCGCACCTGGGACGCACATCCCTCGCTTCACGATCGTTTTGCTGCCACTCCCGTGCCACCACTGGCCACCCTGTGGCTTACGCCTTCATGAGTGATGGCTCCAGGGCTCAGGACCGCGTGGAACCCGACTTCCCTGCACCACTGCTCCTGCTCCACGTCGCTCTTGCAGCTCAGGTGGTGCTACTAGATCAGGTAGCCGTCTGCCTGATGCTTCTGGTACGCCTCGTTCGGGTACTCCGTCGCGGGTGTGAGAATCGTGGTGGATGGTCACGAGCTGTTCACAGTGATGCTCACGATGGTGAACATGCTGCCTCCGCTTTCTCAAATCTTGACTGGGAGGGCTCGGAAACCTTGTAGCAAACGCTGCAGCTTGGCCTTCCGAATAATCACAACGTCGACAACAGCTGCTTCATCAGCCGTGTCTCCCCCTCGGTGGCTCCGCCTTCCGCTGCTGCTGCAGCTTCTTCAATGGCTTCGTCCACCAAGTCCTCCAGCTCATCCTCCTCGAGGCCGAACTTGGAGGCGTCGGTCGGCGCCGTCGCCCCCTGTCCACTAACTCGCTGGCCACGCGCCGCATGGGCCCGACCTGTTTCTCGCGGTACGTGGGCTCGAGCATACCGGCTGCCTCCCCGAGCGCCTTGCTGAAGTTGGCCGCTCGATCCGCTTGCCCACTGGGTCAGACTTCAGCAGCTCCTTGCCCTACTCCTGCGGCGCTTGAGTTTGCTGACCCCGCCGCTGTTGCTGCTGGGTTGGTGCAGCACCGCCTGCTGCTGCTGCACTTGCATCGCCTGCTCCTCCACGCACGATTTCTTCCTCTAGGCGAGGTTCCTCCTTCCCAATTCCTGCGATGAGGTCACCCAGCTGCATGATCACCTTCTCGAGCCCGACAGAGGCTTCCTCCTTTTCCTGGATGTCTTTACGCTTCCCCTCCAGCTTGGCAGCCCCTTGGTCCAGGCTCTTGGTCTGCGCGGAGAGCGCCTGCCCCGTAGCCTGCTTAGTTTGCTGCCTCTTCTCGAACTCCCCCCGTTGATGGGACAGCGGCCGCTCCAGGTCGATCTGGGCACCCAGGTGATGCGCCTCTGCTCTTTTGGGCTCCAGCTCTTTCTCGGCCGCCGAGACACCCTCCATTTTCTTGATCTCGCCACGCGGCCCCCCCATCTGTCGCGATTGTTCCTTCTTGTGGTGCTGCTCGCCGTGATCGCCCCCTTCGCCGCCGCCCTCGGTGACGACTTCCTCGCCCCCCAGGCGCTTGATATTCATCCTGAGCTGCTAGAGTTCGTGCCTTTCCTTGGCGTCCAGGTTGGGCGCGCCACTCCACCACGAACCCCACCGAAGTGTGAGATGCCGCTTCCCCGCCCCACGATGGCAAGCAGGCCACAGTCCCTGCACGTGCTTCGAGTGCCCGAGTTCCTCTTGGCGCCGCACGTTGAACAACCCCAACGTTGGCCCCTGCCATGCTTGGACTATTGCCCCTGGCCGCATCCACCCGTCTATCGCCCCATTGGTCTAACCTGCGACGTCGCCTGGGCTCGGGAATGCAGGCTCGCTGCAGTGCGAGATGCGCTATATGGAATGACTGTCGCCTCTGGAGCCGCGATAAGATATGTAGATCACTTTGGCTCAAGCGCCACGTCTCGTGCTCGAAGGGCCACTGAACGACTCGCAGTCGTCGGCGCTTGCACCATTTTGAGCCAAAACGGTTCGAGTCAGAATGACTGCGGATGATGATGGTGACGATGATGATCATGATGGTGATGATGATGGTGATGATGATACTGGTGTTGATGATGATGGTGATGGCAATGATGATGACAACGATGATGGTGATGCTGCTAATGATATGGTTGTTGGCGATGGTGACGATGATAATGATGATGATAATGAAACCGATGATGGTGGTGATGCCGATTTTGATGCGGATGATGCTCATGTTGATGCTTGCTATGATGATGGTGATGGTGATGATGATGATCATGGTGACCAGACAATGATGATGATGGTGCTGATGATAATGAGGATGATGATGCTGATGATGACGATAATGCTGCGTATTGGTTTGATTGGCGATGATGATGCGTATTGCTGCGGATGGCGATGATGATGCTGCTGATGATGATGATGCTTATTCGCATGATGGTGATGATGCTGGCTATGATGGTGGTGATGCTGATGGTGATGGTGATGGTGATAGTGATGAGGATGCGGATAATGAATATGATGATGATGGTGATGAGGATTATGCTGCTGTTGATGACGAGGATGCTGATGTTGATGATGATGCTGATGGTGGTTGTGAGCATGATGATGATGGTTATGATGATGATGACGCTGATGATGATGATGATGATGATGATGATGATGATGATGATGATGATGATGATGATGATGATGATGATGATGATGACGACGATGAAGACGCGCTCAGACGGCGGGCTGCCTGGACATATCATCCAGCAGGGAGGGGGAGGGACGAGGAGGAGCAACGGCAGCAGTAAGAAGAAGAAGAAGAAGAAGCAGCAGAAGAAGAAGAAGAAGCAGCGGAGAGAGGGTCCCGCGGGCCGGAGGGAGCAGGACGAGGCCCTGGACCGACGAGCGGGCGACAGAGGCCGCCGCGCCGGCAGGCCCCGCGGGGCCCGTCCGAGCTGCCCCGCCAGCACCACTGGCGGCCGCGCAGGGCGGGAAGCAGCAACTGGGCTGGGCTGCGGCCACCCCGCCGAGAGCCTCGAGCCCGCGGATGGTGGAGGAGGGGGAGGAGGAGGAGGAGGAGGAGGAGGAGGAGGAGGAGGAGGAGGAGGAGGAGGAGGAGGAGGAGGAGGAGGAGGAGGAGGAGGAGGAGGAGGAGGAGGACGGAGAGGAGGAGGAGGAAGAGGAGGAGGAGGAGGAGGAGGAGGAGGAGGAGGAAGAGGACGAGGAGGAGGAGGACGAAGAGGACGATGAGGAGGAAGAGGAGAAGGAGGAGGAGGAGGAGGACGACGACGACGACAATGGCGACCAGTAGGAACAGGGTTGCTGTGGGCATTCCTGGTGCTTGGCGATCCAAGATCCAACAAAATCAGACGCCTACGAGCCCGAGAACTCCCCAAGGGGAGCCGACGGACGCGTCTAAGCCTCGCCTCGGGTCCTCACCAAGGGGAGGTCGGCCTCCTCGAAGGGAGGAAAAGAGTGCGAGCCTCGAGCGTGTGGACGTTGGACTCGAGCTCGCTGGCCTTGGCCTGCATGTCCGACTTCCGGTCCTGCGGGCTCGGTCCGGCCGGGGCAGGAAAAGCAAACCTGGAAGAGCCGCACACGAGCAGCGCTGAGAGTCAGGGACGGGAAGGGCGGCGGGGAGTGAGGTCAAAGCAGGATAAGAGACGAGCGTAAAGAAAAAATGAGGATGAGGAGGAGGAAAAGGAGGAGGAGCGGCATGGGGAGGAGGAGTTCGAGGAAGAGCATGGGGATGAGGAAGAGGGGAGGAATGAGGAGGCGGAGGGGTCTGAGGACGGGGGAGAAGCGTGAGCACGAGGGGGAGGGGATGAAGACGAGTGGCGGTTCTGCCCAACCAGGAGCTGCGGCCCTCGCCATCCCCGTGTTCCCAGCGCTCCTCTCGAGGACTCGAATATAGGAATGGGCCCGCCGAAATCCACCCCTTCGCCTCCTCAACGAGCCGCTCGAGCGAAAGCGACTGCCGCCAGAACGGAGTGACTCAGCACTGCACCCGAATGCGGCCACAGGACACAGAAGGCGAGGGGGGAACATTAGCAGGAGGAGGGAAGCGGCGGAAAGGACGCAGTCAACAAAGTATGAACAGGAAGAGAAGGCATACAAGGAGAAGGAAGAGCAGCACGAGACAAGCTAGGCAGCTCAAACGAGCCTGTGGGCACCAACCACGCCCGCCCGCCCTAAGAACGGAAGGCGATCGCGCGCTGGCCCTGCTTCCAAAGACCTGGCGAGCGAGACTATGGACCGCGCACTGGCGGAAACAGACCCCACACAAAACCCTTGCGCAGTGCTCGGTCCACAGCACCGTTGAGATCCCCCGCGCGCAGGCAAGCCCCAGACAAGACCGGCGGAGGCAGAACGCACGCCGCGCCCAAGCGTGGGCACAACTTCCGAGCTAAACCTGGGAAAGCGAGAGCGACACCTCGCTCTACAGTCGGAGGCCTGTAAATGGGCACCAACACCAACACAGGGGGGTTGCCTCCACAGGAGGAAGATGATCCTAGATTTCGGTGTTGGTGGTAATCTTTCGGCCACCTATAGGAAGCCCAAATGTTACCACCATCGCCGAGATCGAGATCGCCATCCCTCCGTGGAAGCACACCGCCGATGCTGGTGGTGGTGCCAACCTCCGGGCCTGCGATACAGGGCGCGGCCCCGACTCCGGCGACGGGGCGAGCGAGGCACGTGCCCCTCGTCCCGGGCGGGAGCGCTACTCTCCGACGAAGGGAGGAGGAGGGAGGAAGAGGGAGGAGGAGGGAGGAGGAGGGAGGAGGAGGGAGGAGGGAGGAGGAGGGAGGAGGAGGGAGGAGGAGGGAGGAGGAGGGAGGAGGGAGGAGGAGGGAGAAACCCGCGCAACGCGGGGGGAGAGAGCACGACCTGCCGCCCGCTCGCGCGCGGTCCCCGGGCGCCCGACGAGCGGGCGAGCGCAACAATAGGTGCGCCGCGCCCGGCCGGCCCAATGTTACTCAGGAGGGGAAAAAGCACACAGACACATTTTTTTACACCGCAAACACCCACCAACTTGCTCCCACCAAAAATATGGCTGAATAATGAAACATCTGCTCGATTGTGTTGAATCCGCTTCCCCACAATGGGGCTGTACCAGATCCCATTGAAGCGCGTACGGACACGGAATCGTACAGGTCAGAGCACACAGACACAATGAATCGTCGATTCCCCGGAAAATATAAGAAAATATGGCAAGTGGGGGGAAGCCAACAAAAAACATGAAATATGGAGAAATATGGGAGGCATCCTGTCATTCATGTCTAGTTATTTGTGTGTCCCAGGGCCCCTTCAGTTACGGAACAGCGCCCGCGGGGCTGGGGCGAGAGCGGCATGCCACCACCTCCCTCGCGCTGAGCGCCGCGCCGCAGTCCTGCCACGCATGTTTGCAGCGTCGACGGCAGGACGTCCATGATGACTAGAATCAGGCGTCGACTCCGCATCGGCCTGTGATGGGACGCACAGCGGCATACTAAAACTGTGTGTCCTCCTTGGAGGCGTGCGTCCGACCCGAACAGATAGTATACCCATCTTGTAGTACCTATACGACCACCCTTAGGGTGGTAAGGAGGTTCGGGGGGGGAGGAGTCAACGTCTCACTCGATCGGTCTCACTGCCGATCTCACTATCGATCTCACTATCGGTCTCGCTCGATCGATCTCACTCGATCGATCTCACAATCGATCTCACTCGATCTATTTCATTCGATCAATCTCACAATCGATCTGACTATCGATCTCACAATCGATCTCACTATCGATCCCACTATCGATCTCAGATTCAGTATCACTATCGATCTCACTATCGATACCACTATCGATCTCACAATCAACGTCATCATCATCATCATCATCATCATCATCATCATCACCATCATCATCATCACCATCATCATCATCAGCATCATCGTCATCAACGTCATCAACATCATCATCACCGGGACACCATCATCAGCAACAGCATCATCATCACCTCATCACCATCATCATCAACATAATCAGCATCACCATCATCATCACATTCATAATCGGGACAACATCATCGTCAGCATCATCACCATCATCAACATCATCATCATCGGGGCACCATCATCATCATCGGAGCACCACCATCCTTTTCCTCATCATCATCCTCACCAACCAAATCATCATCATCATCATCATCATCATCATCATCATCATCATCATCATCATCATCATCATCATCATCGGGGCACCATCATCATCACCATCATCATCTTCATCATCATCTCATCATCTCATGTCATCAACATCATCAGGATCACCAACATCATCATCATCGGGACACCATCATCATCAGCATCAGTAACTTCATCATCATCAACATCATCAACATCGGGACACCATCATCATCAACACCATCACCAGCATCATCATCAACATCGTCAACAACATCATCATCATCATCATCATCATCATCATCATCATCATCATCATCATCATCATCATCATCATCATCATCATCGGGATACCATCACCATCACCACCATGACCATCATCATCATCAACATCATCGACATCATCATGATCATCATCATCATCATGATCAGCATCAGCATCAGCAGCATCATCATCACCATCATCATCATCAGCATCAGCATCAGCATCAGCATCAGCATCAGCATCAGCATCAGCATCAGCATCAGCATCAGCATCATCATCATCATCATCATCATCATCATCATCATCATCCTCATCATCATCATCATCGGGACACCGACAGGACACCGGCGGGACACAGGCGGGACACCGTGGGCCACCGGCCCCCGGAAAAGAATCATTTGGTCCGGCCGCGCCTCAGCCGGAGGCGGGACACCGGCGGGACACCGCGGGCCACCGGCCCCCGGAAAGGAATCATTTGGTCCGGCCGCGCCTCAGCCGGAGGAGACTTTCTTCTCGCCCGCCCACGCAGCTTCGCCTCGCCCGCCCACGCACGGCACGCACGAACACGAAACCGAAACCGATTTCCCGGTAGGGGGGCTCTCCATCCACTTCGATCTCACCCCCTCACCTCCGATATTGTTTCCCGAGCGGTGTGGCCTGAAAGCGCCCGCCACGACGTATGCACTGTAAGGTTTCTCGGTGCGACCGTCGCCCCTGGGGGGGCGACGCACACATAATATTAACATGTTGGGGTGACGCCGATGTGAAGGGTAGGATGGAACCGTCTGAATTGACCCATTACCGGCCGGCGAATCGGCAGAGTGGGAATGTACATGAATCAAGTTAGCCGAGCCGAACGAGGCAGCTGGCCTGGCGCATCCCCCCTGTCCCCCATAACATGGCAAGAAATTGTGACAGATTGTTTCCAAATTCGACGTCTTGGCGAAGGGACACCTGCGCGGGCCGCGCAGAGACGGGAACGGAACTTCAGGAAATCCTTGCGCAGCGCTGCGGCAGGAACACAATGCAGCCCTCTTCCAGGAGGCCAAATTTCTGGTGAGCGCGGCGAAGACGAAGCATGCGCCGCGCTGAAACAGCACTGCCACTTTCATGCGCAAACTGCGCGGCGCCTGAGCGAGGACAGCGTTTCGCCTGGTCTCGCGCGGCCCCGTTGCCGCTGCCGCTCTTGCGCGACCCGGCGGGCGAAATGTGCGCCGCGCCCGCGCGGGAACGCTGCTTCCCAGCGACAAGTTCAAGGCTGGCTGGGCAAAGGCGACGGATCGCCCGCACGCGCGGGGCCCCAGAATCGGGGATGGACAGACCCCCCTTTAGTAAAACGTGGTTTAGTGAAAACGACCTGAGGCCCAGACCTGGCGGGCGCAAGGTTGGAAAATGACGGCCACGGCGCCCTCTCGAGAACCGAAAACGGACAATTCACTAATCGACGTGTCACTGTTGGGGGTCCTGTCCAGCCCCGACAGAGCCTGGCGAGCGAGCCGCACGCGCCCTGCCGAAGCGGGGGCGCCGCGCTCCGGCAGACTCTCCGTGCGCGCGGCGCCCATGTGGGCCCGCTCGCGCGTCGACGAGGCGGCGTGCCACGAGAGGTGCGCCGCGCCAGGACGCGAGCTCCACTCTCGGGACGGACGAGCACGGTCCCAGCATGGTCCCAGCCGCGGAGGAGGAGGAGGAGGAGGAGGAGGAGGAAGAGGAGGAGGAGGAGGAGGAGGAGGAGGAGGAGGAGGACGAACTCTCAGGACGAACGAGCACGACGGCCCAAAAGGGCGAGAGCGACACCTCGCCACCTCGCGCGCGACGTGCGCCCCGTCGCATTCCTGCCTCTGTTGGCAGGAGGCACGTCGACTTGTACGACACGCAGCAGGGTCGATGGAGCACCCCAGATTGGCGTGCTTAACGTATCGGAGAGGAGGAAGGTAAGGAGGAGGAAGAGGAGAGGGGGGTAATTTCCGCAGCTGCCGCGCTCTCGCCGAGAGGGAGGAGGGGAGGAGGGAAGGCAAGGAGCAGAGGAATGAGGAAAGAGGAAGAGGAGGAGGCGACGAAGCACCAGGAAGAAGGGGAGGAAGGCGACGAGAAAGAACAGAGGAAAGCAACGTCGAGGCTACAGCCGCTTCGCGCTCCTCCGTCTTCGCGCTCGTCATCTCGTTCTGCTGCAGCTCGGCCTGGCACGGGCGAGCGCTGAGCCGGGCGCCGCGGACAAGCTGCCACCGGGCAACTCGCCACGAGGTCCGACAGCATGGGGCCGCTCACCCCTCCTCCTCCCTCCGCCCTCCTCTCTCCTCCCTCCTCCCTCATCCCTCCTCCTCCTCCTCCTCCTCCTCCTCCTCCTCCTCCTCCTCCTCCTCCTCCTCCTCCTCCTCCTCCTCCTCCTCCCCCCCCTCCTCCTCCTCCTCCTCCTCCTCCTCCTCCTCCTCCTCCTCCTCCTGCATGACCCTCCTCGCTCCTCCCTTCCTCGCCCTCCCCCTCCCCCCTCCCTTCCTCCTCCTGCTCCTTTCTCGTCCTCGGCGAATAAGAGGAGCCTCCCCCTTCTTTACCGCGGATCGGCTGGCCACTTTGTGTTTGAGCCTATCGAGTCGAACCCCATCCACGGTTGGAGAGAATCGCCCTTGTGGGTACGCAGTCCGATCAATCGACCCACACGCCAAAGGTCGGCAAGTACCACTGGATCGATCGAATCACCGGAGGCCCTGATGGCCCACCTTGGCCCGGAGTTTGCCAAGGAAGCCGCACAATATTTGCTGCAAGTTGACCAGATGTCCGACGACGTAGCGTTTTCGAGCGGAGTGTGTTCCTAGATGTCGAACCGCATTCGTGCTGCAGGGCCATGAACAATGGATCAGGAGCGGAAAACTACCCCCTGGCAAAGGGGTTCCAGTCTCTGGGGCACGCATCCCACAAACACATCCTCGAATGTCTGGGCCTGAGCTTGTCTTGTATGTGTTCGGCCCTGGGGGTACGACAAAAGAGGCCAATAGCCGAATATCATCGAAGAGACATCGGGCCCCAATATCCAGCAGCAGTCTGGCATTTTCAAAGGCACTGCGAGTCTGCTTGTACCGCGAAAAGGCGAGCTGCAAATATCCCATCACAGTGGCGCAGCGCGCAGCCTGGTGTAGCCTGTCGAGCAGAACTATGTGGCAGCGAAGGCGACCCTGACCACGGACTCCATAGCACACGCAAGGGCAGGCTGGTGAAGAGGAGGAGAGGGATATGGTAATACTTGAGGGGACGCGGCGTACGGGGATCGCGAGTCTCTGCGAGCTAGCCCCGACGACACTGTGCGGGAAAGATCGGTGAGCACTGGCGGAGAAGGGGGGAAGAGGAGGAGGAGGAGGAGGAGGAGGAGGAGGAGGAGGAACGGTAGCATAATGAAGAGGGAATGGGTGATGAACGAAGGAAGGGGAACGGGAGGAGGAAGGGAGGAACACGGAGAACTTGCTGTACACTGGAAACACGGAAGTTCTGAACTCCCGCTCGGGCGCCATGCGCCCCCCCCAGCCCCCGACCAGAGAGTTTAGGCTAATCGCCCCAATGGGTATGGAAATGGCGGCCTCGCTCGACAACGCCCGCGCATTCACACAGCCGCACACCTCGGGAAGGGTCGGGAACTTCTGGGTAGCGCGTCGCCACGGCGGCCCCGGCGACAGGCTGTCCCCCTTCAGGCTGATGGCGCGTCGCTCCACCCCGCGGGGCGGGAGGCTCGGGAAAGCTCGAGACATTGACTCTCCTCGGGGCCGCGAAGTTGGTAGCGTGTCGCGCTGAAGCGTGCTGGCTGGGCCAAGACCAGCGGAGCGACACGTTATGCAAAAAGTTCCCGGCCGCAATCGCCCCCCACGGGTATGCAAAGGGTGGCCTCGCCGTCCAACGCTCGCACACTCACACGGCCGCACGCCGCGGGTAGTCCGAATCCGCGATCGTCGCCACGATGGGAGACCGTCCAGCCACATCCGCAATGCATCGCAAGTCGAACAGAAACTCCTCACGCGAGCGAGATATTCCCTGGCAAGTCGAGCCAGGATGCAGAAACGTGCGAAGCAGCTGGGAGGTAGGTGGGAAACATGTCAAATTCACCTTGGCCCCTGCTTATACATGTTGCATCCACTTATCTCGTGCTGTTCTCCCTCTGGTAGCTTCTCTTCCGCTCTCCAATTGCATGACTGCTGCACGAAAGGATGGCCAATGCACAGAGCCTTGCACCAGTCAACCTTCTTCACCTGCAGCACAGAGCAGCGAGGAAGCAGGGAGGCATGGACGTAGTGCTGTGGGCAAGAGGAGAGGGATCATACACTGGGCAGAAAGGGACGGGGACAGGAAAGAAAAAGGAAAGAGAGAGGCGCAAGAAGAAGGGCGCAAGGGTAAGCAAAGCAAGAGAAGGACGGGAGGTTCCTCCACAATTACTCACTATGAATACTCGGGACGTCTCCCGTCCTCTCCCCTGGTGACGTCCGGGAAATGTTCGGCCTCCCTCCGCGTACTAGTTTTCTACACACAGGATTCCCGGGAAACGGGTTTTCGCTCGGATTTGTTTCAAAATGCTGCTCTCTCTGAAGCGCTGGCATCATTTTCGGGCTACCGCTCATTCCGAATCGAGCTCCCGCTGCAGTGCTGGCCTCATTTCCGCGCTTCCGCTCATTCCGAATCGTGCTCCCGCTGCAGCGCTGGCGTCATTATTTCCAGCGCCATGCCACAGCATGGTTTTCGGTCTTTTCAAATGGGCCCCCAAGTCTAGAAAATGGCCCCCCGAAACAACCATCGGAAGTGATTACACGTTCGGACTCGATTCGCCAATTTGGGTCGCGGAAGTCCCCTCCCCACTTTGGGACGTCGCGACGTCATGCTATGTCAGGCTACGCGTCCTCTGGATCGTGCTCCCGAAGAAGCGCTGGCCTCATTTCCGCGCTTCCGCTTGTTCCGAACCGTGCTTCCGCACCGCTGGCGTCATTATTTCCAGCGCCATGCCACGGCATGGTTTTCAGTCCTGCCAAATAGGCCCCAAAATCTAAAACATGCCTCCGGAAACAACCATCGGAAGTGATTACACACTCGGTGTCGATTCGTTGATTTTTGGGGCCGCAGAGGCCCCCCATTTTGGGGCGTCGCCACGCCATGCCATGTCAGGCTGCGCGTTGATTTTCAGCACTATGCTATGCCATGTAATGCTATGCCCTGCTACGACATCCAATTGTGCGAAAAGACCGGATGTCTACGCCATGGTAAGGAATGGGAACGAAGGGTAGGACGTCAGATATGACGCGAGCGCACCTGGCTGGTCCTCTCCCCCTCCCCCCTCTCCTCCTCCGTTCTTCTTCATTATGAATAACTCCTCCCTGTCGCATCCTGAAGCCAGTCGGAAGGGCGGGCCAGGCGTTCCGCCTGAGACTGCCCCACCATTTATGATCCTGAAGCTTAATAATTTGGCAACCGTTGCATCCATGGAAGGCGGGCCGCTTCCAAAATGTAGCTCTCGACTTTGCGCCGTACACATGGATTCTAAAGATTTGGAAACACTTCACGGATGGAGGGCGGGGTGTGTTCAACATGTGGCACTCGCCTTAGCGCCGCGCGCACTCGTCCTACAAATTGGCCAGGGGCTTCACGGATTGAGGGCGGGCCGTTTTCAAAACGCAGCTCTCGCTCTTGCGCCGCGCGCACTCGTCCTAAAAACTTACCAGGGTTTCACGGATTGAGGGCGGTTCCTTTTCAAACTGTGGCGCTCGCCATAGCGCCGCGCACATTCGTCCTAAACGATTGCAATCGTTTCACGGGTTTCAATGTTTAGCGTACCAGAAATGGCGCTTTGGAGCGACTCAGGACTATCAGGGCGCAACAGATACCTTGATTCGCGGTGTTAGAGTCCCATCGGAATCGTCAAGACGCAACAGTTCAGCTGATTCGTGGCGTCGCCGCTCCGACAAGACAATGGTGTTTTGGCGTGCTTCAGGATCTTCCAACGGCTGTTCCCAACGGGGCACTCCCTTGAGTGGAAATGAAGCCTTGCGGGGGGCGTCTGAAGAGGAAGCTTGGAGGGAGGGCGTACTCCAACATCGTTGATGAGCCTGGGATTTGTACTGATCTCCTCCTCCGTGAGGCCGTCGCCGGCCTCCGTCTGCCATCGCCCCCTGCCTCCGCCTCGCGGCGCCGCGCCTCCGAGGCCGTGCAGCTCTGGCAGCCCGCGCGCCGCCTCCTCCGTGAGGCACGCGAGCGGGCCTGCTCTGCCAAGAGGAGGGGCGAGCAGCCGCCTGGAGCGGCAGGTGCCGGGCGCCGCGCGATCTGGCCAGCTCTTTGCCGGCCGCCCGGGCCCACCGTCGCTGTGGTCGTCCTCGTCCTGGCCGCAGTCCCATGGAGGATGGCAGAGGCCGACGACTGCTGGCCGCCCCACGCTCCCAGTTCGTGCCGATCCATCCAGCGGCCCGTGGCGATCGATCTAAGAGCCCCAGCTCGAACTTCCTAGGCTCCACGACGCTGGCACGAGCTGGCTGCTGTCGCTCAACACGCTGGCGGCACGTGAAGTTTGTCTTGGTGCATTGTCACTGCCGTCGGAGCGCCAGTGCGACTGATCGTCCGCGATCGCGCACTCCACTTCGCCATCTCATTTGCGATGGTGTTCCCATCCTTCAACCCGTGCCCCTATCAGGAAGCCAAAGTAGGTGATGACGTTGGTTACCTTACACGGGCCCTACGAGGAGCAGAGCAGGGCGAGCTGCGACCGCAGGACAGCCACGGTGACCGACTCCGTGGGGGCTTACACTCCGCCTCCTCCTCCTCCTCCTCCTCCTCCTCCTCCTCCTCCTCCTCCTCCTCCTCCTCCTCCTCCATCTCCTCCTCCTCCGCCTCTGCCTCCGCCTCCGCCTCCACCTCTGCCTCCGCCTCCTCCTCCTCCTCCTCCTCCTCCTCCTCCTCCTCCTCCTCCTACTCCTCCCCTCCTCCTCCACCTCCTCCTCCTCCTCCTCATTATCCTCCTGGTCTTCCTCCTCCTCCTCCTCCTCCTCCTCCTCCGCCTCTTCCTGGGCGCCACCCCGCCCATTTCGGCGCACCCCCCTTGCGGATCGTGCCCCGTCAGACAGCTCCACTTGCTGCCCCAGTAAGGGCGTCCGCACGGCGCCCCCCCACCATCTCTGGCCCAGCGGGCGCTTCCGCATGGCCCCGCCCAACACATCTCGGCCGACCGCTCACGCAGAGGGAGCTCCGCCTACCTACGGTCCCTGTGGGCACGTCCGGGTCGCCCCGCTCACTTCGGCCTCGTTTCGGCACATCCCTCCCGCGGATCTTACCCTATCGGGGGCTCCACCTACGGGCCCTGTGGGCACGTCCGCATGGCGTCGCGCCGCTCACTTCGGCCGACCATTTCGGCACACCTCTCACGCGGATTGTGTCCCCCGGGGAGCTCCACCTGCGGCTCCAGTGTGCGCGTGCGCATGGCGTCGCCCCTCTTACTGCAGCCGCTCATTTCGGCGCACCCCTCCCGCGCATCGTGCCCCACAGGGAGCCCCACCAACGGGCCCTGTGGGCACGTCCGCATGGCGTCGCGCCGCTCACTTCGGCCGACCATTTCGGCACACCTCTCACGCGGATTGTGTCCCCCGGGGAGCTCCACCTGCGGCTCCAGTGTGCGCGTGCGCATGGCGTCGCCCCTCTTACTGCAGCCGCTCATTTCGGCGCACCCCTCCCGCGCATCGTGCCCCACAGGGAGCCCCACCAACGGGCCCTGTGGGCACGTCCGCATGGCGTCGCGCCGCTCACTTCGGCCGACCATTTCGGCACACCTCTCACGCGGATTGTGTCCCCCGGGGAGCTCCACCTGCGGCTCCAGTGTGCGCGTGCGCCTGGCGTTGCCCCGCTCACTTCGGCCGCTCACTTCGGCACACCCCTGACGCAAATCTTCCTTTTCGAAGATCTCCACCTAGTTACGGCCCCTGAGGGCACGTCCACATGGCGCCGCCCCGCTCACGTCGTCCACTAATTTCGGCCCACCCACCGCGCCCCACAGGAGCTCCACCTACCGGTCCTGACGTCCGAACGCCGTCGCCCCGCTCACTTCGGCCACCCATGTCGGCACATCCGTCACGCGAATCTTGCTCCGCAGGTAACTCCACCAGCGGCGACTGTGGGCACGTCCGCATAGCGCCGCCCCGCTCACTTCGGCCGCCCAATTCGGCACACCCCTCACGCGGCTCGTGCCTCACAGGGATCCTGGCATCCGCCGAAATGATGTTTTCAATCCGCGGCCCCACAGGTCCCGACCGCTGCCCCGTGAGCCATTGTTCGTCCAGGATCCACGTTTGATGGTTCTGGACCCTGCAAACGCACCGCGAGATCCCCGAGATCCAAAATCTGGCAACAGCGTAGGGATTCAAAAACATGTCGTCGGAGATCTGAGGAGCTCCGCCTACGGCCCCTGTGGTCGCGTCCGCATGGCGCTGCCCACGCCCAATTCGGCACATGGCTCCCCGGCCCCCATGTCAGCTCTGCCCTGCCCCCCCCTCCTGCTGCGTGCACATTACAGCCGGCACATACGTTAAGTCGGCTTGCCATAAGAGATCTAGGGGCCCATTTGGCATCGAACCCTTAGCTCCCGCAGGTGCCCCAGGACGTCTGTGAGCCCCATGGCCACAGACGTCCCAGAGCACCTGCACGCAGGCTGGCGTCTTATGTGAGGTACCTGCTGTGTGAGGAGAGTGCCGCGCCCAGCGCCACATGCAGCTGCATGGGGCTGGGCACCTCGCCAGGCCAAACTGAACATCCTCCTCCTCCTCCTCCGCCTCCTCCTCCTCCTCCTCCTCCTCCTCCTCGTCCTCCTCCCCCCTCCCCTCCTCCTCCTCCCCCTCCTCCTTCCTCCTCCTCCTCCTCCTCCTCCTCCTCCTCCTCCTCCTCCTCCTCCTCCTCCTCCTCCTCCTCCTCCTCCTCCTCACACTCAGAACCCCAGCCTGAAGGACGCAAGAACGAACAGAAAGACCAATGAGAGCAGGTCACACGATACCAGAGCCCATGCTATGGGGCGACCAGCCACAAGACAGGCAACACTGGGCGCGCGGTTGCCCTGGCCTCATCCGCCTGCTGGGTCTTCAGGGTGGCGATCATGTCGTCGATTGCTTTCTTTACCTGGAGCTCTCCCTTGGGACTGACTCTGCCCCGTGAGCGGCTGCTCATGGGGTAAAACTACGCTGAAGTTGAATGGCAGAAGATAGCAACGTTGCCCTGGCTGTGAAACGAGAACTTGCGTGTGTGAAATTCTCGGGCGCCGTTACCGATGCGAAATGGTAAGATTTGCCGGCCCAACGGGCCAGAGGCGTGCAAAGATCTCCGGTAACTGGTTAACAGTATTTCTAGTTCGCGCGCGCGGGGCGGCCCCTGGGGGTTCCCCGGCGAAAAGTATCCCGACCGCAGCCCGACCAGGTCTACTCAGAGATGGTTGTGAGGGCCTTTTTTCGACACCCCTCACGAGCATCGTGGCCTCCGAGGGGGGTGCACTCGACTACCCCGCCCCAAGAAGCCCCCAAGAGCCCCCCAAGAGGCCCAAGGGGGCCCCAAGACGCCGCCAAGGAGCCCCAAGAGACCACCAAGAGGCCCCCGAGAGGCCCCTGGGAGGCCCCAAAGAGGCCCCCAAGAGGCTTCAAAGAGGCCCCATAGAGCGCTCGAGGGCCGGCGGAATGAGCGAAGCGATGAATAATAGTAAGTTGCCGAGTAGGAGTGAACCTGCTGTGTAGATGCTGCCGAGTAGGGGTAATAGATGTGAACCTGCTGTGAACCTGCTGTGTAGATGCAGCTCCGCCAATGCCCCTGTAGGATTAATAATAGTAAGTTGCCGAGTAGGAGTAAGTTGCCGTAATAGGAAGTCTGATGTGTAGATGCTTCTGGACACTCTCGCGGACTGCGAGGGGACAAAGGGCAGGCGAGTGGTGACATGCCTGGGGCCAGTCTGCCAAGCGCGTGTGATCCTCAGCCGTCCGACACCAAGCCGAGTTGCACGGCTTCTGAACAAAAACAGAGCAGCGCCAGCTGTCACAAGTTAGCAGAGGGTAGGGGTACAACTGCTTAGTCGTACCATCTAGCTGTACATATGCCAACTACATGTATGTCAACGTGCGGACAAACATCCCAGAAAGAACATGAAAACGAAGTGTGACTAAGAGAACGCTGGCAACTGCTTGTGAGGTTTCTGGGCGTTCAGGCAGAGACAGCCCTCTACAGACTCTTCCCAACGTCCAGCATCCTCGTCCACCGCCCCTTACAAGAAGACGGGGCCCACGGCACGTTGGAAACACGGAGGCGTGCGTGCACGCAACGACATGATTGCAGCTCGCGGCCAGGAGAAATAACTATAACAACAGCTTCCACCATCAACATACAACCGCAGCTCTCATTCATAAATTTGTCACCGCCGTTGCTAAAAAATGCGACAGGAGACCAAACCCCATCTTTCTGCAACATGTTTCGAGCCAAATCGATCCGTGTATAGTCCCGTGGCCCAACACCAGGCGAAAAGCCAGGAGAGACAAAAATGCAACACCCAGATCTCGGGGTTCCCTCTGTCCCTCCCTCCACACCATGCCACATGCGTTCCCCCATCACGCCTCATCCCCCTCTCATCACCAGGCCCCCGACATCAGGATTTTCCTACAACCTGGACCCCCAAGGTAGGGACCCATTCCCCTTGACTGGTTTTTTTGTTGCTGAATAGTTGTTTGACGGTACCAGGGCCTGGCGGGGGCCCCCAGAGGCTCAAAATAGCAACAACCAAAAAACTACCCTCAAGAATTGCACGACGCGAAGGAGTCTGGGCCTCCACTTCCGTCAAGCCCCGCGGGTCCTTTGTGAAAGCGTCGAGCTCGACGGAGGTGGCCAGGATAGACAGCTGGGGACTGTGCGCCTCCCGGGCAGGGCACTCTGCGGCCCATTTGCCCCACCTCCCGCCGACCTCCCCCGGTCAGGCTGTGCCCGGGACGTTGGCGGCACCGCCACCCGCCTGTGACCCTGCAGACGACGTGAGCGCCAGCAGTTGCAGACCATTTTCCTCGGCGAGAACCAGCAGAGAAAGACAGATCGAGACATCCGCTGCCTCTCGGGAGGGCTACCCCAGTCTCGGCGGTGGACAAACCTCCCGTTAATAAACCACCCTTTAGTGAAAACGGCCTAGGACCGAAACCGACGGACCTGGACCCGCAAAAATGACGGCCACGACGCCCTCCCGCGAACCGAAAACGGCCAATTCACTAATCGACGTGTCAGGGTAGGAGGTCGATCAGACTCCGACAGTCGCGCGATTCGTGGACGAGCGAGCACAGCGAGGCACGCGCATATTGCAAGTCTGCGTGCGCAGAGATCTCATTCACAGGCGCCTGTCCTCAGCTGTGTGCGCGGGCAGGAAAACTCCGACGGCGGCGCTGGTCGGGGGGGGGGCGAGAGGTGGCGAGAGCGGCGGCACGCGGGGGTTTGGGCCCCCTACAGCCAACCCGTATAGCAAGGATGCGCGATAAGGATGCAAGGGTCTTGGAAGTCCACTTCGAAGCTTTTCGAGCGGGGCGCGGCCAGCGAAAGCGACGAAGGATGGACCGAGGAGGCAAGGATGCAAGGGGACCCTTGGGAAGGTTGCCCATCCTTACGATGCGGGCTGACTGTACTGGGCCCTAGATCGGGACAAAGTCGGCGCGCTCCTCGACAAAATCCGACCACAGCATCCCCTTTGTATGTGGTTGCCTTCAATCGAAATTCTGGCCAGCAACCGTACGCAACTTGACTCGCAAGCTCTTCTGTATACGAGCAGCTTCGAGCAAATGTGCGACAGCGTTTGTCCGTCCGCCGCAGCGTTTGAACATATATATATATGTATATATATACACACGTCAAATACATCCAGCTTCAGACTCACGCGCACAATTAGACCCAAATGCCTCGCTCGAAAATACGATCGTACGGGTTAGCCGAGCCTTGGGCAACATGCGCTACTTGATGTCTGACTCGAGCCCAACTTACCACTTCCTGCTGCAGCGTAACAATATATGATGAAAATCGCCACTCCATTTGCACATGTCTCTGAACTCCATGCTTTACACATTTCATGCTGTACTTGTTCGCGTGGTGTCTCTTCTCCACCGCAGGAGCGGAGGTCGCTACCAGCTTTGGCAATGAGATTTGGCGCCTCGTGTGCGTTTACGGCGACGCGATAGCGCGCATCACTTGCCGGTGCCTCGTTTGCGTTCATGGCGCGGGAACTACCGTCACGTCAGACATTTACCTCGGGAGCGCTCCTGGCGCAGGGGCCGTGTTTCCAGAGCTGTTGCCTCGTCTGCGACCCGGGCACCGAAGTCGCCATTCTGTCCGCCAGGACTGCTTCGTGCCATCACGAATCGCTTCGCATCGCTGGCGCTATGCACCTCGGCCTGAGGCTGGGTGTGCCAACGCTGCCCGTCTATCTGGCACCACGCGATCGCTCTCAGGTCCCTCTTGCGGCCATCTTCGAGCTCTGCTGGGGCTCTTCTCCCCGGACAAAAAAGCTCGCACTGGAATGCCAAGGCTCCCCCAGATAGTCCCGGCTGGTCCTCAAGAGGCCCCCCGAATAGTCCCAGCTGGCCTCAACAGGCCACCCGAGTAGCCTGGGGCGGTCTCAACACTCCAACCCTGGGCCGCCGCTGGAGGCGGCACCAGGGTGTTGAGACCGCCCCAGACTACTCGGGACTGCTCGGGAGGCCTGTTGAGGTCAGCCAGGACCACCTGGGGAGGGGGGGCCCAATCCGAAACCTTACCACACTAGGAGGTATTGCTTCTGATACTTCTGCTCGGCGCCCGCGCCCGCCCCTTGGCCCGGCTCTTGCCCGCCCGATGATATTGCTGGCGCTTCCGAGTCTCCTGTCGGTCGGCGCGCGTGAACGCCTCATGGGCCCCTCGTGCGCGACCCACGCTCCAGGACAGCTTGCACCACACCGCTCCTGTTCGTCAGACCCGAACCCCTTGCTGAAGCCGGACTGAACCACTTCCTAAGTCACCCAAATTCGAAAACCCCACCCCACGAGGAGGTGGAGGAGGAGGAGGGGGAGGACGAGGAGCTAGAGGAGGAGGGGGAGGAGGAGGACCTAATTTCGAACGGGTGGTTATGCTTGCGCCACCGCGCCCTCGCGCCGCCCCCGCTCGGAGGGCAGCTGCTCTGGTTCAGATCGTGACGCGCGAAGCGCGGCTGTCTTCGCGCCCCACGGGGGTGCCCTAGACTTCCCTCCGCGCGCTGGGTTCCCACATGAATAATGCACGGTCGTTCGTTTAGAACAAAAAATCAGTCCACTCCCCCACCGCCTGACGTCGACCCCTGCCCCCCTGCCGCTGCAATCAAAGAATACCGTATGGTGTACACTTTTTTGGTGCGCGAGCGCAAAGGGAAGGGCCGCGCGCCGTCCAAAGCTACAGCTAACAAGCAGGAGCCTAATTTGCACCCGTACGGCGTACACGCGCTGATCTATCTATTGCGGGCGGCTCTGAGAGCCCCTGTCAGGTATAGCCGCGCACGGGCCGCGCACGCGCACGGGTCAAATACACTCAAAAAGGATCGAGCGCCTGGCACTATCTGTCAAATACTGAAGAACTGGCCATACGCCTGGGCCCTCGCGCGCGCATGCGAAAATCTGTCAACTACCATAGGTTTGACGCCATTCACACTTGATATATCAAACACAAAATGCAAGTTCGAAACTTATGCACACATATACCATTGAAAAAAACACCGTGCCGGTAGAAACGGTATGTGTCTCGCTTCTCGCACAAGCTTGCTACAGCCCTATGAATCCATCAATGTTCCCCAACATCCCGTCATCATCACCCCCACTTGCGGAATCACCAGCACCACCGTTATCGCCATCATCACCACTGTCGTCGTCAGACTCATCATCAGCATCAGCAGCACCATCCAACATTATTATTACCATCACCAGAATCATCAACGTCCTCCTTCTCATCATCATCATCTTCATCATCATCTTCATCACCACCATCACCATTGCCATCGTCATTGTCCTTTTCATCGTTTTCGTCGTTGTCGTTATCGCCCGCGTCATCCCTCACATCTGGTGAGAATGTGTACCCACGGCATCTGGAGTTTTACAAGTTCGTCTTGGGTGGGCGGGTGAGATGTGTATGTTCGAGCCTTGGAATACTCTCGCGCACGAAGCACTCGGACCATTGAACCGGATAGAGTAACCCCAGGAAGCATTTAAGAACCCCCCCGGCGATATCTTAGCACCGCATTTTTATTCGATATTCCGAGGGACCGACATAACCGCACGATAGGTTTAGCACCCGGACACACAACAAATTCGCGGAGGAGGAGGAGGAGGAGGAGGAGGAGGAGGAGGAGAGGAGGAGGAGGAGGAGGAGGAGGGAGGAGGAGGAGGAGGAGGAGGAGGGAGGAGGAGGAGGAGGAGGAGGAGGAGGGAGGGGCTCCTGGTGCCAGGTAACGCTTCCAGGGTGCGGAAGGGTTATCGATTTGCCGGAAGGGGGGGGGGGGGTTCTTAAATGCTTCCTGGGGTTACACCACACAGCTTACACCCAATGGATCCGTAACCAGTTTGGCTCAAGCCTGCCTTGGGCGCCAGGCGGGCGTTGCGCGGCGTGTCTCTCCCTGTAGAGTCCTGTCGTCTCAGCAGGCACCGAGAGCGGCCCTGTCCCTTTCCCCCATCCTGTGCGGCAGTGGAAATGGCGACGGCAGAGCGCAACCGGGCGCTGGCGGCGCTCGCCCCGCTCGTGCGGGCGGCCACGGCAGGCGCGGCTGAGGGTGGCGGAGGGCACCAGCACCCAGCCGCCGCCGCTGCGGCTGCCATCCGCACTGGCGCAAAACTGCTCTTCGGCGTCGAGGTGGCGGAGCCGGCGGTCGACGGCGAGGCCCGTGCCCGGTAGCGGCTCCCCAGGCCGCGCGGGGGAGCTGCCCCGCCCGTCGGGCGGCGCCCAGGCTTGCCGCGACTGGGCCCCGCATGCCGAGTTCGGCGTGGGCGCCGACGCGGTGCCTGGCACGGCGCGCGAGGCCAAGCGGCGCGCCCGTGGCCTGAGGGGCCGTGGGAAAGCGTCCGGGGAGGAGGGCTTGGAGGAGGCGCCGCTCGCCGCCGTCCCGCCCTTCCCCTCCTTGTCCGGCTCTGGCGGGGACGAGGGCAAGGCGGCCCCGCCGCCCGAGGCGGCCCTGGCGGCCCTGGCGGCGTCCCCGGCGGCTCCGGCAATGTGCTGGGGCGATTCTGGGTCGCAGCGCTCTGGGCCCTGAATCCTGGCCCCGCCGCCCGCGGCGGCCCTGGGCGACTTCGGCGGGCCCCAGCGTGCGGTGCTCGAGGCCGCCGCCGCCGCCGCGGACGCCGAGGCTCGCGAGGCGGCCGAGGGCCGAGCCGAGGCGCTCAGGGAGGAGTGCGACGGTCTGAAGTCCTCCCTCGCCGCGTCGGCCGCGGCGCTCGTGGAGGCGGAGGGCCGTGCCCGTGACTTCACGGTGGAGCGCGACGGTGTCGTCCTGGAGCTCATGGAGACCAGGGCGGCGGCCTGGGGGCTCTGGCGGGCGGCGGTGCACACGACGGAGGTTGGGGTGCAGGCCGGCTCGTCGCTGGCGGCGAAGGGCGGCGTGCAGTGGGCTGGCTCGGTGGACTCCTCGTCCGAGGCGGCGCCGGAGGGCTTCCAGGAATGCGTCGAGGGCGGACGACGACGGCAGCTCCGACGACGAGGGCGGCGAGGACGCCCTGCCGTTCGAGCTGGCCGAGCTGCGAGGCAGCCCACGGTTCGCGCCTCTGGCGGAGATGCTCGCGCAATCGCCGGACTTGTGCGAGCATGAGCTGGGGGTCTTGGGCCGGACCCAGCCTGCGCTGGAGATCGCGATCAGGCAGAACCCTGGCGCCCTCATGAGGATGGCGCAGGGCGCAGTTGGGGCGCGAGCATCAGCGGCCCGTGCGGTCGCTGCGGCCGCTCGCCCGAGACGCAGTCCTCGGATGGAGCGTGCGAGTCAGGCAGGAGGGCTGGACTGATAGTATTCTGATTCCGTCTGGTCAGTGCTAGGTGGAGTGCATGTTGCCAGAATTTACTTGCTTGTGTGACAGTTGGACGCAGGCCAGGTGCCTTGATCAGTTTTTGGGCGTGCCTGCCGTTGTATTGTTCCTGCGGATGATATCTTGATTTGCAGCCGGGTGTAATTGCAAGTTTCAGTCGTCTGAATGTTGCTCTCTCGTGTGTACTGATTTTCGAAATAATAATCCAAGCGCTGCGCGCCCGAGCATTCGAAGCAGCGCCAGGTGGTGATTGGCTCCTTTGGGATTGGTCTAGGGCTCCTGCGGGAGCCTAGAACCGTTAGCCTCACGGCACTGACGTAAGGGTCGTGGTCAGTGTGTAGCAAAACGAAAAGCTTACACCCAATGGATTACTCGACATATATCAGACTACGCAGCTGGCACCTCATAGATCGCACCACATCGGTTCCACCATAGGAGCCCAAGCACTCGAATCATGGGCGCTCCTGGACGGTCTCACGCGCTCCCTGGGCATGTCGCGTAGCTTTCACACTTGAAAACCGTATGTTTTCCAAATGTCCAGCCCCGCAGTGGAGAGCATGGTATGACACCTGGAGCCAGATGGTCCCAGAGACCGCCAAGAGGCCCCCAAGAGGTCCCCACAGGCGCCCAAGAGGCCTCAGAAGGCCTCCAAGAGACGTTCAAGAGGACGACCATCAAGAGGCCCCAAAGAAATCACCAAGAAGCCACCAAAAAGCATGTCAGCGGCCCCAGGAGGCCTTCAAGAAGACCCTGAGAGGCAGGCACCCCAAGAGACCCCAGGAAGCATCCAAGAGGACTCTGGGATTCTGGCCCAAAACCCAGGCACGGAGGGGGGATGGGCCAAACAAAGGCCACCGCCGCCCCCTGTTGTTTGCGAGGGGGGGCTTTGACGTGTTAGATAATAGCTGTTCGAACCCTTCCAGAAGGCCCCCAGTGGCCTCTGGCACAACCCGCCGGCCCAGCCAAAAACAAACAACACATTCAAACAAAACCGCCTCCAAGATGACCAAGGTGGCCTGTCAGACTGTCCCAAGACGCCTCCAAGACGTCAAGATGGCCCCAAGAAAGCCCAATTTCCAAGATGCTCCAAGATGCCTCCTACAGCCAAGATGGACCCAAGACGGCCCAAGATGGCCTCAAGACGGCCCTAGAGGCCCCTAAGATGCCCCGAATTCTTCCAAGAGGAGCTCCCTCAGAAAGCCAAACTTCCGTGATGATCCTCAAGCTTTTGATGGCGTTTCGAATTCTCACCCTTTCGGGCTTCCGACCGCCCAAGACGGCCCCAAAGCCTCCAACATAGCGCCAAGACAACCCGATAAGACCCCAAGAGGGCCCCGAGACGCGCAACAAGGGTCGCAAGACTGCCCAATAGGGCCCCCAAGACGGCCCCGAGAGGGCCCCGAAACGGCGCCAAAGACATCCAAGACGGTCCGAAGCGTCCCAAGAGGGCCCCATGGCCCCAAGACGGCCTCCGAAGACCAAGCGGCCCCTTACAAGCCCCACGAGGTCCCCAAGAGGCCCCTTCTCCTCCTCCTTCTCCACTTCCTCCCGCCTCCTCCCTGTTTCACCCCCAATTGCTCCACCAAGGGGTTCCACCACGACTCGGGTAACTCATTGCCCAATAGCTTTGCCCGCAGGCGTCTTCGAGACACTCCCAACAAGCATCATTAGACGCTACCCCTATGCCGAAGACGGAAATCCTCTACCCTCAGCGTGGTGCCTTTTATAAGATGCACGACCGTGCACGATGACGGTGCCAGCTGACGCGGTATCACTCCCCGCACCCCTGTCAACAAAATACAGTGCGGTTCATAAGCATTGTTCTAACAAGTGGGTTTGTCAGAATCCCAACCAAAGAATGACCTGCGGGTCACATGCGCGCGCAAATGTCGAAAGGTCAGATCAACCACCGCTTGTTCAATAACATTGTTCCTGTGAGCGCGCACCCGCTGAAACCTTACCAGAAACCCAGAAGTCCATTGCCAGTGTGCCAACAGAGACGATGCGGGCCGCACGCGAGCGCGCGCATGTCGAACTCATTCAGCAAGCACCACTCGCCCACCAAAACTGTCAAACAAGACAGTGCTGCCACGAGCGCGCGTCTCCGCGCTTGCACGACGAAATCGTCTTAACCTCGTCTGTGCCCTGAGCACGCATGTCAAAACATGATTTCTGCTGCTCTGCGCGCACGCGAGCGCATTTCCCCACCGTCCTCATCAGCACCCTGTTGGGGTGCCACTGGCGGTCTTGAGACCTGTTTGGAGTCACCTTGGGCCCTCATTTCCTCTAGCCCTGCAGCATCTCCATACCTTCCTGTCCCTCCGGAGTCCTTCCCATCCTTCCTTCTCTGCCTCTGCCCGTCCGCCCATCGCCCCCCCCCCCCTCGCCTGCCTCACTTCCTCGTTACCCTCGCCTCAGAGCCTCCCCGTTACCCTCTCATCCCTTCGCGACTCTCTCTCTCTCTCTCTCTCTCTCTCTCTCCCGTCCCTCTCCCGAGGCAGGTGGTCCAAGCCGTCCACTCTTCCACGCCGCCTCCAAGATGTACTCCGTGACGTATGCGCATCCTGCTGGCCCAGTGAATTCCTGGCGCCATCGACTGGCGCTGATAACCACGTGTAGGAAGAAACCCGCACCTTCCCTCCCGCCCCCGCCAACCCGTCACCGTATCGCAGCTTCGTGTCGGCCACCCTGGCGTCGGCTTCTGACACCGTGCGGATCGTTCAACCTTGAAGGATCGGCGGCTCGTCGATCGCCAGGTCGTTTCGCCTTGGCGGATCCTGGGCCACTGGGGGCGTTCAACCTTGAACGCCCGCGCTGGGGTCGACACGAACCTAGCGGGCCTCCCTTCCCCGCTTTACCGTGCTCCTTCCCCGCCCCTTGGGCGCCTTCTTTGCCACCTCGCGCAGTCTGTCCGCAGCCCGCCTGCGGTTCACATCCACCTGGCGCGCTCCGCCCTCCAGGGCCGCAAGAGCAGAGGGCATGATGCCCGGGCGGGTGCCCCCCAGGGTGCCCAGCGACGCCGCCAGCAGGCGCGGGGACCCCGAGGTGAACAGCAGGTGCGATGAGCATGCCCCAGGAACGAACACGTCTTCGATGACTCGGGGCTCTGAGTGTTTGACCTTCGCCCCCTGGCAGACGCAACCTTCATGTCGGCTCTGGCCCCATCTCCGACGCTGCCGCCGTCCCAGCTTCGAGCCGGGCCACAAGACACACGGCAGGCCCACTCGCGGTGGGCACCACCAGGAGAACACGCCCCCGAGGCAAGACAGGGGCCCCTGCCGGGAACCTCCGAGCTCGCGGTCCTGAGCGTGCACGGTTTCCCCAGGTGCCGTAGGCGACCCGAGGAGGAGGAGGAGGAGGAGGAGGAGGAGGAGGAGGAGGAGGAGGAGGAGGAGGAGGACGGGTCGCCTCAGCCCTTCGGGGAAACCCTCCACCTGAGCGGACCCCTAGACGCAACGGCACGGGGGCCGGCCAGACGTGCGCGGAGGCAACGTGGGCGGCACGGCTGGAGACGAGGGGCGGGGCGAGTCCGAGGGAGCTCCAGGGCGAATGGGGGAGTGATGGACAGAAGAACGAGCGGGACGGATGGGAGGGATGGGAGGGGAGGGGAGGCGAGGATGGGAGGGATGGGCTGAGGAGGGGACCCCGAGCGCGGATGGAGTCTGACACGGATCGGGATGCTGAATGGGAGGAGGGAAGAGGACAAGGAGCTCGGGTCAGAAGTTGCTTGCCAGCATGCGTATTGCGTATGTGTCTATTTTAACATGTGCGATTGACAGAACTGTGAACGTGCTGCGCGAGCTGTGGGGTGCAGTCTGCGAGGTGCCGCATGTGAAGTGCAATGCTTCTGTGGAAATTTCAATCGTAAATCCCAATCCTCGCGCTAACGTATCCCCCCAACCTGTAACTTGTTTTGCACAATCCTTTCGGCTACGATTGCTGCCGCCGGTTGGAACTTGCTGCCGCATCTCTGTGGCCGCGCTGGCGCGCGCCCGCTCAAGAGCTCATCGGCCGGCTGGTTTGGCACAAATGATGCGGCCGTGGTGGCGGTTACCAATCAGAACTTCCCGGCGCATCTTAAAGGCCGCGCTGGCGCCCGGGCACTTCAGTGCGGGCTGGTCATTCGGGCGGGCGAGATATCATGATGACGTCGACAACAATGGCGATCGACGACTTCGACGATAACGACGATGACGGCGGCGGTGATGATCCCCACAATGGCGATGAGAATGATAAGGATGATGGTGATGATGATGACGATGACAATGATGACGCAGACGACGATGACAACGATTGCGCTGGTGAGCATGATAAGAAAGGGCGCGCTCGCAGAAATCAACACATTCTGACGTGACTTTGCCAGGCGCGTGTGGCCCGAACGGTACAATTTCATAGAATTGCTGGGAGCACGATATTGGTTGAACGTTGCCGACATGATAGACATGACTTGACTTGACAGACTGACGAAACACCTCGACAATTCTTTGGATTTCAACGAATGAACGCGCGCAACATTCCCGTCAACCGGTTCGTAGAACATGATCGACCCACGATCCCGAAAAGGAATATAGAAATGTAACGCATGGCAACGTTTTCAAAGACACCTGATTGGGTGACGGGCAAGTGCAATGCTGATTGTATCGATCTTGAGGTACCGTGCCGAGGGCTGTGCTGTGCTGCACCGTGCTGAATTGAGATGTGCCATGCCGCGGTTGTGCTCTATAGCGTCGTGGATCGAGTCTTCCTTTGCATCCGAGTCCTGACCGAACTGATCTGGATCTTAAGCTCGAGCTGCCTGAACACATAGTATCTGCCCAGAGCTAATTGACAGGGGGACATGCCAGGAGGACGCGCCGCGAAACGTCCCAAGGGACGCGCCAGGCGACGTGCCAGGGGACGTGCCATGGGGTCGCCCCGCGGGACGTGCCAAGAGGACGCGCTACTGAACGTGCCAATGGATGTGCCACGGAATGTGCCAGGGGACGCGCCACGCGACGTGCCAGGAGGACTCGCCAAGGGACGCCCCACGGAACGTGCCAAGGAACGTGCCAGGTTGCAATGCTGATTGTATCGATCTTGATGTACAGTGCCGACGTCTGTGCTGTGCTGCACCGTGCTGAATTGCGATGTGCCATGCCTCGGTTGTGCTCTATAGCGTCGTGGATCGAGTCCTCCTTTGCATCCGAGTCCTGACCGAACTGATCTGGATCTTAAGCTCGAGCTGCCTGAACACATAGTACCTGCCGCAGAGCTAATTGCCAGGGGGACATGCCAGGAGGACGCGCCGCGGAACGTCTCAAGGGACGCGCCAGGCGACATGCCAGGGGACGTGCCATGGGGACGCAACGCGGGACGTGCCAAGGGGACGCGCTACGGAACGTGCTGGGGGCAAGCGTTTCGCTCGAGACATCCTGTCAAAATCCTCATTCTAGACATCCGCCTGAGCGACCTGGAAACGTGAAGACAAACGTTTCGCTCAACACATCCTCAACACATTCTCATGCTAGACATCCGCCTGGGCGAACTGGACACGTGAAAACAAGTAGTTCGCTCGAGACATCCTCAACACATCTTCATGTGAGACGTCCGCCTGGGTGACCTGGGCACGTGAAAACAAGCGTTTCGCTCGAAACGTTTTCAACACCTCCTCATTCTAGACATCCGCCTTGGCGACCTGTACACGTGAAGGCGAACGTCTCGCTCGAGTCATCATCAACACATCTTCATGTTAGACATCCGCCTGGGCGACCTGGACACGTGAAAACAAGCGTATCTCTCGAGACATTCTCAACACATCCTCATGCTAGGCATCCGCCTGGGCAACCTGGACACGTGCAAACAAGCGTCTCGATCGAGACTTCCTCGACACATCCTCATGCTAGACATCCGCCTGGGCGACCTGGACACGTGAAAACAAGCCTCTGGTTCGAGACATCCTCAACAAATCCTCATGCTAGACATCTGTCTGGGCCACCTGGAGGCGTGAAACCAAGCGTCTCGCTCGAGACATCCTCAAGACCTGGGCACGTGAAAACAAGCAGTCCACTTGAGAGATCCTCAGAATTCAGGTCCCCAGGAGAGGACAAACTATAACACAAAACAAGCGTTTCGCTCGAGACATCCTCAACACATTCTGAAAAACAAGCGTTTCGCTCGAGACATCCTCAAAGTTTAATTCACCGGCCCTTCGCGACCTCGTTATTTTTCACAAAAGAATTCGCCGGCCCATCTCCGGGGGTAAACAGCTAAAAGAAAACCCTGGACCCACGCCCTTTCCGGGGAAAAGCAAGCGGTTTTGATAGTATGAACTAATCATATCATGATACTGCTAGATATCAACAATGGATATTGACAGATTTTGACGTGCGGGAGCGGCGGCGCGCGCGAGGACGTCCCGTATGAGATTCGTCGCGGAGATCCAAAATATTGAAACATTGTTTGAGATACACAAGTGCGGGCGCGTGGTCTGAAAAAGATGACGAGTGTCAACACGGGCTGGGCTGGGATGGTATACTTTCGGATGGAAAGCCAACGATGAGGCAAAATGCATCGCAGAGTCCCTGGGAGGACCAATAACCCGAGGCATGGGAGGCTTATAGAGTCGACTCTTCCTTCAGGAGGAGAATATCATGTGGAGCAAAATGTGGGTGACCATTCACCTTGCTGGCATCCGCGCTCAGCAAAATCCAAGGGTCACACAAACATCCCACCCACCCATCCGCAACTTCTTGGCAAAATAACACCGGGCGACGAAAATGACGATGACGGAGACGACGAGCATGTTCATGACTACGATGGGGACGATGTGCACGATGACGATGATGATGGCGACGAAGCTATGGTGACTGTGATGACGGTGGCAATGAAGCGGCTGGCGATGATGGCGATGGTGCGGGTGAGGATGATGAGAATGAACGCGCGCAGGTAGTGGAAAATCTCAGATATGTCCAGATGAAAAATTCGGCTTCGACATGTGCTTAAACACCTCCGTACTCCAATGTTCAGAAAACAGAGGGCGTTGCGACGATTCGACGTGCAAGCGCGGACACTCGCGCGTGTGGCCCGCGCGGTATTACTTGATATAGGGTTGGCGGGTGCGCGATGGCTGCTGAGTGTCATCGACGTCGGCGACCGCGTGGCACGCATGGCTAAAACATTACACCAAAGAAAAACCCCAATCAACTGATGGCTTTCGCTGAGGAGATCGACCGGGAACCCGGGAGCCCGGGAACCCAGAACCCACCGAAATCGGCCCGGAACCAATGACCAGGAACCTGGGAACCCAGAACCGGGAACCTGGGAACCCAGCCTGCTACCAAAGTCGGTGGGAAACTTTCGCCGAATCTTTCAACTTCCGCTAGGACCCCTTCAGTGCAGGCGGTGATTGGGGAACATGTCCTTATGATTTCGGCGAGTGCGCGCACAGACGTTTGACACTCTCTGGCGAGGACAAGACAGCTAGCCTTCAAAAATGACTTCGGCGACTCATCGCTTCGGAGGGGCTTGCCATGTGCGCTCGCGTGGCCTGGCCCGCACGGTGTCTTTCAATACGGCCTCATTGTAATTGCACGTGCAAGATCAAGGCCAATGCTCCGCATAATGTGATTTGAGAAGAACGGGGGGGAACGATGAAAGGGCTAGCCGGGATAGCATGCAGTCGTGTTCAGAGTGTACGACCGTACAAATCAAACGTGGGCTAGCACAGTGACAAAGGAGGAGGCCGTTATTCCTGGCGTCTGTGTGAGGGTACGTCAGCACGCATACTGTCCCCTAGGAAGGGAACATGCGTGTGCATCCTGAAGCGCCAACCTGCGCACGGGGCGGGCACGAGCAGGGCAGAGGAGGGCACCAGCCGCACGAGTGCCGTATGACGCAGGTACGAATCCCGGAGTACAAGTGCTGATTGCGGAGTAGATGCGCGCACGTGATATAGTGATGCAGGGAGGGAGAGACAGAGAGAGAGAGAGGAGAGGAATCCAGACGTTCATACATATACAAAATACTAAAAAATAAAAGATAGCGAGAAAGAGAGAGAGAGAGAGAGAAAGAGAGAAAGCCACTGAGACACCCAGTGAGAAAGAGAGACTGCGAGAGCAGGAGGGAGAGAGAGAGAGTGGAAACAAGAGAGAGCGAGAGAGAGAGAGAGGCAGAGGGCGCGAGAAAGAGATAAAGAGAGAGAGAGAGAGGGAACGGGCAGCCCAACTCTGACTGGCCTCCTTCGCCTGCTGG
Source organism: Prorocentrum cordatum (assembly GCA_963575745.1). NCBI lineage: Eukaryota > Dinophyceae > Prorocentrales > Prorocentraceae > Prorocentrum > Prorocentrum cordatum. The sequence goes on from CAUYUJ010014715.1 coordinate 899,701, forward strand.
ATGAAGCTGTACGTCCCGGTCATGGCGTCCCGAGCGTCATCCTCGAGAGGGCGGCGCGATGTTTCGCGGTGGGTGGGGGGAGGCGAGGGAGAAGGAGGAGCAGCAGCAAACGCAGGAAAAAATGCAAGAGGATGAGGAGGAAGACTAGAAAGAGCCGTGCGAATGGGGCTGTCAAGACAAATCCATGATATGAGGACCTGGAAGCAACACAACAAGGAAGCGCAAGACTGCCAGAGCACCAAGCTCACGTCCGAGCCACAATCACGGAAGATCTCGCCAAAGCCGACTGCATAAAGGACCCCACCATGCCCTGCACGTCAACCTCGCCAGAGAATAGGCAAAGCGCAAGACCGCATGTTGCCCAAAAATCTGCCTTGACGGCGACTGCCGAAAGAGAGATGATGCAATAAGCGTGCAACTTCGTAGCCAATGGCGCGGCTCTCGCAACGCCGTCGCTGGACACAAGGGTACAGAGAAATGAAGATATGTTTCAAGCGAGTACTCAGACATCGCGTCAGGAGCACTAGTATACGAGTGGGGGGACACTCGCGTTGCTGTCGCTCGAGGGGGATTTTCGAACGACCCACGCCAGCAGCACATTGCTGCCACTTGCGCGCGACAGACACTCATGGCCATCCAAGGCCTCTATAAAGATGAAAATCCACAAAGACCACCACGTCCCAAATATGGTGAGCAACGCTCGGCATGGCAATATTATGGGCAGCCCTCCTCAGCAGGTGCATACATGGAAAACTAGGAGGGGAAAGAGGAGGATGAGGAAGAGGAGTATGAGGAGGAGGAAGAGGAAGAGGAAGAGGAAGAGGAAGAGGAGGAGGAGGAGGAGGAGGAGGTAGATGTGAAGAGAGGAGACCAAGGAGCAGTACAGGCAGTGGCAGGATCAAGAGGCTTAGAAGGGGAATCGGGAAGAGGAGGATGCGAATCATACGAAGAAGCGCGAGGGGTACGAATCAGTAGCAGCCGAAGCAGGGGATGCGGGGAAAAGGAAAATGATGCGGGAGGGAAGCAGAGGAGAACGAGGAAGAGGACTAAGTAGCATCAGGAGGACAAGAGGAGGAGTTAGTACAACTTTGCCTTGCTTCAATTAGGCGTATGAGCAAGACACTAAAACTACAGACCGAGCGTTTCGGTCATGAAGGCGTCGTCCTACATACGATGCCCCGTTGGTTCAGGACCACTGCGGGTGGTGGGTCGACGGCTTCAATTTCACGTCGAGCAAGAAATTGTCACGCTTTGACTCGCCGTCTGTCGCCCGCGATTCGTTCAAGAGCTCGATGCACACATGGAGAGGGTTCTCGATAACACGCTCTTGGACGTCAGCATCGGTCTTCGCGACAACGCCATCGATGGCGACGTCGTTTTAGAAGTTTAAGCACGTGACGTTCCAAGACGCCCCAGCGAAATTGTAAGACAATGACCCCAAATACTGTGCGCGTATTCCTCCTGAGGGAAGCGAGAACGACTTCCGTGACGAAGATCTCCTGAGCTCGAATCTTCTTGCAACGAAAACCGTACCAATTTCGAAATCGATGTTGCGCCGCATGGCACCACTACACGGAAAATCAACTCAGGGCACCCGCCAATGAAGGTTTAGCGGGACTGAGGGCTCAGACACTGGAAACATTATGCATGCGGTCGTTCCACGCCTTGTCATCATTCCGGCCATGGGGGAAGTGATCGCACAATGCAAATGCGCAGTCAACCAAAGTAACGGATTACCTTACACCCACAATCTCCATGACAACACTTCGACCCCACATGCATTGAAATGTTCGGCCTGCTCCTCATCCTGCCAGAGGTGTCCAACGATTGGGCAACCGCGCGTCATGCCCGCCATGCCTCTGGCCCCGCCTGGGCAAAATCTGCCACTAGCACCCAAGCCGCCGACAAGGGGCAAAAGGTCCAGAGTGGGGGGCGCAGGGCACAGGACGCGCGGCACATATGTGTTGGTGTCGTGGCCACACGCGCAGCGACACAGCGTAGTCAGGCAGTCGAGAAGGCTCGCGACACACACACACACACACAAACAAACAAACAAACAAACAAACAAGCACGCATACAAACACGCACACACACACACACACACACACACACACACGCAAACACACGCAAACACTCACACAAACGCACACATAAAGACGCACACTATTGCACAAACGTGGCCAATAAGGCCTTCACGTGCGACATCGTGACCGAAGCAGCTGAAGAGCGAGTGCCTGTGAGTTCTGCAGTAAGGTACTCTACCAGAGAGACCTAGAGACGGATCATCCACCCATCACGGGGCCCACCAGAGCCCACTCCAGCCATGCCAGACTCAAATCTGGCATGCCGAACCAGCTGGACTCTGTGACAGACGCGTGGTCGATCTCAAAAGGCCCCATACGAAGCGAGGTACGGGCCCTCAAGCCGGAGGTCGAGCAGAGCAGTGCCCACAGGCTTCGCGGGTCCTATGCCCTGGAAGATCAACACATGTTCCAGTCCAACGAACGTTGATTCTGCACTGGACCCTCCCATGATGAGGTCCTCGGTGAGGATTTGGATGGTCTGCGCGACGGCCTGGGGTGCGTGTGGCTTCGCCCTCCAAGTGTCAGACTATTCGAGGTGCTGTCAAGGATTAGGGGCATCGCCCAAAACGATCATGGCGGCAAGGGAATGATGTTCAAGGTCCCAATGCTACTGCGGCAGCTAATGCGCAAATGCGGATATCCATCCGATTATGCCGCTGTCTCATTCGCAAGATATCCTTGCCATCGCCACTCCCGTCGCTGTCTTCTATTGCCGCTGTGCGATGCGAGGGCGAGAGAGCTCGATCGACCGAAACGTGGCCAGCTTCGTGGCCGCATGCATGGCCAACACATGCGAACGGCGCAAGAACGCTCTCTCTCTCTCTCTCCCTCTCTCTCACTGAACACGGTCTTTGATCGCCCCTTCCCTCGCCTCCGCTGAAACATGTTCAATATGATTGAGAACAGTGCTGGTCGAAGGAGCGGTGGCTAGACCCCCCGATCGACCGCATCCCCCCACGCCAACACCAACCAAACTTACAGGTTTAATGAAACCAGTTGCCCAACCGTCCTTCCGGAGCGTGCCTTCACCACTGGTACCGTCGTCTCTGTTGCTTGCGCTCCCGTCACCGCTGCCGCCGCTGCGATTGCTCTCATTGTCGTCACCGCAAATGTCGCTCCGCCTGGCGGCTGGGCGAGCGAGTGCGCTTCTGGAGGAGCGGGCCATTCCTCCTCCTCCACCTGCTGCAATTTCACACCGCCCTGTCATCACCATGATCCTGGTCATCCTCATAATCATCGCCCTCATCACTATCGCTCCTAGCCCCATTATGGCCCGACGCCTCTGCTGTTGCAGCTGCGACAGCCACAACCAAGCGGGGCACGTCGCGCACTCATTAAGACCGCAGAAGGGAGGGTGGCATGCAGCAGTGCAGGAAGGCGGTGGAAGTAGGCAATCGGGGAAGCAGCAGAGGACAGATAGTAGATGGCGCCAAAAATTGAATGGAAGAGAATATAGGGATAAGCAGGAATGGCGGAAACGGAGGCGGCAGCGTCTGCGCCTCAATCTCCTGCATGCGCAACTTCTTACGCTCCTGCTGCGCGTGTCGGTTACCGCCCCTGCTGTCAACCTCTCGACACGCCGAAATCCCAATCCCTCCCCCTCGGAAACGCTCTCTGTATACTGACCTCGTGCTTCCGTAACCACATCGCCACCTCGAACCAACTTCTCCGCCCATTATCGCGTCCAATCTTCACATGCCGAGGAATTCTCTGCGACCCTGAATAGTGCAATACATGTGCCGCGTGTGTTCCGCCTGCCCAGCCTAATTATTTGTGTCAGCACTGACAGCACAGTTGCCACGTTCTTCATCCAACTGGAGACTGATGCACCATTGGCGCCTTGACTATCGCCACTGCTCTCGTCTCTCTTGCTGCCCAGCAAACGTGTTGCGCTTCGG
>CAUYUJ010014715.1:913682-931182 GCA_963575745.1 Prorocentrum cordatum
CCGGGGTCAGTCCGTGCATGCCACCGGTATTCTTCGGGTTGGTACTGTTCATCATCTTGGCGGCGTCCTTGGCGCTCATCGCCGGCCAAGACCTGTCGGCGGCCTGCGCGAGGAAGGGGGGCTTCTTCAGGACGTCCGCGTCCCGCTGAGCACGCATGTTCATCCAGCGCGCCACGGTGTCCCACTAGGACCCGATCACGTGGCCGTTCTGAACCTCTCCTCCCGGAGCCGGCGATCATCGGGGTTGAGCTGCATAGCGTTCCACACGGTCCGGATGTCCGGAGGGACCTGCTTCCCCGGTTTGCGCAGGAACGCCATGAGATCTCGGAGCTTGGTGTTCTTGAAGCGGTTGGACGCCTGGAGCTCGAAGCACAGCGGCGCGCGGCGTGTTGCAGAAGATCTTCATCACTGCCTGGCACTCTGGAGCGAGGTTGATGCCCGCCGCCGCCAGTGCCTCGAAGCTGGAGATGAGCGACACCTTGCCTCCCGTCGGCTTCAGCTGCAGGAAGTCCCCCAGGTGGATCACGATGGGCATCCGGCCGAAGGCGCCGCCGACCTGGTCGCACTCCCGCTCCTCCGCGCCCCACTCGGCCTTGCGTCCCAGGTAGGACCTGAACGCCAGCATGTTGTACAGGTTGGGCGAGATCATACTCACCTCCTCCAGGGTCAAGCACCTGACCACTCCCACTTGTCCTGCAGCGCTTTCAGCTTGCCCCCCGCGGGTATGTCCTTGTTCCTGCATGACTGCGCTCCTATGACGCCCGCCCGGTGGCAACTGACGGCCTAGTGAGCGTCCGTGGAGATGTTCGCGGCCTGAGACCACTTCGCGCAGACTATCAGCGTGGACTTCGCCTTGCCCGTTCCCACACGGAACAGCGCGTCCATGGCCGGCAGCACGATCTCCTGCACCATGGCGGTCTTCCCGCTGCCGCCCTGGCCGAGGAGCAAAAACTGGAACGTCTTCCGCTTCGCGTGCTTGGCCATGCTGCCGTCCTCGATCTTCTGCTCCTCGTCCCACACCACGTTGCAGGCGTTCGCGAACGCCGTGACGAACAGGGCCTGATCGGGCTTCAGAGGGCGGCGCTCCTGCTTTCCCGTGTTCGGGTTGACCACGCCGTCCTCGAACTTTTTGACGAGGCCCTTGACGAGGTCGCTAGGCCGCTGCAACTCCTCCGACGGCTCCCACCGCGCCTGCGCCGCCTCGGCCGGCATCGCCATCATCGTCATAATCCTCACGACCATTATCATCACCATAATAACCATCATCATCATCATCATCATCATCATCATCATCATCATCATCATCATCATCATCATCATCATCATCATCCTCATCCTCATCCTCATCCTCATCCTCATCCTCATCCTCATCCTCATCATCATCATCATCATCACCATCATTATCATCATCCTCATCCTCATCCTCATCCTCATCCTCATATTGGCTGACCCGGGCTTGCGAAGACCTGCGTTGCAGTTTTGTTTCCTGCATTGCAGTTTTTCCCAACCATCCTGTTGTGTTGGGTCCTCGTTTTGAAGAGACGTCGCCCCGCGTTCTCCTCTCCTCCTCTCCTCCCCCTCCTCCCTCCTCCCTCCTCCCACCATCATCATCGTCATCATCATCATCATCGCCGTCATCACCACCGTCATCACCATCATCGTCATAATCCTCACGACCATCATCATCACCATCATCGTCATCATCATCATCATCCTCATCCTCATCCTCATCTCATCATCATCTCATCATCATCATCATCATCATCCTCATCCTCATCCTCATCCTCATCCTCATCCCATCCCTCATCCTCATCATCATCATCACATCATCATCATCATCATCATCATCATCATCATCATCATCATCATCATCCTCATCATCATCATCATCATCATCATCATCATCATCATCATCATCATCATCATCATCATCATCATCATCATCATCATCATCATCATCATCATCATCATCATCATCATCATCATCATCATCATCATCATCATCATCATTATCGTCATCATCGTCATCATCGTCACACCCTCGTTCCTCCGAGCCCCTCTTCTTCAGTCCTCTTCCTTCCCCCCTCTCCCTCAACCCCCTCCCCCCATTCCCCTCCCTTTCCCTCCCTCCTCACCTTCTGCATGTCCCTCCCTTTCCCTCCCTCATCTCCCTCCCCCATGCTGGCTCCTCCCTTCCCCCCTCCTCCCCTTCCTCCTCCTCCTCCTCACCGTCGTCGTCATAATCAGAATCCGAATCATAGCCATCATCATCATCGTCGTCGTCATCATCGTCGTCGTCGTTGTCGCCGCCTTCCTCCTCCTCGTCCTCCTCGTCTTTCTCCTCCTCGTTTTCCTCCTCCTCCACCTCCTCGTCATCCTGCTCTCGTCCTCCTCGTCTTCCTCCTCCTCCTCCTCCTCTTCGCCTCCGCCTCCCCCTCCTCCTCTTCCTCCTCCTCCCCCTCCTCTTCCTCCTCGTCCTCATCGGGTTTGGGATGGAGACGAGAGGAGAGATATGAGATCTATTACGGTCCTGGGACCCCTCCCGGAGCCCGAACGCCTCCGACGCTTCCTATCCGGAGCTGCGTCGAGCCCTGCTCGGGGAGGCCGGCGGGACACCCGCTCCGTCAAAGCTCATCCTATGCGCGGCGGGCTCGTGTCGAGACGACCCTGTTGCTGGTCCCCGACACCGAGGGGAGCATTCACCTCGAACGATCTCCGCTCCTGGAGATCCCTGGATCCTCTCGACCCCATCTTCGCTATTGATTTCGCGCCGTGGGTTCGTTTCCGTGGGCCCCAGGGCCCGACATGGGCCCGGCGTTCAACCTTGCACGGATCGCCAGCGCGTCCACACAACGCGAACCTGCCGCAGGCCTCCCAAAGGGGGCCAGGGTCGAAGGGTCGCGCCGCATCGGCGACGCATCGTCGACGCACCCAGCGAATCGTCGTCGTCGTCGTCGTCGTCGTCGTCGTCGCAGCCGCCGCCGCCGGACATGAGAGGTTTTGCGCGAGAAGCTGGGAGACGGCCGGGGCGACGCTGACTGAGTTCCCCCCCATGGCCGCCTCATGGATCGCTGCTGGCTGAGACTGTTGTGGCGACGACGGGCCTCCGAAGGCCAGAAAACTTCGAGCCTCGATCCTCGAGGTTCGCACTTCAAACCTCTACGTGAACCTTCGAAAATGCCGATGCACCCCAGCCTTTCCAAACGAGAATGCCTTCGGTGGAGCCTCTATGGGGCCACGAAACGTGTGAGGGGTGTGCCGAAATGGGTGTGCGGGACGCATGCGGGCACACCCACTGGGACCTTCGGTGGAGCTCCCTATGGGGCCACGAAACGTGTGAATGGTGTGCCGAAATGGGTGTGCGGTACGCATGCGGGCACACCCACTGGGACCTTCGGTGGAGCTCCCTATGGGGCCACGAAACGTGTGAGGGGTGTGCCGAAATGGTGTGCGGGACGCATGCGGGCACACCCACTGGAACCTTCGGTGGAGCTCCCTATGGGGCCACGAAACGTGTGAGGGGTGTGCCGAAATGGGTGTGCGGGACGCATGCGGGCACACCCACTGGGACCTTCGGTGGAGCTCCCTATGGGGCCACGAAACGTGTGAGGGGTGTGCCGAAATGGGTGTGCGGGACGCATGCGGGCACACCCACTGGGACCTTCGGTGGAGCTCCCTATGGGGCCACGAAACGTGTGAGGGGTGTGCCGAAATGGGTGTGCGGGACGCATGCGGGCACACCCACTGGGCCTTCGGTGGAGCTCCCTATGGGGCCACGAAACGTGTGAGGGGTGTGCCGAAATGGGTGTGCGGGACGCATGCGGGCACACCCACTGGGACCTTCGGTGGAGCTCCCTATGGGGCCACGAAACGTGTGAGGGGTGTGCCGAAATGGGTGTGCGGGACGCATGCGGGCACACCCACTGGGACCTTCGGTGGAGCTCCCTATGGGGCCACGAAACGTGTGAGGGGTGTGCCGAAATGGGTGTGCGGGACGCGTGCGGGCGGCGGTACTGGGGCCTTCGGTGGAGCCCCCTTATGGGGCCACAAAACGTGTGAGGGGTGGTGGTGATGATGACAGCGATGATGATGATGATGATGATGATGATGATGATGATGATGATGATGATGATGATGATGATGATGATGATGATGATGATGATGATGATGATGATGATGATGATGATGATGATGATGATAATGATGATGATGGTGATGATGATGATAATGATGATGATGATGATGATGATGATGATGAGGATGAGGATGAGGATGATGATGATAATGATGATGACGATGATGGTGATGATGATGGTCGTGAGGATTATGACGATGATGGTGATGACGGTGGTGATGACGGCGATGATGATGATGACGATGATGATGGTGGGAGGAGGGAGGAGGGAGGCGGGGGAGGAGTGGAGGAGAGGAGAACGCGGGGCGAAGTCTCTTAAAAACGAGGACCCAACACCACAGGATGGTTGGGAAAAACTGCAATGCAGGAAACAAAACTGCAACGCAGGTCTTCGCAAACCCGGGTCAGCCAATATACGCGGCCGCCTCGCGGCCACGAGCGGCTCGCTAACCCGGGTCAGCCAGAGCGGGTCTTCGCAGAATCCTGCAGGATCCGGTGCCCTGGCTGACCCCCGGTTCCCCCCGTCTCGTTGGGCTCCGATGGTGGTTTTCGGGCTGTGACTCTGACCTGCAGCAGCCTTTCTTGGCGGTCCGGGCACCCCCGGGGCCGCCCTCGGCGGGACGCGGCCGCTGGGACGCATCCCTTGGCGGGAGCACCGCCGAGAACCCACGCGCGGCCACCCGACAGCCCGAGTCCCGGTCCTCGAAGTTCTTGTCCGCGGTCTCGCAGGTCGCCTGCGCTCGCCGGCCCTCCCTCCCTCTGGGGGGGGGGGGGCGAGCGATGGCCTCGGGGGGATGCCGAAAGGGGGGAGGAGGAGGAGGAGGAGAGGAGGAGGAGGAGGAGGAGGGAGGAGGAGGAGGAGGAGGAGGAGGAGGAGGAGGAGGAGGGAGGAGGAGGAGGAGAGGAGGGAGGGAGGAGGAGAGGGAGGAGGAGGAGGAGGAGGAGGAGGAGGAGGAGGAAGAGGAGGACCAGTGCAAACCCAAGGCGCATCAACGATTATGCAATAAACCCTCCCACCGCATCCCCTCAAGGTCCCTACACGAATTTGTTTAATTGCGGGCAGGTGCCCATCGGGAGACAACCGCTTGAGAATTCTGGGGCTCCAGAGCCGCGAATCAACGTGACTTGTGCGCCCTGTCAGTCTGAAACCCTGGCGGAATACCATAGAGGCCTCCTAGGTGGGGTCGGAGTAAATGGGGTCAGAGGATCGCGCCGTATCGCCGATGCATCGGCGATGCATCGGCGATGCACCAGCGATGCATCGTCGACGTCGGCGATGCATCGGCGACGTCGACGTGAAGCAAATCGGGCTGCACATCGAGCCGCATCGGCGATGCATCGGCGATGCGGCGCGAATTTCCGACCCCATCTACTTCGACCCCATCCAGAAGGCCTAGATACCACTGCTGGAACTCCAAAACAGGGATAAACGTGACTGCTGTGGCCTGGCGACCCTAAACGAAGCCAGAAAGCCATTCCTGCGTCATCAAGTATCCGATCCCTTGGAACAGCTGTAGCGTTGAAGCACGACTGGCGCGCGGCGCTGGGGCGAGAACCACAGCTCGAGAAAGAGCCGCCCCCCATCCGTGCAGCTGCTGATGCTTTTGGGAGGGAACAACAAAGACGTGGCGCTAATGCGAGAGGCACACTCTGGAAAGACACCGCCCTCTATCCATGAAGCTGTTGTAAAACTTCGAGAGAGAATGTGCGCGGCGCTGAGGCGAAAACCACATTTTGAAACCAACCGGTCCTCCATCCGTGAAGCTGCTGGAATTTGTATTTAAAAAGGTGTGCGCTGCGCTCAGGCGAGAGCCACAAGTTGAAAACCACCCGCTCCCTATCAGGTGAAATGTTGCAAATGTCAAGCGTCAGGATCATAAATGATAGGAAAATCTCCACCGAAACGCCCAGCCCGCCCTACCGATACCAGCGTTCTTCGCAGACCAGTTTCAAAATTATCCAAACGGATGTGCGCGCGCGTATGTGCGCTCACGTTTGAGACAGCAAATTAAGCTGCCGTCCTAAGTGAGTTTGGTTGCCGGTTCGTAATATCGTTTCGACTCCGACGTCGCTCATGTATTGCTTCCCCCGCGGAGCATGTTTAGAATTATTATACGACGTGGATGTAGCTCACGCTTCTTGCGCGTGGCAGCTGCTACGACATCTCCCAACATCTTACGTACCTGCGTCAACGACGTTCTGATAAGAACGACGTTGTCAGCGAATACTCCTTTAGCCAAGCGTGCCTACTGACAGCTCTAAGGCTGTCCGACTGCCCCATTGCGCGCGGCAGTATTTGAATAGATCGTCCGACGCGCAGAACAGGCGTAGCGAACTAAGCGGACGACACTGCTGAGCCCCGCATTAAAGAGCATGTTGCTCTCCACATTTGCCTTTACAATTTCCATTTGGCCGCAGTCCATCGTGTTGGAAAAGAAGTGGGCGCACACAAGCAGATGACGCTCAAGGTACAATTGAAATCACAGTGCTAGCCCCGTAAACCCCAAAAACGTGTGAGGTCAAAAGTGTATGCGACGAGCGGGGTCGAAAATCGGGCCCTTGAGCTGGGCAGGAATTCGCCGCAATACATACTCTGCGTTCCGAAAAAAGAGTGGGGAAGTACGCACCAGCGGGGGTCAACCTCACCACGTCGGCACACCGCGCCAGCGGTTGGAATGCGCTCCGCACGCGTTCCCCCCGGACACGTCTTTCAAACAATCTGTGCATGTGAATTGGAATCGACGCATGTCATTGGCAAGCCATGCTAAAGCGCAGTCGCCGACATAGACTCGCGCGATACGGTTTCCTGTCAAACTTGCCTGTCCACACGGGGGCGTGCAATTTCCTCTGGTTTCTGTTGTGCCGTCCCCCATGTAAAGATTCGTCCGTGCTGCAATGATCGCGAACGCCAACTTGACCAAGAGGATGGTGCCGTTCCAGAATAGGCAAGTCGGCTGCTCAGCAGGCGCGACAAAATATTGTCTATCAGATGGATGATGGAGATCGGACGATGGTTCTAGGGCAAGTCAGCGCCCGCTGATCAAAGCAGTAGTTTCAACTGTGTCTTCTTCCATGCTGGCGTCGTCTTTCCAGACAGGAGGGTGAGAAGGACGACGACGATGAAAAAGAGAAGAAGGGGAGAGCGTGAAGAAAGGGCGGAGGGGAAGCGGCAGAGGAAGGGGAAGAGGGAGGTGGAGAGCAAGGATGAAGAGGACGTCGGACGAGGGGAGGAGGGCAGGGAAATGTTGGTGGTAATAAGAAGAGGAGGGAGGAGGAGGAGGAGGAGGAGGAGGAGGAGGAGGAGGAGAAGGAGGAGGAGGAGGAAGAGGAGGAGGAGGAGGGGGACGAGGAGGAGGAGGAGGAGGAGGAGGAGGAGGAGGAGGGGAAGGAGCAGTAGGAGGAGGAGATGAGGAGGAGAAGGAGGCAGAAACACGAAAAACTTGCGAAAAGGGAGGTAGGGAGGGAAGGTGAGGGGGAGGGAACCCTGATCCCTGAAGGTTGCCCAATCGTGCACAGGCCGATCGGGCCTGCAACTCGTGGCGTTCATTGAACAACCGCGTCTCTGTAACACCTTCCTCACCCCCACGCGGCACTCCAGCACAAAAGCTGCGACGGAGAGCCCCAGGCACACTGGAAGCACGCCTTCATGTTATCCAGGAACTTCTGGTTCTCGGACAGGGAGGCCTCCTGGCCAGAGGAAGAGGCGGAGGAGCCGCCTGCCGTGCGCCCCCCCACACCAGCACCGCTGCCGCTGCCGCTGCCGCCGTCGCCCCCTCCGGCTCCTCGTCCACGTCCCCCCCTGGAGGTTCCCAAGACCCTCACCGCGAAGAGGACCCGCCTCCAAAGATTGAGGCGTGCGGCGCTGCCTCGGTAGCGGCTGGGGATTCAAAGACATGGCTGTGTTTAGCCAGGGGGGACCCGTCAACACTTAATTTCGGTGTAGGCCGCTTCCTCAGTGGGTCGTTTTGTTCCTCCTCATTCTCGTCGTCATTGCGTCTCTGTCGCGCCTCGTGCTCCTTCTCCTTCTCCTCCTGCCGCACCACAACCCCTTCCCTCCCGCATCGCTGTTCCTCGCCATCGTCTTCTCGCCCTCCCACGGATGAACTTCAACCCTCGAAAATGGGGGCGCTGCGTCCGCCGAGTCCGAGAAACTAGGGGCGTGGGCATGGCGCCCGTGACAGCGCACGGGCCCCCCCGAAGGCAGCCCCAAGACGGCCCAGGACCAGCCCAGGACGGGACCCCAGGACGGCCCAGGAACGGCCCAAGAGGGCCTCTGCAAAACTGGCACGAAGACAGCCCATGGCAGGCTCCAGGCAGGCCCGGGAGGCTCCCGACGGGCCGGGAGGCCCCCCTCTTGCCACGCACAACGGCTCTCTGGGCCATGAGGAAATCAACTGTCGCATCTTACGTATCTCTCTCTCTCTCTTCCTCTCTTTCTCTCGTTCTCTCTTTCTCTGTTTCTCTCTCTCTCTCTCTCGCTCTCTCTCGCTCTCTCTCTCTCTCTCTCTCTCTCTCTCTCTATATATATATATATCAAACGAGAAGCAAGCGTTAGTTGCATGTTACGGTCCACCAGGACCGAGGAAGAGAGATGTGATTGGCCTCCTGAGAGCGGAAGTGGACCAATATCACATGTGAAGGTCTTCTCGAGCCGCTCGGGCATGCGATAAAGCATGCAGCACGTTACGGCCCTGTGGAGGCTAAGGACGAGGGCTGTCACATGTTCCAGCCTGCTGGGCGATTCACAAAGGGTCGCTACACGGAGTGCTGCGCTGGCACGGTGGCGGGACTGACGCAGTCATCTAGAAGTACATTACATGGATAGACGTATATATATATATATATATATATATATATTCATGCCGAAAAGGTATCTGCGCATACGCAAACCAGACAGTGCGGAGCCCCCTGTCCACCAGTCGAACGCGCTGCGCAGTGCCGGCAACGATGGTGGCACGATTCAGCAGTAGTTAGATCATGCTAGATCTTTCTTTGGCCGCCAGTCCACTAAGCCTGGAGAGGTACGCCGCAACGGAGGGGGCGCCGTACAAGGAGCAGCACGTCGCCCTCAGACAACCATTGGGAGCACCTCGTAGGCGCGGAGCTCGAACCCCTCTAGCCGCACGAACAGCGCCTCGTCAAGCAAGAAGCCTACTGGTGCAGGCGCTGGCACTGTCTGGACCGCCGCACCTTCGAGCGCGCCAACAGCACCGCCTGTATCCACGCTGCTGGATGCGCTGGTGGCAACGGCGGCGGCAGCCGCAACGCCAGCAGCTGCCTTGGAGGAACAAGCAACTGCACAGACAGAATCCCTCGCAAGCCCGCGGGGAGCTCTTGGAGCGGCGCTGGCCCCCCCCCCCCGCCCCCTGGCGCGCGGAGGGGGCCCTGCGCCGATCCGAGCCCTCCGCGCGGACCTCCGAGAAAATGACGTGTACGCCGTGTGAGTCTCTTCGATGCCTGGGCTGTTCCGGCAGCCACATCGGCGGCGGCTGCGCCGCCGCCGCCGGCCGCCGCAGCACCGACCGGGGCGGTGCTGGCCGCCTGGCCCGCCAGGGGGTCTGCGGCAGCGTGCACCTGGTCCGCCGACGGGGCCGCTGGGGCGGCCGCGGCGCGCTCGGAGAGGCGCCTGGGCGGCGCCCGCGCCTCCCCCGCGCCGTCCTCCGCGGCGCTCTCCGCGCCCGGGTGGCTCGGAGCCCTCTCGGGGGCCGGGCCCTGCCACAGCGGCAGCACCTGCCAGCGGCCGTCGGCAGAGCCGCCGGTCCAGGCCTTCGGGATGCCCAGGGCCGACCGCAGCGTGAAGGAGACGTTCTGGCCGAGGGCCCGCGGGTTGCGCCAGAACAGCACCCCGCGGCATGGGTCGCAGCCGTACGCGGCGTAGCCATACGGCTCCCCTGCTGCTGGGTTGCCCCCTGCCCAGTGTGCGTCCCGGAGTACGTCTGCGTACCTCCGCGACACGTTGGCCGCGCTCGCGATGGCGTCCCAGTGACTGGAGTTCATGATGCTGGGCATGATCAGCAACTCCTGGAGGGTAGACCCGCTCAGGAAGAAGCTCCGCGCCTCGCTCTTGAGGTCCTCCAGATGGAAGGAGGCCAGGTAGGCCCCAGGCTCCTCTGCGCTGCTCCACACCACCCCGCCCAGGGACAGGCCCGAGAGCGGGAACAGGGGCGCGCGCTGGACCACCTGCGAGTACACCATAGCGTCGCGGAAGGTGATCCACTGCTGCCTGACGGATCCCTCGCCCCTGCGCCCAAGGTCTGGCCCGCCGCGCCACACGGAATTGACGGAGGTCAACCAGAACGGCGAAGGCCAGGAGCCTGTGGAGGCGGTGAACCTAGAAGGTCCAAAAGATACCGATACCGCGACTCCCCAGGCCTTTCCTGGGGTGCGTTCTGACCAGAATTCCAAGGCGACTCCTGCGGTGGCGACGAGGGCCTCCCAGGAGGCCCAACAAGGTAGAAACTTACGCGAGGGTAGCGGTGTCGGCACTCCAGATTTCGTAATAAAGGGAGGGGGGTCTCATTTCGGGGGGGGTCTCTTCCAGGCTATCTTGGAGGGCCTGGGGGGGTCTGGGGACGATGTTTTGGAGGGTTCTCCCACGGGGGGGGGTCTGAAATGGCTTGTATTGGAGGGTCCAGACGTCCAGACCCCCTCCCTTTTATTACGAAATCTGGAGTACCTCTTTCCTCCTCTGAGAGCCAGAGCTTCCCAGCGCCAGGCTCTGCGCCCTTCACGTCCTGCCTCACCTCGGCCACCAGCGCGAGGAGCCTGTCGACGTCCTCTGCCATCTCGCGCTTCCGGGCCCCCGAGGCGTCCAGGCCCTCGCCGAAACCGTCGAGCCTGAAGAAGCGGGCGCCCACCCGGAGCGCCAGCTCGCGCGTGACATTGCGGAACACGGCGCCGTAGCGTGGGGCGGCGAGACGAAACACGTGCAGGTCGTCCGAGATCTCCAGCCCCAGCTGTGGAGGAAGAAAAGACGGCATGAGCATAAACTGTTGGAGGTTCGCGCAGATGTCTTGGAGCTGCGCCGAGCCCCGGCCCCTTGCGTGCGGAGCGCGCCGGAGGCGCCGCCAGCGTATACAGCCGCCAGGGGGGCCCATTGCCGCTCCAAGAAATCCGCGCGGAGCTTCGAGTGTTTACGTCTGTGCCGCTGTTTCTTCGTCGGAGCCTTGGCGCCCAGCTGCAGCCTCCGGCTGCCGCTCTCGCCGAAGCCGCCCCAGGGCGACAGCCACACTCCCAGCGCCACGCCGCGCGCGGTGGCCGAGGCGCAGAGCGGCGCGAGGCCCAGGGGGAAGTTCTCGGGGTGCGCCTGCCACAGCTCGGCGCCGTCGTCGCTGTCCCAACCGTCGTCCAGCAGCAGGCCGTCGAGGGGTATGCCGCGCGAGCTGAGCTCTCGGTGCACGCTGAGAAGCCGGTCCAGGACCCTCTGCTCGTTCAGCGGCTCGGCGGCCTTGCAATGGGGCGCGCCCAGCGGCGAGGAGTCCTTGCAGGGCACGCGCCTCAAGTCGTACCTCGAGTCGTAGAAGAGGTGCGCGTCGGCGTTGGAGGACCGCAGCGCCCCCAGGTACGCCCCGAAGTGCCGCCGCAGCAGGTGGAACGCGTCCTCCGGCTCGCGGCGCGCCGCCGCGCCCGCCGCGCCGGCGGCGCCGAGCGAAGCGAAGTAGGCGACGCCAGCCGAGGGCGCCGCCAGCCAGCACTCCAGCGCCCCGCCGGCCAGCGAGTGCTGGGCGCGGGGGTGGTCCATGGCCAGCCAGGCCCCGAGCGCGGGGTCCACCAGCGGGCTGCCGTCCACCCCGCCCGCGGCCTGGAAGCACGGGCGCTGCTCCCCCGCCTCGGCGGGCTCCGCGGCGCCGGGCCGCGCCGCCGCGGGGGGGGCGAAGGCGGGGAGCTGCGCGGCCGCCTCGTCGGCGCCCGGGCAGCCGGCTGGCGAGCCCACGGCCCACATGGACAGCCTCTCCACGCCCTTGCCGTGGAACACGAGCCGCGTCCGCAGGGCCTCCCCGTCCTCAGAGGAAGGACACAGAGCAGCACAAACAGCACCTGTCGACGGTCCGCGCGGATGTCTTGGATCTGCGCCGAGGCCCCCTCCCTGGCGTGCGGAGCGCGCCAGGCGCGGCGCCGGCGCCACCCGGGGGGCCCCGCGCCGATGCAAGAAATCCACGCGGACCGTCGAACATTGTTGCCTATGCCGCCTGCTCTTCTGGAATGTCCTCCCTCGTGCGCAGCAGCACCGCCGACCACTGCACGGCGATGCCGCCGGGGCACTCGAGCCACAGCGCCTGCCTGGACACCACGGTGGCGCTCTCGTAGGCGGACAAGTCCTCCTCCACCGTCCGCGCGGACAGCCGGCACTCCCGCGCGAGCACACGGCGGCCTCCGCGCAGCTCCAGGACGAACACTTCCTGCCAGCGGAGGTCCACGCCGCCAAGCCGCAGCTCCCTCGACACGAGGCCCGCGAGGCTGTTGTGCTTCCGCTGGTCACCGACGATGCCCTCGGTGCCGACGTCGCGCCAGCCTGCGAGGCCGGAAGCGACGTCCCCAGGGCCCCAGGGCTCCATTGGGGGAGGGGGAGCGAGGGGTGGGAGCGAGGAGGCACGCGCGGGCAGGAGAGGAGGAGAGGGCGGCAGAGGCATGCGGGAGGGGAAAAGCAGGCAGGGGACTCGGCAGGCGAGGGGGCAGGGCTGGGCGGCGGCCGCGGCGCGGCTTCCGCCCCTGGCGGCCGCACGCCAGCGCCAGCAGCTTGCCCCGCAGCTCGGGCGGCGCGTGGTACTCGCCCACGAGGCCGCCTGCCATCGCGGCGATGGACGGCTCCCACGAGCCCGCGCCCTCCGCCGCCTTCTCCGCCTCGGCCGTCGGCGCCTCTGGCACCCTCTCCGCAGAGCTGGCGCCTGGGGAACCAGAAGATACCGATGCCGCGACTCCCCAGACCTCTCCCAGGGTGCGCACGACGAGGGCCTCCCGAGAAGCTCCAATAGGCCCAGGCCAAGAGGAGAGGACAGCGGCATCGGTACTGCTGAGCGCCTGCGGCGGTGCTGGGCGCGCCACGCCGCCGCCACAGCTCGGTGACGGTGGCGAGGACAGTGGAGTACACCGCCGCGGACGCCAGCAGCGGCCGCAGCAGCCCCCGGTTCCGGCAGAGGCTCACGCCGACGCCGCTCTTGCGCGTGCCCCGCGGCGACCCGGACACGTCGGGCGGCACGCGGCCCTCCTCCGAGGCCGCCCCGCTGCGCGGAGAGCTTGACGGGCCTGTCGTGCGGTCGCGCATCGGGGAGGCCTACGGGCCGCTGCATGCCTGCACAGGGAGCCTGCTATCTCGGATGCAGAGAGGACCAGCACTGGTTTAACAACCTGGCTGCAATCGGAAGGATACTACGAGGTACAAGAACAGTAAGAGGGATGACGAGATCGATGACTCCACCGTGGATCCCCAAAGGTCGAATTAGTGCAACCCATGTCGCGCAATGCATACCAACACAAAGCAACACAATCTACTGCGAAGCAATGCTAAGCAAAGCAAGACAACCAATTCCATGCATGGCAAAGGAATGCAATGCTGAGCAGTGCAAACCAGCGAAAAAACATGCAATGGCGCAACCCGTGCCACAACGTATGGCCGCACCCCATGGCGCAACTCATGGACGCAACCCATGGCCAAGAACCACATGCGCCACCCATGGCTCAACCTATGACCCCGGCCCGATGAGACACCCCGTTAGCGCAACCTACGGCTCCCAGAACTACCAAGGGGAGCCTGCCCAACGGATGGTCGCAACCTACTTCCTTCGGGCAAACACGCGCACTAGGAGCAGGAGAAAGAGAATCACGAGATTGAGGAAAGGGCAAGGAGAGGAGAAAGAGGAGAAGAAGGAGCAAGTGGGGATGGATTGCGGATACGAGTGGAAAATCAGACGCACCAAGAGCAGGGGGAGGACCAGTTTTATTGAGGCTGTTGCTCCTTGTGCGCCAAGGATGGTCTCCCAACTACTTTCATGCCCTGCCTGCTCTCCTGCACAGTGTCGCCATGCCGATCAGGCCCAGCCCAGCTTACAGAGTTGATAACCCGTCCCAGAACAATATCCTCATCTTCTTCCCCGTCCTCCTCCTGCTTATGGTTCTTCCCCTTCTCCTGTTGCTGCTCCTCCAGCTGCTCCTCCTCTATCTATGTCCCCCTCCTCACCCTGCTTGTCTAACTGATCCTCTTCCCCTCTCTCCGCTCAGTGCCCTACTACGGTTGCGAATGGTAGCCAGCCTTAGGGTCTGCTCAGCTTCGGGCCTGAGCTAAACTGCTATGGAGGCGGCAGCTGCGAAGGTAAGCAGCAACAGTCTCCGACCGCCTACCCCAGACACTACTTCATTAATAGACTCGGTATGCATGGGCCTGCAAACAATTGAAGAAGCGAAGGTGCGGCATTACACCAGCTTGGGCCGACGATTAGAGAATACTCCCCATTTCGGATCCGAAAGGCTTGCTCAAACCGGCGCCTAAGAATCTCGTCGCGATTGATGGCTTGCAACATATGCTGAATTTGACTGACAAGGGAGGGGTGGAAGCCCACCACAAGCCAGCAAAAACACCCCGCTGAACCCGATCTCTGGCGATCAAAATCGAAGGCACTTCCACTCGAACACGGTCTTGTCGGAGTTTCAAAGCAAGACTGCACGACTGTTGACAAGACCCTCACGCAGACTAGCTCGGACATTCTGGATAGAGGTATGGTATACGATCGAATTGTTGCCGAGACTCCGGACTTTCAAAGCATGCGCACCAGGCCGTGCGTGGTGGATCGGGCCATAGTGCGCGCTGCAAGGGACGGGTGAAAGCCTCAAGCTTGTATACACACCTGTAGATGGCACGCTCTAGAAACCAGATGTCGTACAACGCCCACTAGATTGCCAAGGGATAGACAGCGACTCGCTCGACAATGCTGTCGAAAAACGTTTAGCCTGAGAGGCGACGCCGCTACCTCCCATGAGAAAATCATCGTGGCATTCGGCGTTGCACGACTCAGAAAGGCGAGCGTGGGCCAGAGGTTGATTTCCACGGGTACGTACAGCGTGCAATCCGCCGGTTCCTCCACCTCCCGCGTATGCGTCTTCTACTCCTCCCGGTGTTGTTCCTTCTGCTGCCCTCTCTCAATCTATATCACCCACCTCATCCTGCTTCTATAATCGGGAGCGCAAACACAGATTAGCGATCCATGGATTTGGCGCGAGGTCACCAAATCCATGGATCGGGGGAGCTGCCCTTCCCAAAATGCGGCCGGTGCCGCCTCGTTCGGCGGCGGAAGTCCGCGATTTCCCACCGAAACGGGACCCGTCGCTAATCCACGCCCCCTTGATCCATGCTTGCGATCGCCTGGTATACCTGACCCTCGTCCCCCTGTCCCGTCGTGTCCCCACCTCGTCAGATTCCCCTGGCTCTGCTGCCCGCGCCGGCGGCGCGAGGACGGTGAGTGTGGCATTGCCGCCACGGCTCCTCTTGGGCCAGGTCCTCCTTCGCTTCGGCCAGGCTGTTGGTCGCTGTGGCCAGCTCGTCCTCCTTCTGCTCCTCATCACGCAGTGAAGAGGAGGCGCTGCACCGACTGCAGCAGAGCGAACGGCGGCGGCACACTTGTGCTGGGGTCGGTTTGGCCAGGGAGGCACTCTGATTCAGCGGTCCGAGCAGAGACAGTCAAGAGGGAATGAGAGAGGATGAAAGAAAGAGAGAGAGAGAGTGATATCTATATATAACTAAACATGTGGAGATATATAGAGAAACGAGAGAAAGAGACGCTGGCGAGGACAGAGCGAGAGAGGGAAAGGGATAGAGTTACATTTACCTATAAAACTAATTGAAGAATTGGAGAATGCCACTATAGAGAAGGAGGGATGGTATGATATTAGACGGGGAAGAGAAAGAGAGACCTGGAGAGAGGGAAAGAGAGAGGATACACATGAGAGAGAGCGATATTGAAATGTGTGCATGCTGACTTAGAACCAGAGAGAATATACGTGCGTGTATAAAGATATGCGCGTACTGATGGACCCTTCTACCTGGAAAGGGATACTTCAATACTTGCCCTGGCTTAGGCCAGTGGACAATGGCAATGCTGAGAATACCCATGGTGAGGAGAGGTGCAAAAGGCAATGATGTGCAGAGCAGTGCCAGTAATTGTGTACCGTGACGTGCTGAACTGTGCTCTTCAACACCGTGCTGTACTCCTCTGCGTTGTTCGAAACTGGCGGGGTGCTCAACCAACTCGAGCTCGCGATCCGATTCAGTCCCGACACGGGACGGCCCGACGTGGTGCGCAGGGAGCAAGGACTCGCCACGGGATGTGCCCGGGCGTACAGAGGGATGCGCCAGAGGTCGTGCCAGGCGACGTATGAAGGGACGTGCCGTGCACGTGTCAAGGCAGTGCCACGGGACCTCCCAAGGCGCGCGCCAGGGGGCGCGCCACGAAACGTTATGGCGCGGGGCGCCTCATCGGACGCGCCAAGGCCACGTGGCAAGAGGCACGACAAAGGACGCGCCACGGAACGGGCAGAGGAGGCGCCAGAGAACGAGCCAAGGGACGCGCCAGCAGACGCGCCAGGGGACGCGCCAGCGGACGTGCCAGTGGCCGTGCCAGGGGACGTGGCAGTGGTCACGCCCGGGAACGTGCCAAGGAAGCGCCAGGGGACACCTCCTGGAACGTGCCAAGGAACGCGCTACGGGATGCGCCACGGATCGTGCCAGGGGACGCGCCGCAGACGTGCCAGGGGACGTGCAGGCCAAGACGTGCCAGGAGACGCGCCAAGGGGCGGGCGACCCACCCTGCTCCGTGTAGACGCCCCAGGGAACGCGCAAGCCAGGGGACGTGCCAAGAACGCGCCAGAGGACGTGCCACGGAACGTGCCAGGTGACGTGCCAAGGGGGCAGCCTACCCTGGTCTGTAAGCCGTGGTCGCTGGATCGGCACTCCCAGGGCCACAATATATAAAGCACCCTGGGTCGCGCTCCAAGAGCGACGATCCGGTGTCAAAATACGATGGGTTCGAATTCCCAACGGAACGATCCGTCAGACTTGCACTGCACCCGCCCTCCCAGATCCACGATCCACGTTTGTTCAAGAACGCTGCACCCGCGCCCCGCAGGGCCACGGCCCCTCAACATTACGCTGGATCGGCCCTCCCAGACCCACAATCCAGATGTGATAAAGTGGGCCGCATCCGCGCACCCACGGATCCAAAATCCATATGTATTAAACTGCGCTGCGTCCACGCTCACAGAGACACGACCACCTGTGAATTACGCTCCGCCCGCGCTCCCAAAACCAAGTTCCCATGTAGAGTGCGTTGCGCCCGCGCTCGCAGGCCCACTCTCCTTTCTGCAGGTTACGTAGACGTA
>CAUYUJ010014715.1:936182-945774 GCA_963575745.1 Prorocentrum cordatum
CCATCAGCATCACCAGCACCATCGTCATTAGCATCGTCGTCGCCATCGTCATCACCATTATCATGAGCATCATCATCATCAGCAGCAGCAGCAGAAGCATCATCACTTTCATCGGTAGCATCAGTATATTTATCATCATCCTCATCGTCATCATCATCAACATCATCATTGTCATATTCATCAGCATCACCATCATCATGTATGGTACCGCACTCCTCGATCATCCTCCTCGCTACGGCAAGGATCTGGGGATGCGAAATGGGGTGACGGGAAAGGGCGGCGTGGGGTAGTGCATCGGTGATGGACGTAGACTGATGCACAGGAGGAAGTTCAGCATTATGCAGCACATCCCCTCTACATCTTAGCATACCTCGATCCTCAATCTCGCAGTGGGCAAAAGAATATGCGGTCATCAGCCGAGCGTCCTAGCATCGCGCCTCGCCAAGGTCTGCCTGCATCTCCTCCTGCAGCTGCTTGAGGATGCCAACGATCTCGCCTGTAAGACAGCTAGCAAGAAGGCGGAACCCAAGAAGGGAAGGACTTGAACGAAGAGTCTCCGCACCCGTTCAGCTGCGGCCCCGTGCAACTCGCCATAATTCAATGCCAGCCTCGCAGCTGCTCTCTAGGTCACGAAAATTGTTAGGCAGCCCGCCCGCTTAGGCAGCCACGCCCGCGCGTGTAATTAGATCGGCCCGCGGCCCGGACCTTTCACCACGGCGCCTGCGATTTCGCTTGCGCCCGCGAGGAAAAAAAAGTATCCCTACAAGTTCTCGGCATTAATTCGACCTTGACCGTCGGTCCTTCGGGCCACCCTGGTTCTCGCACTGTTGTCCGGGGATGCGTCTTTGCATTTATTTCGGCTTCTGGCCCGGGTCGTCGTGTGTCCCGACTTCCTGGTGCTTCCGACGCTATGCAGACTTGCACGATGGCAGTACGACTCAGTTTCAGCTGCCTATTCGTCGGTCCGCCGCTGGTCGCCGGTCTTCCCGACTACCTGCAGCTCCCGACGCGTTGCACGCGTGCACCCTGGCAGTACTGGTATTCAGCCACAGCCAGTCCCCTCCACTCGCTGGCCCGCCGCTGAGGTGCTGCGTGAGGCTCCGCCCCGGCGCTTGAGGTGAGGCTGCGCCCCGTCGCTTTAGGCTAATTCGTCGTTGCGTGCCCCGCTTTGACTGGACCCGCCGCTGGCGCGCTCGCCCGCGGCCGCTGACCAAAAAGTATCCCTACCAGTTTGCGCCTCCGCAGCTGGCATTGGAGGCCTGGGAATGGGCACCAACACCAACTTAGGGGGGTTGCCTTCACAGGGGGGAGGTGATCCTAGATTTTGGTGTTGGTGGTAATATTTCGGCCACCTTGGAAACCAAATATTACCACCATCACCGAGATCGGGATCTTCTTCCCTCGGTGGATGCACGCCTTCGATATTGGTGTTGCTGTCAATCTTTAAGCCTGCGATGGCAGCTTCCACCCCCTGGCGCAGCTCTGCCTCGGCGCAGCTCCCCCCCAGCGGTAGCTTTGCCTGCCAGCTCGGCGCGCGCGCGGGCAAACAGGGCGCCCGCGGCCCGAGCGACGCTACTGATGCTGCTGGCGCGCTCGCCGCATCCGCGACAAAGAAATCCCTACCAGCCCGCCCAGAAACGATGCCCAGGGGAGGAGGAGGATGATGATGAGGAGGAGGAGGAGGAGTTGAGGTGATCAGGGAAGTGGGGGGAACATACAGAAGAGCGCGTCTTGGGTGCCTCGGAGGGGCTTCTTGGGTCCGCTTGGGGTCCTCGTGGGGGCCTCTTGGGGGCCTCTTGGGGCCATCTTGGGGCCTCTTCGGGCCTCCTGTGCGCCTCTAGGGGCCATCTTGGAAGGCATGGATCAAAAACGATGGGTTCCTTAATTAGCGACCCCCCCTCGGGAGCCCAAACCATCACGTCTTGGGCCCCTCGAAAGGCGATATTGGAGCGCTCTTGGGGGGGCTCTCTTGGGCCTCTCTTGGGGCCCTCATGGGCCCTCTTGGACCTGTACTGAAGCCTCGGAAGGCCATCGGAAGAGAAAAGGCGAGAAAGTAAAAGACATTGATTTCCCTCGGGTTTTGAAAGGATTTTGGCTCGTTCAGGCCTCTTTGGGGAACTCTTTGGCCACTTGGAGCCGTCTTGGGGCGGTCTTGGGGCCTCTTGGGGCATCCTGGGAGCCATCTTGAGCGATCCTAGCGCTATCTTGAGCCATCTTGGAATTTATCGTGGGCTCTCCGAGGCCCTCCTGGAACCATCACGGGCCATCCTGGACGCCCCAACGCGTCGCGGAACGCCCCGTCCAGGTCCAGGAGGAGGGGGTAGGGGCAGGGGTAAACCCCTTCCCAAAGGGGAACAAAAGGGGGTTGGAAGAGGGGAGGGGAGGGGTAAACCCCTTCCCGAAGGGGAGGGGGTTGGAAGAGGGGAGGGGAGGGGAGGGGAAGGGGAACAAAAGGGGAACAAAAGGGGGAGGGGTAAACCCCTTCCCGAAGGGGAACGAAAGGGGGTTGGAAGAGGAAGCTCCCTAGACCACCTACGCCCAGAGGGCTGGTGGGATTCGCGCATCGGGCCTCGCGATGCGCGATGTTCTTCGCACCCTCGCGCCATCGCGCCGCCCCCTTTGGAGAAGGACAGCTGATCTGGCCGAGGCTCCTGCAGGTGAACTCGCCGTTCCCTCGAGGCCACAAGATCCCCAAGACGGCCCGCGCAACCTCCAAAAAACCCGAGGGCTTCCAGAAGAACCCGTGACCCGTCCAGACGGTCCCAAGTACGGGTCGAGCGGGCCTCTCCTGGGGGGAGGTCGGTAGAGCCAGCGCGCCCAAGACAGCCCCAAGACGCCCGACGGGCCCCGAAAGCCCGAGAGGCGGCCATCCACCCGCCACCGCGAGGCACCCGAGAATTCCCTAAAGGGGGCTCAAATAGGTGACGCGCCCTCCTCCTCCTCCTCCTCCTCCTCCTCCTCCTCCTCCTCCTCCTCGCACTCCTGCTCCCAACGAGGCATCGAAACCACCACACAAGATCACGACCACGCCACGTTATAGCACCGTGGCGCTGCCTCGCACACTGCCCCGACCAGTGTCTGTCAAGCCCTGAGTCGCCCGAGCCTGGCAGAACCCTCCTGCATGCGCGTTGAAACGGCGCTAGGGTGGTGGCCGGTTCGCCGTCGGCAGCTGGGTTGCCGACGGAAGAGAAGCCCATACCAAAATCCAGTAAAAACCTACACGGCCACCCTTCGGGTGATGAGGATGTTGTGAAAGGGGGGGTCAGCCTTTGGTGTGCGATGGGGGTCGAGTCGGGCTCGGCGGAAATGTGCTGAGCAGCACGGAGCACCACCGACGGTGTCCTGATTGCGCCCTTGAGAACCATCGGGGGTGATCAGGGAAACTGGCGGAAGCAGGTGGCATTTGGTTGCACGCGCCCTCTTGCTCCTGGAGCGTACTACGAACATGCAGGGCAATCCGCTTGTCAATATATTCGCAGATCGGTGGCTTACAATTGAATCATCGGGGCAACCAGCGGAACCAGATGGGTTTTATTTGCACACCTGCTTGTCTGATCAAGAACGTACTTCGAACGTACAAATCGATATGCTTGCCAATGTGCCGATCTACCTGTACACCATTTTTCAAACAACAAACGGAAACATGTGGCATCTATTGCCCGCGCAAATTCCGTCATAGGAACATGCAAAGCAAACACATACAAGACCACGGCACCACGAGACACCAGGGGACACCACGGTCGATCCCACTATCAATATCGTTGTTTATCGATCCCATCATCGATCCCACTACCTCTCTCAATACAGATATCCCCCGATCGGGCGATTTTACCATTTATCGATCTCACTACCGATTTCATAATCGATCTCATCATGGATCCCACCTTCGACCCCACGACCGATTTATCTATCGTTTCACTGCCTGTATCACTCTCGATACGTGCATCAATGTATAGTTTGATCTCACTATCGATGTAACCCGCGACCACCACGATCGATTCCACGATCGATCTATCTAGCATTCGAATCCACTACGAGACACCACAGCATCGGGGCAACCAGCGGAATCAGGTGGCTTGAACATGCTTGAATTAGCCCGCGCGCTCACTTCGTAAGAGGAACATGCAAATGACATGCAAGACCACGGGGGGCCACGAGACACCACTGGACACCACCAGACACCACGGTCCATCTCACTACGGTCTTAATTTCTATCGATTTCACCCTGGCCCATCCTCCGATTAGCAGTCCACCCAACAACCGATCTCACGGTCGAAATGCCATCCTGCGGCAGATGGCCGGAAGCCTTGACTGCTGCGCGATGATCGTCGTTAGGACTGCCATCCACTCCGCCGCGAGACCGTGCGTCAACGCTAACTTCATCTTTGGACCCTTTGGTAACGCGCTCAATCGGAACAATCGGACACGCGTCTCCGGCGGCGCTGCCAGAGCTTGGCCTTGGAGTCGGCCACAGAGCAACGGACGCGAGTATGAGCGCAGCTTCATTGTCCAGACGGTTCGCGGGCATCTGAAGAAAATCACCGTTACCCACCAAGTTGACCTGCGCCGGCGGGTCGCTGAGAATGCACACTGCGGTCGACGAGACCTTGAAGATCTGCTCTAATGAGTGCTTCTCGTCGCTGATGGGATCCGCGTCGGTCACATCCGCGCGCGCCGCGCGCCAGCAGAAACAGCCGGCTTGCCCCGATGAGCGCGACGTTATCGCGGCGGACCGACAGGCCCATCTGCGCACCCTCGAGAGTATCACAGCCACCGCCGAGAGGCCACGGCGCAAAGGCGCAGCCGCCATGGAAACTGCCGCGTCCGGAGGCGTGACGTCCAGCTGCACGACGCAACACTTAGTGGTCCCACTCTCGGCCCTCGGAATGCCGCGAGCGTTGAACCGCGCCTGAACGCCAGGCAGAGACTGGGTGCAAAGATGCGCCTCTATCCAATCTGGACTGGTAGAACCGCAGAAGGCTGGGCCTGCGCTGCTCGCCACATCGACGTCCACCACCCCGCTGCCACTCCGAAGGCGGCGTTTGCCGAAGAGGAGACGGCAGGCCTGATGCAACAAGTGATCTGGAAAGTGGTGGGACCAGAATTCACCGCGGCATCGGCCACAATCGCAGAGCGCGCGGGGTGCGCCTCAGCGCCCAGGAGATCCGTCAAACCCTGGCCCGGCGCGAGTGTCGCGAGGACCTCGGTGCGCGCGCCGTGGGTGCTCAGGGTGTCAGAGATTGGGCGCGCCCCCAGGCGGCGCACACGCGCGCGCCTGGCGAGACGTCGATCCCCAGCTCGCCTGTTTTTTCGGCACAGTGAAGGCCCCGCGCGCGGCGACGCCTGCCGCTTGCGGCGCCCCGCTCGAGTAAGCGCGCGGGCACTCTGCTACGCGCCGACCACGATCCTCCCTCCCCACCCCGCCCCCCCTGGCATCCGTGAGCGCTGCGTATGATGGGCATTTTTTCCACCACCACCAGAAGTTGGAGGGGGGGGGGAGGTGGGGGAGGAGGAAGACGACGAGAAGGAGGAGGAGGACCCCCTCTCCCTCCAGCTTACGGTGGTAGTGGAAAACAAGCCCATCAGCATCAGTCACGCAGGAGAGCGCGTCTCCCTCGCCCACCTGCCTCATGGCGCCCGTGCCGAGACACCTCGCAGAGGAGGCGATCGTCTTTCGGCGGGCAGACAACAGCGCCCCCAATGTTCAAAGCGACGCGAAAAACCCTGGCAGGGTGAGCCAGCGCATCCGGACTCGCCGACAATACCCTCGCGGCCTGGCTGGGACAACAACACTACGGGTTTGAGCGGGCGCCCGCTGAACTCCGGTGTGAGATTGGAGTCGAAGGGGGCGTCGGGAGCCCCTAAACACTATCAGGCTGGAACTTCTGTCCGGCGGTGGTCGCCGGCCCGCCGTCCCTGAAGTCGACGGGCACCAGCCCGAGCACGCGCTGCTGGCGTCCGCTGGACACGAGCGCGCAGCGAAACTGGTTCGCTTCGATCTTCACGCCGTTCACTCGGAAAGAATGCTCGACGGCCCTCGGGTCGAGGACCCTCGCGTACCACTTGGCGAAATTCGCCGTCGCGCCGTTCGCGTTCTTCATCGCCTCCGCGCTCTTGGAGAGCACGCCCGCTGGCAGAGCCTGGCCCTCGAGCGAGACCCGGCAGAGCTACCCCGCAGGAGCTCCTGATGCACAGGTAGCCGCCCAAGGGCCGCCGCTGCTCCTCCGGCAGCTTTGGCCCCCAGCGCGCCACCTTAGCGGGCCATTTCGCCTTCTCTGGCAGGGGGCGGCCCCACGCTTTCCCCCACCTCCGCACCAGCATCTCCAGCGACTCCCCGGAGGAGCCGGTAGGCTTCCCTTCCACCTCGAAGACAAGAATGTCTGGGGGCAGCGTCAGCCAGGTGTGTACCTGCCGGGGCGACGACTCCATCCAGTGACGCCACCGCTGCAGCCTCTCCTGCTTTGCCTCGGCTCGTGTCCTGTCCAGATCACGGCTGACCGCTGCAGTCTGCTCCTGGATGGACTGCGCGCGGCGGAGGCTCTGGCCTGGCCCCATCGCCTCCTCGAGCAGACCCACGACCTTCCTGTGGAGCGTCTGGGCCTCCAGGCTCCGTCCGTCGCCGCTGCTCTCTAGCCTCCTGAGGCGGCGCAGGCGAGGCAATACATTCGTGGGGCGTCGTTCCTTGAACGTGCTGGGCAGACTGCACTGCGCGACGCTCCAAGGGACCTCCTCCAAGCGGACCTCACCTTTACTCGCTCGGCGGCGCCCCCTGCTGTCACGGGGGTTGGACGACCTGGTCTGGACAGGGCCCGCATCGCTCCTCGAGTGTGTTCCTGCCGCCGCCTCGTCGTCCTTTTCCTCCTCTTCCTCCTCCTCCTCCTCCTCCTCCTCCTCCTCCTCCTCCTCCTCCTCCTCCTCAGGACAGCCTCCTCCTCCTTTCGTGTCCTCCCTGCCGCCGCCTCGACGTCCTCTTCTTTCTCCTCCACAGAACAGCCTCCTCCTCCCCTGGCGCCATCCTCCCTGGTCTCCTCAACTCCTGTGGCGAAGTCCCTTTCCTGCTGCTGCTCATAGAGCAAGATGGCACGTGCCTCGCCCAGGACTTGGGCTGCGGCCGCCGAGAACGAGCCCCAGGTCCGGTCAATCCAGCGCTGCGCCTCGGCCGACCCTGGCTCGACGCCGCCGCTGTCGAAGTCTTTCCATGCGTGGTCGTGGCCCCCCGCGCCGCCTGTGCCAGGGAGCCAAAGATGCGCGGTGACATTTATCCACCTTTCCTTGCTGGCCCCTTCCGGCATGGCCGCCGGGGCGCGGGGGCCGGGGCGCCGCTCCCGGACCGCTTTCTCGTGAGGGCAGAAGTAAGCTCGCGCATCAACTATCTCGTGGTCAGACATGGCGTCGCTGAGAAGCTCGGTGCTGTCTACCTTGACGCCCCACGAAGCGCCGAAGTCAATGCATCTGCCCCCGCCCCACCTCGCGGGCAGCCAGGCGTCGCCGGCCTCTGCTGTTCCGATGCGACAGCCCGCCGCGGGGGGCAGCCCTCGCCAGGCAGCGCGTTCCAATCGCCCACGGCGAGCCAAGCGGGCGACTGGTCCAGGTGCGCGCTGTCTGATTTTTCCCGCGCGATGTCGGGCACCCTCTTCTTGGGCTGCACCCGCACGTTGAAGAGCGCGACGCCCCCGACCTGCACGGCCAAGACCTGCCCTTCCGCAGTGCCCCGGGACCACTGGCGCACTGAGCGAAGCTTCTTGGTGACCAGGGTGAGCAGACCTCCCTGCTGGTTACCTCATGCGTCGGCGCGCCCTGCCTGCCAGAAAGCCTTGTACCCTCGCTTCGCCACCGCTTCCTGCAGAGACGTCGCCTCCCCTTTGCGCAGCTTCCTGCAAGCGCGCCGCGCCGACTTCTCGGTCCAGCGCCAGCCGGGTGACCTGCCGGGCCCCTGATTCTGAGGCCACAATGCATGACCACAGCGTCCCTTCGCGCACATGCGCCACGCCTCCCCCTCCTCTGAGCGCTGCGGGCGCTGGGGGGGGGGGGCGGGCACGTCGCCGCTGAGCAGTCCACGGCGGCTGCCCGCCCCTCCTTTTCAGAGCCGCCGTTCGCGGCGGCAGCCACGCGCGCCGCCCTGGCAACGGCCGCCTCGCGCGCCGCCCGACCGACCCATCCCCTCTGCGGGGCCTTCACCCGGGCCCGCCCGCGGCTCGTTGCCGTTATTCTGGCGGTGCCAGTCGGTTGTGGTTTTCCACTTGACGCCATGCTCCTTGCGATGGTGCCCCCTCCTGCTTCTGGCGATGACCTCGGCGTCCAAAAGCGGCCATATCTTCCCGCGCCCGCCGCGGCGCGCCGCCCGATAGTGCTGAGGTAACGGCACGTTCGCACGGAGACGGAGCACTGCTCGCCACTCTTCTTCTGGCTTCGGGTCCACCACCTCCAGGGTGCCCTTTCTGAAGAAGAACATATTCCGGTCCATCCTGGGGTGGGCCTGGTAGATGTGCTTGTCGCGGTGGCACTGCATCCCGGCGCCCTTCCTGCCCTTCACCTGGTGGCCGCGCCCCGGGCACAGCCAGTCCTTAGTTTTTCCCCGCTTCAGGAACTGGCCCAACGGCTGCCTGTTGACGCTGTCCCATTCGGGCCTTTTGTCGACTCTGCGTCTGGGCATTGGCCCGGCCTGCTGCTCCTGCGGCAAGTCCTCTTCCAGGACCTGGTCGTCCGGCGCCTCCTTGGGGCCCGCGCCCAGGCCTGGCGGCAGCGGCGGGGGGGCCGTCTTGCTCCTCATCCGCTTCCGCCGCGGGGGGGCGGCCGGCGGCAGCCAGCTGCGCAAGCCCCCGCGCGCGCCTTGCCCCGCGCCCGAAGCCGAACCGGCCCGGAGCCAGCTGTGCAGCGTTTGGGGCGCGGCCGGCGCTGCTGACGCCGCGCCCATCCCCCCCTCCTGCTCCTTTCCCACTGCGTCAGGGCTCTAGGGGGGCCAGGCGCTCATGGCGCCGTCGTCTTCCCCCTCCTCTTCGCCCTTTTCCTCCTGGCCCTTGCCCGACAACAAGGATGCCACCGCGCAGCCTTTAGGCGTGGTACCTGAGGCTGGCCGACCTGGGCGGGTGGACGCCGGCGCGTCGCGCCCCTGGCCGGGTGGGCGCCGGCGCGTCGCCCCCCCCTAGGGGCTGTTGGGTGGGCGCTGGCGCGGCTGTAGCCGAGGCTGCTGACGAGGCCGCCGCCTTCTCCTCCTCCTCCTCCGGCGCGTCCTGGGCGGATCTGGGGCTCGTGGGCAGCCAGCGGTCGAGGTCGTCGTCGCCGTCGACCTGTCCTGCCACCTCCTCCTCGCCCTGTCCATCACTATCTCCTCCCCCCTCGTTCCCTCCTGGCCCTGGGTGGGTGGGCGCCGGCGCGTCGCGCCCCTGCATGGCTGGGTGGACGCCGGCGCGTCGCTCCCCGGTGCTGGGTGGACGCTGGCGCGGCTGTGCCCGAGGCTGCTGACGAGGCCGCCGCCCCCCCCTCATCCTCCTCCTTCTCTTCCGGCGCGTCCTGGGCGGATCTGGGGCCCCGGGGCAGCCGGCGGTCGACGTCGGCGTCGACGTCGACCTGTCCTGCAGCCTCCTCCTCGCCC
>CAUYUJ010014715.1:945874-1118374 GCA_963575745.1 Prorocentrum cordatum
CCCAATCCTCCTCCTCCTCCTCCTCCTCCTCCTCCTCCTCCTCCTTTCTCCTCATCACCATCCTCATCACCCCCCTCATCCTCTCCCTCATCCGTCCGTCATTCCTCCTTATTCCTCCTTGCCCTTCTCGCCCTCATCGTCGCCCCGCCTCGTAGTGCTTGTGCACCTCCTTCACGCAGTCTGGCGTGAAGCGGCCCTTGCCTAATGGGGGCAGGTCAAAGCGCATCTCGTTCGCCAGTGCCCCCCGACGTTTTTTTTAATTTTTTTCTCAAACCAGCCCGAAAACCTGGAAGCCTGAAAAACCTGAGACCTGAAAATCTGGAAGCCTGAAAACTCTGAAACCGGAAAAATCTGAGGCCAGAAACAAATTGCGAACGGGTGTGCGTTTTGGCCAGCCCCTGTCTGGCCTGGGGCGGTGCCGTATTGCATCCACCCCCTCGTCTTGATGAAGGGGGAGATCGCCGACGCGATCGCGTCGACGCCCCTCGGCGGGAGGGCGGCAAGGGGGGCAAGAGGGAGGGGGGGGGGCGAGGAGGAGGAGGAGGAGGAGAAAGAGGAGCAGACGCAGGAGGAGGAGGAGAAGGAAGGAGGGGGGAGGAGAAGGAGGAAGAGGCGGAGGAGGAGGAAGAGGAGGAGGAGGAGGAGGAGGAGGAGGGGGGGGATCGGGGGGGAGGGGGGGGCCGGAGAAGGAGCAGGGAGGGGGGAAAGGGGCGAGGAAAGGGGGGGGGAGGAAGAGGAAAAGGGAAAACGGAGAAGGAGCGGCCTGCACCGCTGCCTCTCCTCCTTCCCCTTCGGCGCCATCCCCCGCGGCCTCGCCCTGCCCGCGCCCGCGCCCTGCGCGGCGCGCGCCGTGCCCCCCATCGGGGCCTCGACGGCGTCGGCGGGTCGATTGCTGTCAGGGCGGGGGCGGCCGACGACGGCGCGGCGGCGACGACGGCGACGAGACGAGGCGGCGACGACGACGCCCACCGCCGCTGCTGCCTTCGCCGTCGCGCTTTCGCTGTCGCCGTCGCCGCTGGTTGGGTCGGTGCTGGTTGGGTCGGTGCTGGTTGGGTCGGTGCTGGTTGGTGCTTGTTGGTGCTGGTCGCTGGTTGTTGGTGGTTGGTGCTGGTTGGGTTGGTGTTGGTCGTTGGTCGGTGCTGGTTGGGTCGGCGCTGGTTGGGTTGGTGCTGGTTGGACAGGCGCTGTGGTAGCTCGTTGGGTGGTTTGTGGTGGTTGTTTTGCGCTCTGGAGTTGGGCTTTGGTAGCGTTGAATTGGTGTTCGGTGTTGTTGGTTGGTATGTGTTGGCTGCGTTCGTTGGTTGTTGGTGGTGGTATGTCATTTTTTCTATATAGTATGATACATACATGTATGCAATGAATAATACATACGATATAACATATCATATATATCATATATAATATCATTATATTTCATATATAACATATCAAAACAACGTGTATCACCATGCTCCATATCAATATACGTCTGCCGGCCTATCGCACGGCCGAATCGAATCTTCCGGCCTAGTTAGCAAGTCCAGCGACCTCTGGGGCCCTGCGCGCCCTGCCGGAGCCTCTCGAGCTCGACTTTGGTCCAATCGCTTTCCTCCAAGAATTGCTTCACGTCGCGCGGGGCCATGCGCCGGCGGTGCCTCCTGGGAGGTCGGACCCCGAATTCCCGTCAAACACGATGCCGATCTTGTTCGTCAGCGCGTGTGACCTCTGCAAGTCGAGCACCGTGGGGATACCTCGCACCGCGGGTACTATACTGCCTTGACCTTGCCCAGGGCTTCAGCATTGTTTCCCTGCTCCAAGACGGCCTTGAAGGCCCCGACCCCGAGGACCTGGCCCTTGCGCCACAACTCCTGGCTGAGCTTGGGCGTCCCTCGGTCGTTCCTTGCTTCCTCCCTGGTCGCTTCCCCCTCTCCTCCCTCCTGCCCGGCGGCCCCGTGGCGCGTTGGGCTGGGCTGCTGGCGGCTGCTCCTGCTGGCGGTCGTCACCTCCTTTTCCATTGTCTGCTGCCTTACCTCCTCCGCTTCCCTCGGCGGCCTCACCTCCCCCCCCCGGCGCGGCCGGGCCCCGTGTGGCTGCGCGCGCTGCTTCTGGGCCTGCGCGACTGTCTCGTTCAGCACGCTGAACAACTTCTCGATTGTCCACTTCCCTGTCGCCGCATCGCCCAGCAACTTGCGGAGTCTGCCGATGAATTCGTCCAGGTCCTCCGTCTTGTGCTGTTGTCGTCTGCGGGCCCTCCACTTCCGCGGCGGCCCCCCCAGGGGCGCCCCCGCCCCAGTGCCGCTCTCTGCGGAGAAGCTCTGCACTAGGCCACTCAGCGCCTGAAGGAACTGACCCATCTCGTCCGGTGGGTGTCCTGCGCCTCGTAGCTCGGGGCATTGCCAAATGTTATGTGCTGGCAGCTCCCGCGCCCCGTAACATGAAGACCGCCGCGGCCTGCATGGCGGCCCTCTCCTGGGCGCATGCGCGAATTGCCCGGGCCCAGATGGTCCGCGGCACAACGCATCAGGCGTCGTAGCTGGGCTGGATGTCCTCGCCGTTGCAGACAAGGTACCTCTGCCTGGAGCTGCCTCCACGTCGCCGTTGTCGATGGGGCCGCTGCTGTAGACGCCGAGGTGGTTGTCGTCCCCTGCGCGCGGTGGGTGCCGGAGTCCGCGGCGCCGCTGCAGCTCTCCCACAGCGCTCCGCCTTGGCCTCCGCCCCCACCACCCATGCACTCGCAAAATCCCCCGGAGCCAGGCTCCTCGTATTCATGATGTCCAAGAGCCCCAGCCCCCGTGGCATCGCGATGATGAGCACCTGCACGTTGAGAATGGGCCGAGTCGTCAACGACCTTGAGGCGCCTTCTGCCCCGGCGCCTCCGCCGGTGAAGCTTCCTGCGCGCGGCAGGCGATCTAATCATGAGGTGCCGGCGGCAGCCAGTGAAACGGGGCCGCCTGCCCCCGCAACGGCGCTCGCGGCCCGCAAACCGGGCCTCTATCGCCATCCCGAGCCTGCGCTCTAAGAAGACATCCTCCGTGGCAACGTCCACGGCGAAGGAATCGATGAAACTCCCCATGCATGTATTCGGCCTGCCCCTCCTCGCCATCGCCCTGACCCAAAAGGCAACGAAGAAGGTGAGAAGCAAGAACGGCACCGCTACGTGGAAGCACGTGCTCTGATGCCTGAAGTCGATGCCCTCTGCGCCTGCATATCTTGCGCGGCCCGCCTACGCGCCGGGCGCCGTCGGCCCCCCGCCGGCGACGCCTCCGCGCCGGTGCTCTATGTTCGCTGGGGGCGGGGCCAGGCTGCGCAATGCACTTCCGCCCGCTGCGTCGGCCGCAGTAGGGCTTCGTGCTCGGCAGCTTGCCAGGCGGAGCCTTAGCTGGCTCGCCGATAGGGAGGGCGAACCCAAGCTGGCGCAAATGCCCCGCCAGCTCCGAGCCAGAAGCGCGCGCACGCACGCGCGCAGCGATTGCGAAGCGGGGGCCGCCTCGAAAGGCGCGCGTGCCACGCGGCCCCCATGAGTTACACGGCGCGAACTTGCGTTCCACAGCTTTGGGGGCGAATTGCCGAGACGCGACGTCGCACCTCCACAAGAGACCGCCAGCGCATCGCCCGAGCACCGTCAATTCGGCGCCGCCCACATTCGGGCGCTCATGCGCGCCTCGCTGCGAGGGGCGCGCGACCGCCGTGCCGCAGCTCTGGCGAACGCCCCAACAGTTTGGTCAAGACTGGCGGGCCATAGAGTCGACAGAAACACATGGGCCCAAGGAGCGATTTTTATCGCCACCCCCAGCTGGAGACGCGGCAGGGCGCCAGAAAACGCCGGCACCGCAGCCGCTCTGCTGGCCGAGCCGACCGCCCGCGCCAACTCTTGCAGCGGGCGCCCGACTCGAGCAGGCGCGGCGCGACCTGCGCGCCCCGGCCCCGACGCGCCCACGCCAGCGACCCCTCGCGTCGCCACTCGGCGGCAGAGCGCGGCGCCGTGCTAGCGCCGCCAGGCGGCCGAGGCGCGGGCAGAGCCCGGCGCCAGCGAAGCCTGGCGCTGGATCAGCGCCGCAAGGGCGACTCGCGCGGGCAGCGAAGCGGCCCGCTCCGGCGCGCCGAAAAGGGCCGCGCTGGAAGCGGCGAAGGTGGGCGCGCCGCGCTGGCCCCGCCTCTGCCGCATACACGAGGCCGCCAGAGAGGACCCCCAGAAAGGGCACCCACAGAGGCCGCCCGCGAGGCGCCTCTGGGGCCTTCAGACGACCGCGATGATGGGGATGGCGGCGATGGCGCTTTGTTATGTGTCGGAATTGCTGGGGCGACGCCGAACATAATGGTGTGATCGCAACCAACTGTAGATATACCACTATTTAGACCACTATTTAGCGGCCCGACCATCAATCTCCGAATCGACCCAACAAACGATTGCTCCCCACTTCGATCAAACAACCGGTCCCGATATCACACTGTAGATCGCGCAATCGATATCACCATCGATCTCGCTCCCTCGATCTCGTCATAGATTTCGCGATCGACCCGCAACCATCGAGCTCGCTACGAAACCCGAAACGATCGGGGCAACCAAAGGCGGCAGGCAGCATTTATTGGCCCGCGCGCTCTTTCCTTCAGCAGAACATCAAGAGCATGCAAGACCACGGGACATCACGACCGACCTCACGATCTATCTCATGATTTAACTATCTCACCTCTCAGCGTCCGATCTACCGACCTCATACTCTGATTCCTAATCGATCTCACTAGCTATTCAGTGATGTTTCCATCAGCCGACCTCACTTTCGGAACGCCATCGGGGCACCGTCGCGGCACCATGTGAACACCACCTAAGCACCGTCGGAGCACCATCGGGACACAATGGGGGCGCCGTCGGAACACCGCAGGGACCTAATCGGGGCACCTGAAGACACTGCGACGGCACATGAAAGGCACCTTCGGCGCACCAGCACCAAAATCATCGCAACCATCGGCCACCGCCACCGCAATCACAGGCTGCACTCGGGGGCAAGGGCGACGGCGGAGCACGGAGGGGCACGCGACGACGCGCACCAGGAGCAAGATGACGATGACACACGCACACGCGCACACGAGGAGCAGGAAGGCGAGAACACGCATATGATATATGAGCAGACGCGATCCACAAATGGCCAGCAGGAGGATGAGAAGACGCACGAGGAGCACGAGCGCGCGGGGCACGAGGGGCGCGCGGATGAGGCTGCCGAGAAGGGGAGGGGTCGGCGGGGGGGCAGCGAGCGCGCAGGCCGGCGCGCAGGCCAGGGGGCAGCCAGAAGGGCGCGCGCAGATTTGGCGCCCGGCCCCCCCCCCCGCGCGCGCGCATGGCCCGCGACCTCGCTGGAGCAGCCAGCGCCCGCGAGCGCCGCCTACCGGGGCGAGGCGGGGCGCTCGCGAGCCGACCAAGGAACGCGCTGGGAACCGCGAGGGGCCGAGCGCGCCGGCCGAGTCTGGCGCCACTTGTCCACCGCCGACTTCGCCCGCGAGAGGCGGCGTCGCCTTGCGCGTGCGCGCGACGCCGAAGCAATCGCATCGCCCCCGACCTTGGCCGCGGGGCTCTCCGGCGCGACCGAGGCCGCGCGCAGCGGCCGCTTCGTCGGAAGCGGGCGGCGCCTTGCGCGCGCGCGGCCGGCGGCGCGGGCGCCAACGGGCGGGCCCCCCCGACGCGCGACGCGGCCTCGGCCCCCCGCCCGCGCACCGCGCCAGGGGCAAGCCGAGAGACTCCGAAGACGAATGCCGGCGGAGCCCGGCGCGGCCTCGGGGCCCCCGCGACGCACCCCCTGCGTCGACGCGCTGGCTCACCGAGGTCTGCGATAACAATTGCGACATGGACGCCGCGCCCACGCAGAGCCTGGCAGTGGACGAGTCCACAACTTCGGCGCAGTCGCGCGGCACAGTCGCGCAGCGAGCGCGCGACAGGGGCGACTCCCGCGAACGCAGAGTCTACATCGGCCGTGCACCGCCCTCCAGGCTGAGCACCTCCGCCGAGGGCCAGCGGAGAAACGAAGGCCCCTGAACCTGGACGGCAATCCTTCCACGGCAGGGCCCGGGGGGAGTTCCGGCCCAGCCACGGCGGGCGCAAGTCCCGAATCGCACCGAAGCGCGCGAGCTTCACGACGCACTCGGCCAAACGCCGCGCATCAGCGGCAGCCGTGCGCTAGGGCGGCAAACCCTTGACTTTGAGGTTTTCCCTGACGAATGCGTCGGGATTCGCGGGCCCCTTCTTGCCCCGAGATCGCGGCGGGGCCGTCGCCGCCCGGGGCGCGCCCCCAGCCGCGCCAAGGAAGCCGCGGCCCTGGGGCGCGCCGCGCGCCAGCAATGCAAGACGCCCCCTCGGATTGATCGCCGTCCTCGCCTCCTTGAATTCAAGCGGCCGGCGCGCGCGGCCACGGGCAGGGGCCGCCTGGGCCGCGCGCGCGGTGCCCGGGCCCGCGAACAGCCCGCCGAGAGTCACCGCCAGGCCTGCGCGCAACCGCGCGCGGGCGTCGGCCCCCCTGCACGGCGCGACGCGCCTGTTGCGCTGCCCGCAACAGTTTCCGCGGGCTGCCCAACTGCGAGCGCGAGCGCGTTGCTGCGCGGCCCGCGCCAGGCATCGGTTGCGCTGGTCTGCGCCCCGGGACCGCGGCCGCGAGGCCAGCGACGGCCCCGCCCTAGCGGCAGCTCCACTGAGAGTTCTGCCAGCCAGCACTGGCAGAGCCTGGCGCTTCCTGGCGCAGGCGCCCCGCGGCGCGCTGCGCGTCCAGCTCGGGTCCGCCGCGCCCCCGGCGTCGAGCGACGCCGAACTGATGGTCGTCTTGCAGCGGCCCTTCTCCGCGCGGAGCCCCCCCGTCGAGCGGTCGTTCTCGCGCGCTGTCCGGGCGCGCGAAACGCGGCGTCGCACGCGCCGCCCGAAGGGCGCCCAAGGAGGAGAGGCCGCCGCCCTTGGGGACATTCGCCAGGCAGGTCACCTGGAAGGACCGTGCACGCGCGCGCTGGATGAACTTTTTACGGAGCGGCGGCGAGTGGCGCAGCGGCGACTTCGTTGTCCCTGGCGGCCTTGCGCGCGCGTTTGATCTTCGCCGCGGCGCCGACGTCGTCGGGCGAGCCCGCGGCGCGGCGGCCCGCGCGCTCGACCCCGCGGGCCTTCGCGGCCCGAACCGCGCCCACCATGTGCTCCCCGGGCACCCCCTGGCCACGGATGACGCGCAAGAGCGCGGAGGGCGTCGCCCAGCTAGTCGCGGAGTGCGCGGCGGACTTCGGCGGCCCCTGCCCCCGCGCGCGCGCCCCCCTCGCGCCGCCTTTGAACTCTGCGGCGAAATCCGCCCCCACTCGGGTTCTCCCTCGCCCGCCCCCCTCGCCCCCGACCCGCCCACCTCCGGCGCCGCGGGCGCTGCGCGCGCCGAGGGCGACGGCGCCGATGGCGACGGCGCCAATGGCGACGGCGCCGTCGGCGACGCCCCCCGCACCTGGGGCGCGCCGGGCCCTTCGACCTGCATCGGCGCCAGGCTCGACGCGGGAGGAAGGCCCGCCATTGCCGCCTGGCTGGCAAAGCCTGGCCCCTGTGACGCGCGCGCGCGCCTCGCTCTGCTCCGGAACGCCCGCGTCTTGCGCCTGGGGCGCGCGAAGCTCCTCGACCTGCGTCGGCGTCTGGGGCGACGCCCCCGGCGCCTGGTGCGCGCAGAGCTCCCTGGCCCGCGTCGGCCCCGGCGGCAGCGCCACGGGCTGCGGAGGCGAGAACGCCGCGCCGCGGCCAAACGGGAATGGTAACCGCGATTGTTGTGTAGGGCCCCCCTCTGCTGAGCTGGCAGAGCCTGGCCATGTTCCGGGGTCGCCTCGAACGGGCCGCCGTCGGTTGCGACTCTGCTCTACTTGGCGGCGTTGCCTCGGAGGGGGCCCGGCAGGATGCACGCGGAAGTGCACCAAGCACGACGCGCTCACTGGGCGGCGACGCGCCCGCCCTGGCCAGTGCGCGCTGGCAGTAGTCCTGGGCGCGCGCTGGCATGAGCTCCTTCCCCTTGACGGCGCGCATGGGGACGCGCATCTCTTCGCAGCGCAAGTGATTGGAGGAGGCTTGAAGCACGCCGTGGAAGGTAAAAGGGCGGTCGAGGATGTCTCTCATGCGCATGATGCGCGCGTGCTTGAACTCGAGCGGCTGCTC
Source organism: Prorocentrum cordatum (assembly GCA_963575745.1). Taxonomy (NCBI): domain Eukaryota; class Dinophyceae; order Prorocentrales; family Prorocentraceae; genus Prorocentrum; species Prorocentrum cordatum. The sequence continues at coordinate 954,000 of CAUYUJ010014715.1, forward strand.
CAGCAAGTCTGGTACATAGACGTTCACGTTCTGCTCCATGAGATGTTTGCCCGTGTTGCCCTGCGACGTCTCTCGTTTCTCACGTCACCTCCTCCACGCCAAGTGCGTTTTGAAAGGCGTCGTGGAACGCTTGCCCGGTCAGCCCACGGTCTGGCGCGAGCTCCACGAACCCCGCCGTCTACTCTCGGCGTGTTCGAACCTTCCTTAGACCTTGGACTTGCGAGGTCCGTTGTAGGTGCTGACATAACCTGGCACCGAGGGGTCGGGCGAAAACGCCGCGCCACTGGTGCTGGCCGTCGGCGCCACCGGAGAACAGGCGCGAAGGGCAGAATTGGCCGAGACGTCCTGCGGATTGCTTGAACCTGATCGTTGTGGTGATGGCAGCGGTGGTGAGTATGGTGATAAGAGCATACAGTACCACAGGGCACCACGAGATACAGTCAGCCCGCATCATAAGGATGAACGGTACGGATGCAAGGGCCTTGGAGGCCGATGTTGACGTTTTTCGAGCGAGGCTGGCCAGCAAAACTCGCTAAGGATGGGCCAAAGGGACAAGGGTGCAAGGGTAGCCTTGGGAAGGTTGCCCATCCTTAAAATGCGGGTTGACTGCACAAAGGTGCGTAGCAGGAAGCCACGATCAACCTCACTATGGGCTCCTCTGGCGATCCCACCATGGATCAGCCGGTCTCGCGCGCCCGCGCCCTCCCACAGAACCACGCGGCACTTCTTTGCCCGCGCGATCGTCCCTTCAGAGGGACATATGAAGAATGAGCAGGGATCACGAGGCACCACGGGACACCACGGGACACCACGATCGATCTCACCATCGATCTAGCTGTCATTTATTTGCCTGGCCCTTTTTTCTTGAATACATACTACGACAACATGTGGATCTGTATCTCTGTAGACCGATCCATATCACGACCGATCTTCCTGTATCGATCGATACCACGGTCTATCGGTCTCACAATCTACCTGACAATCGACCTCACGGAACACCAGGGGACACCGCAGGACACCGCGCCGCGGGACACCACGGGACATCACGGGGCACCACGGGACACCACGGGACACCGGCAGGACACTCCCGAACCACCGCCGGCCAACCAAAGGAGGGAAATCATTGAGCCCGGTTTCGCCCTAGCAACGGAGGGTTCATTCCTCTCGCCCGCCCACGCAGTTTCGCCTCGCCCGCACGCACGACACGAACACGAAACCGAAACTGATTTCCCTGTGGGGGGCTCCCCGTGTCCTTGCGATCTAGCCCCCCAACCTCCGATGATATGGTGTGCCTCGAAACCCATTGCGGTGCCAAGCTTGCACTATTGTCTGCCCTTCAAGCGTTGATTCATAGTTCCGTGTCTCGCCTGGAACTGCGTAGCAATGCGATGCACATCCTGATTGTATGCACGCTGCGTTACGTTTGTTCGCTCTGACACGCTATGTTAACATGGCCGAAATTAGCGTGCGTCACGCTGCCTTGGTTTGCTATTACTGCCCTACGCCGCAATAGCACGCGTGAAATCGTCGTGACACTACCTTGGTTGTCCGGGGCCTGGACATGCCTGGACATGCGACGCATTGAATTTGTATTGCCCACGCTTGCCGTGTCTCGTCTGTCCCTGGGTTGCCCGACGAAGCGCGCCTGTCTTTGCGCCGCCCAGCGTTGCCAAGAACCGCCGCGCCTGGCATAACAGTGGAAAAGGACGTACACCCCCCTGCGGCTGCCAACCAGAGACGATGACTCGACACAGACACGTGGGGAAGGGTAGGAGTTGGGGCTGGCCTGCCTAGAGGGGCGTATTGAAGGGGCGGCTGGGGACATGGCGGGGAGGAAGGCGTTCTCGACATGGAGGTAGCGGGGAAAGGGTGGAACGGTCGATTGGGGGCAGCTCAAGACAACGGAATCAATCGTCCTCTCCCTCTCCCTCCCTCTTCCTCCCCGACCACGTCCCAAATCCCCATTACGCATGTCTCTTCTCAGGCCGGAAAGAATCAGATCGTAAGATTTGCCCCGTCTGGTTACCACCTGTCAGAGGCACTACTTGCAGCCAGGTTCTCATGAAGACACCCGTCGCAAAACAGGCAAGCGTGCCGCGCATTCTAGGCAAGCGTATGTCACCAGACCCCTTCAATATCACACCAGCGACAGCCGCGCAGCGAGGCCGCCCCGCGCCACCCCCCCGACATGTTCTCACCACATCTTTCCAGCAGACCCCGCTGCGCGGGCGCGCCCTTGCCAGGAAAGTGCTCCGCCCGATGATCCCCCGCCCCCTCCCCCCTCGTCCCCCCAGCGAAGAGGGAGGGGCGAGGAGGACGGAAGGAGGGAGGAGGGGGTAAGGATGGAAGGGAGGTGGGGAGGGGGAAGATGAGGCGGAGGAGGAGGACGAGGAAGAGGAGGAGGAGGAGGAGGAATAGGAGGAGGAGGAGGAGGAGGAGGAGGAGGAATAGAAGGAGAAGGAGGAGGAGGAGGAGGAGGAGGAGGAGGAGCGGCAGCAGCAACACGAGGAGGAACAGGATGAGGAAGAGGAAGGGGAAAAGCGATAACGGTGAACAGGAGAAGGAGGAGGAGGAGGAGGAGGAGAAGGATAAGGATAAAGAGCCATGCCACTTCGTCAGCCTTTTTACTCGCCCATCCCTCCCTGCACAGGTGGAGCGCGTACGAAAGGAGATCCGATAGGACGCAAGACTCTCACAAGGGGCAACAAAGCCACAAATCCGATAGGACGTGGAGGGTGATTGGTAGGGCATCGCTGCACCCCCGATCGTGAAGGGCCGATCTACTCTTGCGCGCCGACTGCACCCGTACGCATTGCCTGGTTCCCGTCAAAGTCGGCCCTTGATGTCGACTCTGCTCCATCGTCGCACCTCCCTGGGCAGCTGGCCCGTTCCAGTCCAACCAGCCCCTCTCGTCGCCGCTCTGAGCGCTGTAGGACGGGTAGTAGAAAGAAGTGTGGTGAGCCTTCGCATGCTGGCGGGTGTGGCCCCCGCATCCTCCTTCTTCTGCTCCTCCTTATTCTCATCGTCCTCCTGCACCTTCTCCGCCTCCGCCACCTCACTCTCATATTACTCCTCGATGTCCTGCTACTGCTCCGCTGTCGTGTGTCTCCATCTCCTCCTCCTCCTCCTCAACATTATCATCAAGATCATCATCATCATCATCAGCAGCATCATCATCATCAGCATCATCAGCAGCATCGTCATCATCAGCAGCAGCAGCATTATCAGCATCATCACCACCATCCGCATCACCACCATCACCATATGCAGCATCAGCAACAGCAGCATCGTCATCAACAGCATCAACATCATCAGCATCAAGATCAGCATCATCGTCATCAGCAGCATCATCATCATCACCAGCATCCTCATCACCAGCATCAGCATCATCAGCATCAGCATCATCAGCAGTATCAGCAGCAACATTCGCATCATCAAAATCATTAATCATAATCCGCAGCATCATCGTGGTCCTCCTGTTCCTCATCCTCATCCTCCTTACTCGCCTCGTCCTCCTCCTCCTCCGCATCCTCATCCTCCTCCTCCTCCTCCTCCTTATGCTCCTCATGCTCGCTCTCACCTGGCTCGTTGTCGGGGGAATCCCCTCCAAGGCCCTAGGTGGGCGAGAGCACTTTCCTCGGACGAACATGTCGCGCCAGAGGCGTTCGGGCTGCTGTAAGCGTCTGCCCTGTGGGTCCCTCAAGACGCAAGGTCTATGCCAGTATTGGAAGCCATCTCTATCAGTCAACACGTCTCTGGAATATGCAGGGCGAGCTGTCCTGACGAGTGTCCACATCTCGTTCTCTTTCTCTCTCTCTCTCTCTCGCTCTCGTTCTCTCCTTCCCCCTCTCTCTCTATCTCTACGTATGCGCTTCTTTCGTGTGTGATGATCTCCCTCCCTCTCACACCGCAAATCGATCTACACATCTACCCATGTTACTGCCGATCTATCTTTATGTGGATGCAAGAACGTGTTTGCCCGTGTGCATGTACGCATGTGCGTGATATTATGCGTGGGTAACTCGTATTATCCATTCCCCATCTCTCCCTCACCTCTCTTATACTCCGCATCTGTACCACTACCTCACACTCATCTTCAATAGATTGTCGGCTATCCTTCACTATCTGTCTCTCTGTCTCTCTCTCTCTCTCTCGTTACGTATCTCGCTCGATCGTGTCTCTCTCTCTCTCTCTCTCTCTCACACTATCTCGTTCTCCCTCTCTCTCTCTCTCGCTTCTCGCTCTCCCTCTCTCTCTCGCTGTCTCTCTCCCTCTGTCTCTCTCGCTCTCTCTCTCTCTCTCGCTGGTTCTCTCTCTCTCTCTCTCTCTCTCTCTATATTTATAGATCTGTCAATGCACCCCTTTCTTCTTCCACTGCATCTGCGGGAGATACGGAAAAGAGAGAAAGGCACGAGGATACAGAGCATGAGGGATGAGAGGAGGGGAACGTGGCACGCGAGGGAGAGGACGAGGAGGAAGAACCCTCCCTGACTCGAGCATGATCGCCTCGAGATACTGATAGTACTAATGTATTGCCCCAATGTAAGGACCGTGGGGGTGATGTGAGTCGCACGCACGTCAGGCCGATACAGCATCTCGAAATAAGCGTATACCGGTGCATGCCCCGATGCAAATGCGTAGGTATCTACATATGTGGATGTGTGTTTATGCCTATCCATACCTCCCGACACGCTACAAATATGTCCACCGATCTATGATATACGCACGTATACCGGTATACGTGCATGTCTACATCCGCAACCATGCTGTGGGCACTGTTTCGAACGTCATGGCGGCCCTCGGCTGTCGCTGTATTGCACCCAGAATATTATGTCAAGAGCCCCGACCCCCGACTGCCAGACTCCGTAGCGCGTGGCGCAGGACTCTTGGGGTGTGTCGCGTCACCTTGCCAGTCGCCAGAGAGCCCCAAAACGGACCAAGAGGGCACCGAGAAAGAACCAGGACGGTCCAATAGGGCTCAAGATCGCCCCAGAGTACCCCAAGACAGCCCAAACTGACATCAAGACGGCCCAAGAGGCCCCCGAGACGCCCTAAGAGTGCTCCAGAAGGATCCCCAAGAGGGCCACAGGACGCCAAGGTCAGTAATGCGCCTTGAGTATTGAAAAGAGTTGGGCGCACAACTGACTGGCTGAGCTTGTGCAGACACTGGCAGCGCAGCCAAAAATGGACGCGAAAATAGCAAGGCCATAACAGATGGTAGATGCAGCTCTCATCCCACTTCCGACGCCCCTTCGGGATCACAACGCTCCCAGACGAACCATGGGGGACCGAGATCGCCCCGAGACTGCTCACGAGGCCCCCAGAGGGTCCCCAAGACGACCCAGGAGGCCTCTCAGTCTGCCCAAGGGGCTTATGCATGCGCCCCAAGAGCGGCCCAAGAGGGGAAGGCTCCAACTGGCCTTCGGAGCTTCTCTCCCGCAGGTTGCCCCCTAGGCCCAACATGCCCTCAAGAGGCCTCTAAGCGGCTTCCAAAAGACCTCCAACAGACCACCAGCGGCCCCAAAAGAGGCCACCCCAAGAGACCTCCAAGAGGCCTCCAGGAGGCAGCTCAAGAGACCCCAACTGACATCCACGTGGTCTCTGGTCCAATTACCAGGCACGGTGACCAGATGGCCCTAAGGCAATCAAATGCATGAGGATACATGTGGATACGTGTATGTGCAAACACGTTTGAAAGTTCAACAGCATGCTGGATTCGAAGCCATACTCCGATGGATGAGCTGCGTCCAGAGGGGGGCAGAGAACGGATCTTCGAGCGAGCGCCCAGGATGGAAGTAGTCATTCGGTGGGGAGGGGGGAAGGGAGGAAGCGACCTGTGCAGCCCTGACGCGGGATCCGATCGGCCGCCTGGCACCTCCTTACTGCCCGAGCTGGGCCCACACTCCAGCATAGAAGGAACCCACTGCGACACCAACAGCAGCACAGCAAGGCGGCGGCGGGAGCGGCGGGGGCGGCCGCAGCCGCAACAGCAACAGCGGCAGCTGCCGCCGCAGCGGAAGCACAGCGGCAGAACACAGCAGCTGCCGCCTGCGCGAACACCGCGGCGGACTTCAGGGCCTTCCGCACCACCGCGGCGTCCTTCCGTATAGCGCGCAGGTCGGAGGGGCAGAGACCGCCGCCCCCGAGAGCCCGTGATGGGCTGGGGCGACCCTGGGCGGTGGCACGTCCGAGCGTCATCCAGGACCGGACGACGCTCAGGCTTGGCACGGATCGGGGGGGTGTCCTCCCTGCTGGGTTCTCGGCGGCGGTGGCCTCTGCTTCTCCCCTCGGGCCAGATATGAACGGCAAGCGTCCGGGAGGGCCCGTTTCACAGGCAGGTCATTCCGCACCCCCTGCTGCTATCCTTTCCCTGGCCTCATCGCCATGCTGCTGGACTGGTAGCGCGCAACTTCCAGGGCAAGCTTTGATTACTCCACGTAGCCGAGAGCAAGAACTCTCGTCACCCGCAGCTTTGGCACCCAGATGGAGATAATGCGAACACTTCACCTGTGGGCCACTCCAACCTCCAGGAAATCTGATCTTGGCCCGACACAGTTGCACGGTCCGACGGACCTGGACCCTCAAAATCAAAAATAATGGCCGCGACGCCCTCTCGCGAACCGAAAACGGCCAATTCGCTAATCGACGTGTCAGGGTAGGAGGTCTATCAATCTCCGAGATCTGGCGCTCACGGGGCCTCCTGGATCGTCTGGGCGGGCTCTGGCAGCCTACGAAAGCACTCGGAGGCCCCGAAGAGCTCCCCAGACATCCTCACGAGCGGCGAACATGTCCACATCCGCGCAGCAATGGCGGTACAGGCCGCAAGAACCTTGATGCGTATAAGGGCATGAAACTTAGGATTGCTTGACAATCCGTCATGTTTCTGCTCTCTGTCTGTGCGTAGTTCTGTTCTGCCCCGACCACCAGTCCTTATGTCCATGTGGGTTTCCTCTTCTCTCTCCTGCCCTTCCCCTTTACACAGCTAGGAGCTGGGGAGTATATATGGTCCAGGGCTTGGGCCCCCCCCTCCCCCCCCCAATGCTGATGCCATTGGCCCCCCCCCCCCCGCGCGATGGTCCCCCCCGCCCCCCCCTGTGGGCGTGGCGTGGTGCTGCGCTGCGGTTCCCCCCCCCCTGTGGATGTGGTGTGGTGCTGTGGTGGTTCAGAGGTGGGCGTGGCGTGGTGCTGCTGCGGTGCCCCCCTCCCCCCCCCCTGTGGATGTGGTGTGGTGCTGTGGTGGTTCAGAGGTCGTCGTCGTCGTCGTCGTCGTCGTCGTCGTCGTCGTCCTCGTCGTCCTCGTCGTCGTCGTCGTCTCGTCGTCGTCGTCGTCGCCATCGTCGTCGTCGCCGTCGTCATCGTCGTCATCGTCGTCGTCGCCGCCGCCGCCGCCGGCGTCGTCGCCGCAGCCGTCGTTGTCGTCGTCGTGGTCGTCGTCGTCGTCGTCGTCGTCGTCGTCGCCGTCGTCGTAGTCGTCGCCGTCTTCGTCGTCGTCGTCGTCGTCGTCGTCTCTGGGACAATCTGGGGGGGTGGGCCCGAGGAATCCTGGGACCATACCATCTGGGGGGGGGGGCCCGTGGGCCCTCGACCCTGGATCATATATATATATATATATGTATGTGTATGTAGATGTGCGTGTGTCTATGTAACCCTCTCCCTGTCCCTCACGCCCCCTCTGTGAGTACACTGGGCATAGGTGCGGCGTCAGAATGTGATATATCCCTCTGTCTCTCTCTCTCTCTCTCTCTCTCTCTCTCTCTACTTACCTACCTGCCTACATTTGTATGTATATATATGTATATATATGTATCGCTATCTATTTCTCTCTCTCTCTCTTGCTCTGCCCCTCCCTCACACGTTTTCTAGATCCTTCCTTCTCCCCCCAAGGTCTGGCTAGAAGGGAACCGATATGAGAGTCCCCTCTCTCTACATACATACACACAGATCAATGCATGTCTCGCTCTCTCTCTCTCTCTCTCTCTCTAGTCATATGTACACATACATGTGTGTCATTAGTTCAATATCACTATCTTTCTTCCCCCCTCTCCACATGCATGTGACAAGGCGGTTGTGTACATTTGCGTGTGGGCGATCACCATGTCGTACTCATACACATACACAGAAAGTTGTATCGTTGTCTCCCTGCCTCTCTCTCTCTCTCTCTCGGTCTCTCTCTCTCTCTCTCTCTCTCTCTTTATATCTCTCTCTCTCTCTCTCCCTCCCCTCCTCGACCACGCGTGTATATGTATACTCGCGTACACCCCACAGCCTGAAAGCAGTACGAGAGGGGATCCCAATCTCGCCGTCTCTACCCTTGCCCCTCTTCATGCACTCCAGGGTCGCAGGGAGGGGAGCCGCGGACTGCTTTTCTCGCGCCCCTGCGCTGCGCCGAGCCTGTAAAAACCTGTCAGACGCTCAGGATCTCACACAAGTGCTGGACTGGGCCGAAGCTTATCAGGCTACACCAGTCCCCGCTGGGAGACACGCTGGGAGCCCCTGCTCCAGGAAGATATCCCTCTCACTTCCCTTCTCTGTCGCATGCTTCTCATGTTCGTCTGCCTCGTCCTCGTTCTCATCCCTCCTCCTTCGCTGCCACTACCGTCTCATCACCATCACAACCTTCGTTACCCTCGGCACCACCATCATCATCATCATCATCAGCAGCAGCAGCAGCAGCAACATCATCATCGACAGCACAAGTAGCAACAACATAGTCACACTTCCCAATCAACAACCGCATGACATCATCCACCGATGCTATACGTCAGGCACCAGCAACACGGAAGCATCGCCACACTTCCAATGACTATCTAACTAACATTACCATTGGTGGTAGAACACGCCGTCCCAAGGAACAACCAAACACATACACACCCTCAGGTTGCATCCACACAGCCACACAAACATACACACACACCCACACACACACACGCACACACACACACAAACACACATGCGAAGACACAAACACTCACGCACGCCCCATACACATGATGTTAACCCAAGACACCTAGATGAAACCGAAACAAAAACATACATTGAGTAAGGTCGGCGTACGCTTACTTCCGTGGACCAAAACTCACTCCAGGGACCAGGATGCCCCCAAACCCCACAGGCGTCGCCGACAATGGCAGAAACAACAAGAAGAAGCTGCTGCCCAGAGCCCAAGAACCTCGAGGGTGTCTAGGTAGGCACGCGATAAGAACTCCGAGAGATGATCCAAGGAACTCCCAATCTCCGCCCCCCCCCCCCCCCACAAGTGACCGAGCGCATGAACATATCTGGCCGCCTGATCCCTGAATATATCCGCGGGGTTTCCGCGGAATTGTGCCCGAATCACCCGTTGCGAAAGCATGGCAGACAAATCTGAAGAGGGCGGCGGACCCTACGCTGGCAGCAGCAAATCGCAGACACTCGCGTTGTCTCGTCGGTGAGCTCCTGGAGCAGAGTCCGCTTCCGAAAGAAACACATGCACCGCCGTACCTCCTCACTCCTCATTCACCATTCCGTCTCCCACTCCTTCATCAGCCTCCTCCTCCTCCTCCTCCTCCTCTTCTTCTTCTTCTTCCTCCTCCTCCTCCTCCTCCTCCTCCTCAGCTCCTCCTCCTCAGCTCCTCCTCCTCAGCTCCTCCTCCTCCTCCTCCTCCTCCTCCTCCTCCTCCTCCTCCTCCTCATCCCTCCTCCCTTTTCACCAGTCTCACTGTCCACATCAGATTCCTCCCCCTGTTGCATCCTGCTCGCTCTTGCGCCCTCCTGCTCCATCCCCATCCGCGTCCCCCGTCTTCCCCCCCTCTCTCAAACAACCTCGACTCTGTTCGCTGAACTCCTTGGCCCAGGCCCCCAACCGTGGACGCACCGACAGGGTGGGGAGGTACGGGACGACTTCCTTCCTTGACCCCGACTCGTGGCGTGAGGGAGAGCTTGAAGTCTGGCATAGCAAAGAAACCCGTCGACTACAACCTTGCCTTGTCCTGCCGTGTTCCTCACCATAGAGGGCATATGTTTGCGCGGCTGCTGCGGGAAGATCGGCCACGTGCTAGGCATGCACCGATATTACAGGTGTCCATGGGTGCTGTGGTGGGCTGGGTTTGTAACAGTTGAGCTGTGTGCCAATTATGCCCGCTTGTCGCGGCGCCCAGCGTGATCACGAGGGTCGCCCAGAAGACAGAATGACGATCCCTTGTGTTCATGACAATTCTCTGTTTTTATCAACGCCTAGCTCAAGTTCACTTGATACTTCGTGTGGCAGGGCGTGCAAGCTGCAAACTACACAAGGGGTGTGCTAGTTATGTTGATTTGCCTGCCTGCTCCATGATCAGCGTGCGGGTGCTTCGCGGCCACTCGCTCGTCGTCGGCATCCACCGTGGGTCACCTCGGAACGTCGGGCTCTGCTGCTTGCCCGGCCCATGCGCGTGGCTCGGTCTGCGAAGTGCGGGGGCTCGGGGCCGGAAGCTACCACAGTGCCTTGGGCTTGTGATCGGAGCGGTTGGATTAACGAAGCGGGGCGTAGCGCTCGAAGCCATTTCCGCAGATGTGATCGCGAGACCCCCCTGCCTCGAGCACGGACAGTGCCACGGAGGCGTGCAGGCATGGGCGCCTGCGCTGGAATCGGCCACCGTGCGTTCGGCATGTCAGGGCGCGCCAGAAGGCCTGGATGTCATCTGGTAGAGTGCATGCTGCGCTTCACGGCGAGTTTTTCGGCCTCCAGGCGACTTTGAGAGATCCAAAGGCCGCCCCTCGACGGCTACAAGACGCCCCAATGCCATCCAAAGACGGCCCAAAGAGCCCTCAAAGGCTCCACAACGTTCTAGAAATGCCGCTGAAACAAAAGGTTAATAAACACTCAAAGAGGCATCCAACGAATCCCGAGAAACAAAACATACTGAACACATAGACATGAGACATTGCTTCCGAGGCTGTTCAGTTTAAAATATGTCCGGGAAATGCAAACAGAACGCAAAAGAAACCGCCCCAGACGGTCCATGACAAACAGTCCCAATAACTCACTATTCCGCGTTTAGACGGCTCCACGACAGCCAAAGAGCACCCCAGGAATAGCTGCAAGACGCCCCACTATCATCCAAAGACGGCCCATCGAGCCCCCACAAACTCAAAGATCTCCCCCAGATGCCCCAACAAGCCCAAGGAAGGGCTCAAGAGACGTCGACGATGCCTTGAGCTAGGCCTTCAGAAGCGAAGCACACACACACACACACGGCAAAGCCACATGAACATCACTGTTGTTTGTGCCTGAGGCTGTCCAGCTTCAAACATCCTCGAAAAGAATTGAGGTAACACAGCAGAGCCCCGAAAGTTGTCCAACACCGTTTCAAGAGCGCCACATAACCGCCTTAACAGCCGTACTATTCAGCCTCAGGCGACTCCTATGACAGCCAAGAAGGAGCCCCAACACAGTTACACAGTATGACGTCGAATGACCACCCGAAGACGGCCCAATAAGCCCGCACAAGCTCTAGGCCTTCCAGAGATGGCCCAAGAAGTCCTAACAGGTCTCCGAGAGAGGCCCAAAAGGATCTCCAGCGAGGACCGAGCAGGCAAACTATTTGAAGAAAGCGGGAGAAAAGCATTACTTATTTCATTCCAATGCTTTGCGGCTTCAGGTCGCTTCGGGCACGTTTCAGAGAGCCCAAGACGGCCCCAAGAGCTCCAAGAGCCAGCCCCACGACTGCCCGAGAATTCAAAACAACTGCCCAACTAATCTCCAAGACGGCCCCAAGACATGCCCAAGGCATGCCCTCCTCGCTCTTTCGCCTCCGCCCGTATCCCTGGAAGCGGCAGGGCACATGATATCGAGGTTCGCCGTTGTGCGCTTCAATGCCGAATCAATGTTGTAGATGTTGTCGTCCAGAGCTGGTGTCGACAATATTCGTTGCTTCTGGCTGTTACGTTGTGCTTTTGTTTGGGCAACCTCTGGCTGCCATCTTTCCCTGCGTCAAATTCCATGGTTGCCCCGGGGTGCTGATCGCCGGCTCTGGACTTCGAACTGGTCTCGAGCGTCCCTTGGACTCCAAATCGCCCTCAATCCTCCGCCCCTGTTTGTCAGTTGCTTCCGTTCCTCTCAGCAACTGTTTTCGCCGCAATTGTTTGCAACGTTCGATGCCGTTTGTTTCCGTTTCGGCAATAAGTTTTCTTGTGGCACGTATGAACGCTGAGACCAGACAGCTCCTTTCTTACAACACACAGGGACCCAAAACAGAATCTGCGAGAGGTTTCGCCATGGGTTGCGCCAGGCACCCCGCGGACAACAAAATCGTCCCTTGCCCCAGTGGGTCTGCCAAAGGTTGCGCCAAGGGTTGCGCCAGGCACTCCGCGGGCAACCATCTCGTCCGTTGCCCCAATGGGTCTGCCATAGGTTGCGCAAGCATTTGCTGCGCCGCATACCCCGCAGGCAAGTTGTGTCTTGTCAAAGTGGCTGCTGATTGACTAGCTGACAACTGCAAGATTGTCTACGCGTGGGAAATACAATGAGCTGTGTCGTTAGTCGGAGGCTGGGGAGTACTGCAGTGCTAGCTCGGAGGGGGGTGCTCGGGCGTCGGATATTATCATGGATGGGGGCGCGGCAGGTTTCGAGTTGCAGCCATGGGAGGGAGGACTTTGAGGCGCCAGTTACTATCGCGGTCGGGGAAGCTTTAGCAATGGAGGCGATGATATCTGGGGCGGCAATCTGAGCCAGAGCGAGGACATCCGTTTCAGCCGTGGGGAAAGTGAGGGTATCCAGGTGGCAAATTTACTTCAGGACTGGGGAATTATTTGTGGATGCTCAAGCTGGGGGGGAACACTTATACGTGGCAATTCTAGCCCAGTAGGTGAGGATACACGGGTGACAAATTTAAGCGTGGCTGGCAGATATGAACGACTTAGCCTGGGGACTCTGGGGGGGGAGGAATGGCATGCATTGGGGATGGTCAATCGCGGGTGAGAACACTGGGTGGCTGATGTAGCCAGGACGGTGAGGATCTACTGCGGAAAACTTTAGCCAAACTGTTGGGTAGAGTTCGCCTGCAAAGTTTGCATCCGCGGGTTGGAGTGGGGGGGGTGGATGCTTCGGACAAGGCCGCAGGAGAGGGCGCAAGGAAGGCGTGGCGCACGGGAAGGGGACGATGGCGGCTGCAATTCTTGAGAGGGGTGGGTGGGAGGTTGCGGGGGGGCGCGTGGGGGGCGTGGGGGGAGGTGGGCGAGGGGGGCAGGGCTGGCGGGTCTTACCTGGCCATCCCACCCATCCCTATGCGATGGTTTGTCCTCTATCCGCCGACGGCTGTCACAACGGACCTCAATCGCCCAAAACGACTCGTCGTGCTGTGCGCAGTCAGACACGGGAGCTGCGTACGCTGGAGGAGAAGGAGAGACAGCCGCAGCAGGAGGGAGAGGAGGAGAGAGGAGGAGGAGGGCGGAGGAACAGCAGCAGCAGCATGACCAGCAGCAGGAGGAGCGGGATGACCAGGAGGACCAATGGAAGAATGAAAAGGGCAACAACGACGAGAAAGGACTCGGGTCCGGAAATGTGGCCCGCGGTGGGGCGAGAGCGCCACTCTGAACGACGGGGGCAAAGGGCCGACCTGGAAATGAGGCCATTGCTGCAGCGCGGGGTGCATCACTTTCAAGCATCAGAGATGTTCCAACCGAAACATCTTGTTCCTCCACAAGACTAGCGTACTGCAACTTCTATCCCACTTAGTGGGATACCAGGCTTCTGAGCACAGAACTAACTAACACAAGAGTGTACGGCATCTTCTATCCCACTTAGTGAGATAACAGGCTACTGATGAGCACAGAGCAAACCTACACAAGAACGTACGGCAACATCTGTCCCACTTCGATGCTCCAACCGAAACAACAGCCGCTGTGCCTCGAGGCACAGAGTGAGGTGTCCGCGGGCCCCCAAAAATCCCCGCACTCTGCATTTCGTATTGAAAACTGTCCGATGAGTGGCAGGGAGCCCAAACGCTCAAATATTCTCGGCGCTCCCGCGCGCTTCCTCACGTGACTTATCCAGACTCCCGAGGGCCCCACGACGGACAGGGCCCCGAGAAGCGCCGAAGAGGGCCCAAGAGGCCCCCAAGACCGCCCGAGAACGCTCCAAGACGCCCAAGATGGCCTCCAGGCGGCACAGGAGGCCCCCAAGACGACCCAAAAGGGCTCCAAGAGGCCCTCCAAGAGGGCCCCGAGATGCAAACATATGTGATCCCTGTAACTGCTGCAAGATATTAGTGTTTTCCCTTCTCGCCGGGCTGTCGACGCTCCAAGGTGGCCCAGGAGGTCCCAAAGATCGCCCCAAGACTGCCCGAGAGGCCCCCAAGAGCGCCCACAGACGGGTCGAAATGGCCCTAAGTCGGCCCCAAGTGCCCTCAAGGCGTCCCCTGAGGCCCCCCCTGGGAGCACGGAATTTCGAGACCTTCGCCCCAAGATTGCCCCCGACACCGCCAGCAGGCCCCCAGGAGGCCCCCCACAAGCTCCAGCAGGCTCCAACAGGGCCCAAATCAGGCCCGAGCAGGTCTCCAAGAGACACCCGAAAGGCCCCCGAGGCTCCCCAAAACCGAATCCAAGAGGCTTCCGAGAGGCCTCCCAAGAAAACCCACAGGCATCCCAGGGGCCTCTGACCTACAATACAACCCAACAACGGCGGCTGCATGGGCCGAAAGCCACTAGATCCGCCACCGTGTCTCTGGGCATCCTCAGGTCCTTGTCCTAACCCTTGGAGCCTCAGCCCTCAGTGCAGAGGAGCCTTTAGGGGGCCCGGGCCCGGATTGCCAAATGTGGCGGGGCTTGTCGCGTGCCCTCTGAGCTCCCCCACGGCTTCTCGCATGAACTGTTCGGGCCCAAGACGACCCCAAGCCGGGCCAAGAGAGCTCCAGGAGGCCGTCAAGACCGCCCAGGAGGGCCCCGATACGCCCAGAGATCGGCACAAGATGCCCTAGGTGGCCCCAAGACGGCCTCAGAGGCATCCAAGACGGCCCCAGGGGCCTCCAAATTGCCTCCCAAGAGGGCCCAAACAAGCGAAAATCACAAATGCTCCTCGGGTTGTGAAAGGATTTGAGCGTTGTCGCAGTTTCGATTTCCGCTCCAAGACGGCCCCAGCGACCCCCAAGACCACCCCAAAACGGCCCAAGAGGCTTCCAAGTGAGCCCCAAGGCCCAAGAGCGCCCCAAGACGGCCCAAGAGGGCCCCAAGACGGCCCCAAAAGGGGCCCAAGAGAGGGAACTCGAACCGACGATTCGAGCCTTCCGCCCCAAGTAGCCCCCAGGAGGCCCCAAGAGACCCCCAAGAGGCCCAAGAGGCCCCCAAGAGGCCTCCAAGAGGCCCCAAGAGGACCCCAGGAGGCCCAAAAGATGCCCCCAAAGGCCCCAAGAGGCCCCCAAGAGGCCTCCAAACTGCCCCAACGAGACCCCAACGAACAACCAATAGGCTTCACACCCACAACACAAGCACAATGGCGAGATGGGCCGAAGGCCATTAAACATGGGCCGGCACGGACACGGAAAGAGCGCTTCGGGAATAGGCCAGAGATGGCTCATGGCACCGTTCGCTCCTGGGAGCCTGCGCGGTCCAGGACAAAGGAAGGGTTGTCCCATGTGCCCCTCGAAATCTTGTGCAACACAATGTTTTCAAACATATTTTCCTGAAGGTGCCGTCAAGAGAGGCTCGTTTCGGCGGTGCGACCCCCAAGATCGCCCCAAGATGGCCCAAAAGGCCTCAAAGATGACCCCATGACGGCCCAAGAGGTCCCCAAGACGGCTCCAAGAGGGCCTCCACGTTCGCCCAAGATGGTCCAAGATGGCCTCCGAGACGGCCCAAGAGGGTCCAAGATGGCCTCCAAGACGGCCCAAGAGGGTCCGAGACGCCACCAAATCCGCCCAAGAAGCCTCCAAGACGGCCAAAGACGGCCCAAGAGGCTCCCAGGAGGCCTCCAAAACGGCCCACGATGCCACCAAGAGGTCTCCCAGGAGGGCCCGAAGAGGCCAAAGTCATTGATTGTCCGTAGAATGCTGAAGCATTTTGGCATTTGCTTCGCTTCGGCCCTCCGACAGTCAGAAACAGCCCAAGAGGCCCCCAAGATCGCCCCACAATTCCCCAAGAGGCTCCCTGGATGGCACCACGACGGCCAAGAGGCCCCCGAGACGGCCCCGAGAGGACCCCAAGACGGCCCAAGACGCCTCCGAGACGTCTAAGATGGCCTCCGCGACGGCCCCGACGCACCGCAAGAGGGCCTCCGGTCGGTTCAGAGAGGCCCCCAAGACGGCTTCCGGCGGCGTCAGACGGGCCGCGCCCCAGGACGGACAGAGAGGCCCCCAAAATGCCCCCCCCATTGGCCGCCGAGATGCCTCCGAGGGGCCCCCAGGGAGCTCCGAGGAGGTCCCAAGAGTGCCTCCTCCAGAGGCTCCAAGGATGTTCCCTTCTCCTCCTCCTCCTCCTCCTCCTCCTCCTCCTCCTCCTCCTCCTCCTCCTCCTGCTGATCTTCCCAGCCATCCTCCCTCCCCCAAGTGTTTCCCGAAGGGTTTCCACAACGGCTGGGGGAGCACATGGTCCGATAGCTTGGCAGAGCTCTGGCCACAACGTTCGGCCACATGGGCAATTCCAAAAAAGGCAGGGGGAGGCGGTGATCAGCCGTAGACGTCTTCGATACACATGAACCAATGAACAAAACATCAAATGTCAACCCTTATCCCAGGCCTCGTAGGGTTTCCGAATGGACCAGAATCTGTGGGCCAACCCTGGGATATATGATGGGGGGGCGTCCGTCCTCGATAGGGGTGCGTCCGAATAGCCCCACTGGGGTGTATCCCAGGGTTCCCCCCTTTTCGGGCGGAACTCGGGGATTGGGGGAGAAAGACCGCCTGCGACCAAAAGACACGTTGGAACTCCGACGCGTAAGAGAACAGCCTGCGGGCCAAAAGGGCCCCTGCTCGGACGGAGTCCAGGGAGAGAGAAGAGCAGCACTAGAACAACAAGTCTGGCTCGGATCACAGACGGCTCAGCTCGGCCCAGACCCGGCACGGCCCGGCCCAAACGTCTCACGCGGCATTTTTACCGTGGTGGTGCGACTATATAAATATGTGTGTATATGTGCATGCTTTGTTCCTGAGCCTCTGTGGTGGTGCGACTCTCTATACACTTTGTTCCTGAGCCTCCATGGTGGTGCGACTGTCCATATGCGTTGTTCCTGAGCCTCCGTGGTGGTGCGACTGTCTATATGCTCGCCCCTCAGCGTTGGATAGGTGCGCACCAGGGGCGGGCTGTTCGATGATTGCATTTGGTCATCTGGCGAACTCAGCTCGGATATACCACACGAGTTTGAGCTTCGATCGCTGCATCGAGCTCCGCTCACGCGTTTGATGATCTCGACTGACAGCATGGACAGGGGGCGGTGCCTACAGCGAATGAGATGCGCGTGTTACTCGTCAAGGCCCTCAGCGCTCATGCGTGAATCAGCTAGAGGAAATTGCAGGAGGATGGTGCGGTCCGAGCAGAATCACTGCTGCATCACACACCTCCCCTGCTACACATCCTCGTCCATTGCTGGCATGCCTTTTCCGCACAGCCGCCAACGACACATCATTGCAGATACTCCCCCAGCGCCCCCTCGCCCCACAGAAGTATGGAAAACGCGCCGGGACTATCAACGCGCCGGGAATTTCAACACGCTCCCGATTTAAAAACTCTTGAGCGCGCCGGGAACATCACAGGCATGCATAAACGCAGCTTGCTTGATCATCATCCAATGTAGTGGGTCGAACGACCACGGAACAATGGAAAGAAATCGGAGTACATGCCAACAGCTGCAGCCATTTCCGAGAAGAGGATAGAACAGAAAAAGGGAGCCCCGTGAGCCAATTCGCATCTGTTCCGTAATGGCCCTGGTCCTCATACATTCAAAAGCCCCTACATGCGAACACACGAATGTCATTGCGATGACTCCTTGCCAAGACGCCGCGAGCGCAGTCCCATTGTCACGAGTTCCGCAAACTTGAACCCCTAGAATCGCTCCAGAAATCAGCGAGCACAAAGAGGGCTGAAGGGAGGGACCCTCAAACGTCACTATCGCCTGCGCTTCGGCTGAGAGACAGGCTCCAGAGAGACCCCTCATTCTATCCCCCTTTACCCCCCCTGATCCTCACCTCGCTCTTCCGCCCATCCCTCCTCTTGATCCTAGTTCTCCCCATTCGCCTCCTCCTCCTCCTCCTCCTCCTCCTCCACCTCCTCCTCCTCCTCCTCCTCCCCCTCCTCCTCCTTCCCCTCCTCATCCGCCCAACTCTATTTACAACTCCTCCTTCTCCTCCTCCTCCTCCTCCTCCTCCTCCTCATCATCATCATCATCATCATCAGTATCGTCGTCGTCGTCGCCGTCGCCACCCATCATCATCAGCATCAGCATCAGCATCAGCATCAGCAGCAGCATCGGCATCATCAGTATCATCAACAACAACATCATCATCGTAATCGTCGTCGTCCTCCTCGTCGTCACCATCATCATCAGCAGCATCATCATCATCAGCATCATCAATTGCATCCTCATCATCATAAACAACGTCAGCATCATCATCATCACCAATCAGCAGCAGCATTACCATCACCATCACCATCCTCATCATCATCATCATCATCATCATCACCATCAGCATCAACATCATCATCACCATCAACATAATCATCCTCCTCAACCTCATCATCATCATCATCCTAATCAGCATCATCATCATCAACAGCAGCACCATCATCCGCCTCATCATCAACATCATCAGTATCGCCATCAGCGTCGTCATCGTCACCCCCAACATCATCACGCGCATTATCATGATTATCATGATCATCATCATCAGCATCATCATCATCATGGGCATCAGCATCATCAGCATCACCATAGTCGTCGTCATCATCACCATCATCACCATCATCATCGTCCATCATCAGCACCACCAGCGTCATCTACAACATCAGCATCATCACCAGCAGCCGCGATTGCATCATCATCAGCAACATCATCATAATCACTATCACCATCACCATCATCATCACCAGCACAATATGTATCATCAGTATCCTCATGATCATCAGCATCGTCGTCATCATCATCAGTATCATCATCAACAACATTACCATCATCAGCAGCATCATCATCACCGTCATTGTCATCACCACCACCACCACCATCATCTTCACCACCATCATCATCATCAGCATCATCAACCTCTAAAGCATCAACCTCATCACCGTCGTCGTCATCTTCACCGTGATCCTGCTCCTCCTCCTCCTCCTGTGTTTTCCCTCTCCTCCTTCGCCTGCTCCGCCTCCCCTTCCTGCCTTCCTGCCCCCTTCCTCCGTGGAGCCCTCGCCCTGAGTCCCAGGCATCCCAGGAGGCCGCGGCGTCTATTGAGGCAATTGGCACCAAGTCGTCCGAACGGCAAGTAACACCCAAACACAAAGCATAGAAGTACCCAACAGCTCGGCCCACCGGCATGAAGAAGAGGACGAGGTGAATAAGTGGGGGAGGAGTAACAGCAGAAACAAAACAACAAGCGGGGAGGGGAGGATGGGGGAGGTAGGGGGACGCGGAGGAGGAGGTGGAGGAGGTGAGGTCAGGAGAAGTTTGAGGACGACGAGCAGGAGGATAAGCAGGAAAGGGAGGGGGCGAAGGTCCTTCACACCCTACCCTGCCTCCTCCTCCTCCTTCACTAAAAGGAAGGATGGGAAAGAGCAGAAATCATTCCGACAGGAGGCAGGCGAAGGGCGGAGTCACCCAAGGAGGGAGGAGGGGTGGAAGATGTAGAAAAAAGGAGGAGGAGGAGAGGAGGAGGAACGAGGGGGAGCAGCAGGATAAGGCGGGGGGCGCAGCAGGATATGGCGGAGGAGCACTGGAATTAGAAGCAGGAGGAAAAGAGAGCCAGAGTGGGCGTCGGAGTCTGAAGGGTGGGGGAGGAGAGGAGGCCGAATCGAAGGGGGACTTCCCCAGAATTCGCAAATGCTGATCGCGATGATCCCGTCGGCTCCGATTCTGCGGCGTTGCCGCGCCTTGTGCGCTCAGCGCCGCGGGCTTCGTGGAATCCTGCCGCTGTGCGTGGAATCCGCCACAGACTGTGCGGAATCCTGGCAGGAGGAAAGATGATGAGGATGAGGGGAGACGGAAGGAGGACGGGGGCAGGAGCACGGACAGAAGAAGGACGTACGAGAGGAGGGAGGAAGGAGGGAGGGAGGAGGGAGGAAGGAGAGAGGAGGGAGGAAGGAGAGAGGAGGGGGGCAGGAACACGGAAACAAGGAGGACGTACGAGAGGAGGGAGGAAGGAGAGAGGAGGGAGGAGGGAGGAGGAATGGGGAGGCGGAGGGGGAGGAGGGAGGGAGGAGGGAGGAGGGGAGGGAGGAAGGAGGAGGAAGGAAGGAGGAAGGAGGAGGAAGGAGGAAGGAAGGAGGGAGGAAGGAGGAGGAAGGAGGGAGGAAGGAGGGAGGAAGGAGGAGCAGGGCACTGTCAGAAGGGGACGGGGGGCACAAGTGGGAATGACGCCGCGCAGCCCTGTGGCACAATGCTCGCGCGCACCCCCCGCGCGCTTGCGCCTCGCCCTTGCGGCAGCACGGGGCGCCCGCGCGAGGCCGAGCCCCCCCCCCCCTTCTTGGCGGCGCGCACAAGGGGGGTGGAGGGGAGGGGGGAGGGCTTCTTCGAAGGAGGCTGTTTCTTAGAAGGCGCCGGCCTTACATCTATAGAGAAGGCCCTTGCCTTCTAAGAAGCAGGGATGCTTCTAAGAAGCCCTCCCCCCTCCCCCACCCCCCTCTGCGCGTGGCTGACGAACGTCGTACGGTCGGCCCGTATCAGAAGGTTGCGGGATATAAGGACGCAAGGGGCCTTGGACGCCCACTCCGAAGCGTCTCGAGCGGGGCGTGGCCAACGAAAGAAGCCAAGGATGGACCGAGGAGGCAAGAACGCAAGGGTACCCGTGGGAAGGTTGCTCGTCCATACCATGCGGATTGACTGTACCTCAGGTTCGTGTCGTGCGGACTTCGGCGTTGGCTTCAGACACTGCGGGAAT
Organism: Prorocentrum cordatum; assembly: GCA_963575745.1. Classification (NCBI taxonomy): domain Eukaryota; class Dinophyceae; order Prorocentrales; family Prorocentraceae; genus Prorocentrum; species Prorocentrum cordatum. The sequence goes on from CAUYUJ010014715.1 coordinate 975,029, forward strand.
CGTTCCACCTCTCTTCCTCCCCTTTGGTGGCGTGCGATCCTCCTCCTCCTAATCCTCCTCCTCCTCCTCCTCCCTCCTCCTCCTCCCTCCTCCTCCTCCCTCCTCCTCCTCCTCCTCCTCCTCCTCCTCCTCCTCCTCCTCCTCCTCCTCCTCCTCCTCCTCCTCCTCCTCCTCCTCCTCCTCCTCCTCCTCCTCCTCCTCCTCCTCCTCCTCCTCCTCCTCCTCCTCCTCCTCCTCCTCCTCCTCCTCCTCCTGCGTCGCTGGTGGCGTTCAAACATGAGCGCCGGCGGGGGCCGCCGCTGGCCGACACGACGCGACCCCCCGACGCAAACATACCCTGTGGGAGATCCGCGCGGAGCTCTCGCCTCCCTCCTCCTCCTCCCTCCTCCCTCCTCCTCTCCTCCTCCCCCCTCCCTCCTCCCTCCTCCTCCTCCTCCTCTCCTCCTCCCCCTCCTCCTCCTCCTCCTCCTCCTCCCCTCCTCCTCCTCCTCCTCCTCCTCCTCCTCCTCCTCCTCCTCCTCCTGGGATCAACGCTGGGCCTTCCCGGCAGCAGCTCCGGCGCCGCTCTTGTAAAGGGGCCCCAGGACACACAAACAAATGCACACAAATAAAAAGATTCCCCACATGTTCCCACATGTTCTGGGTTTTTCTCTTCCCCCCCACTTCCCATATTTTCCCATATTTTCCTGGGAATCGACGATGATTTGTGTCTGTGTGTGTTTTCCCCTCCTGATCCTGGCGCGCTCCGCGCGACAAGGAGGGGGCCTAGCGCCGATCCCGATCCAAGAAGCCCGCGCGGGCCCCCCAGAACTTGCGCTCTGTGCAGCCTGTTCGTGCTCGAGGCGTCGCTTGTGGGAGCCCCACCGTGCCATTCCCACACCGCCCAGCCCCCCTGGGGCCCGCGCGGGCAGCACCTCCAGAGCGCACGGCCAGGACACGCCCAGCTGGCCGCTCCAGCTGGCCGCTCCAGGGGGCCACGAAACGTGTGATAGGTGTGCCGAACAAGGTGGGGAGCCACAAGTGGACCCTGCCACTGGAGCCTTCAATGGAGTGACTACGAAACGTGTAATGGGCGTGCCGAGATGGACGGGGACCGCATTGGACCCTGCTACGCATCCTCTAGGGCCGCGAGATGTATGAAGGATGCGCAGAAATGAGCGGAGAACCACATGTGGACCCTGTCACTCGGGCCTTCGATGAAGCTTCCTATGGGGCCGCGAAACGTGTGAGGGTTGTGCGGGAAACCGCATGCGAAATTTGCCACTGGGGCCTTCGAAGAAGCTCCTTATGGGGCCGCGAACCGTGTGAGGGATGTGCCGAAATTGGCGGGGAACTGCATGTGGATTTTTCCATGGGACCTTCGGTGGAGCTCCAGATGGGACCGCGAAACGTGCGAGGGTTGTGCCGACATGGGCGGGGAACTGCATGTGGACTTTGTCGCTGGGGCCTTCGGTGGAGCTCCGCATGGGATCACGAAACGTGCGAGGGTTGTGCCGACATGGGCGGGGAACTGCATGTGGACTTTGTCGCTGGGGTCTTCGGTGGAGCTTCCTATGGGACCACGAAGCGTGTGAGGGGTGTGCCGAAATCGAAGCGGAAGGAGGAGGAAGGGGAAGGTGGAAGGGGGGCGATGTCTCTTCAAAACGAAGACCCAACACCACAGGATGGTTGGGAACAAAATTGACGGAAGTGGTCTGAAACGGGCGGCTGAATCCTTGGATGTGAGGAGGAGGAGGGGGAGGAGGAGGAGGAGGAGGAGAAGGAGGAGGAGAAGGAGGAGGAGGGTGGACGAGGGGGAGGAGGAGAAGAAGGAGGGCAGGAAGCGGGGAGCTGTCTCTTCAAAACGAGGACCCAACAGCACAGGATGGTTGGGGAGAGCTGTACTTCGAGAAGTAGCGCACGTAGGTGCAGCATCATGTGGGACGAAGATAGACCTACGTACCGATCCGCCGACCCTGTCGGCGTGTGAAAGGTGAGCTTTTTTTGTTCGGCGTCTCGACATTGGGTGGCAAGGGGGGGAGGGGGGGGGTCTGGCTCCAGACCTCTGCCTGGTGCGACGGTTTGCAAGAGTGCGGCCTCTGGGGGAGACTCCACCCGCTCGAAGCAGGCGCCAAAAAGCAGCCTAGATCTACTCCATGGGGGGAGGGGGGGTGGGGCCCGCGCCGATCGGCAAAACATTGAATAACAAAAACGATCACAAGACGCTGTTCTGCTTGACTCGGCATCGTCGTCATCGTCGTCGTCGTGGTCGTCGCCGTCGTCGTCGTCCTCGTCGTCGCCTCGGTCATCGTCGTCGTCGTCGTGGTCGTCGTCCTGGTCGTCGTCGTGTTTGACCCCCCTTTCCCTGGGCCCGTCGCCGCTCCTCCCCTTTCACTGGACCCTCCTCCTCAAGCGAGACAGCCAAGCGAAACCAAAGCGAAATTGAGCACCGCCGTAGTTGAGTCGAAGGGACCTTTGATCCCTTCTCCCCTAGGAGGGGTTGGTGGGGGGGGGTCCTGGGGAGGGGTCTTGTGGGGGGTCCCGAGGAGGGTTCCTGGGAGGGGGTCCTGGGGGGGGTCTGGGGGGGGTCCCGGGTCAGAATACCATCCTCCCTCGGGTGATCCTGTGTCCCAAACAAGCTCCAAGACAGCCCAAGGGGCGCCAAAGACGGGCCAAGTGGACCCAGGAATCGCCGAACAATCGGTCCAAGACGCCAAAGATGACCTCCTGACAGCCCAAACATCTGGCAAGACGCTCGAGGAGGCCTCCCAGAGCACACCAAGAGGGCCCCAACAGGGCAAAAGTTACTGATTTCCTTTCTAGGTTTTTGGGAGACTGGCGTTCTCGCCTTTTTCTGCTTCCCGACGCCCCAAGACGGCGCAAGATGCCACCAAGATCAGCACAGGGGGCCCCCAAGAGGTTTCCAAGATGGCCCCAAAACGACCCAAGAGGGCCCGAATACGGCCCTAGAGGCCTCCCAGACAGTCCAAGAGGCCCCAAAAACGGATCCGAGAGTGTGCCCGCACGGGAGCCTGAACGAATATTTCGAGCCCTGGTCCCCGAGAGGCTCCCAGCAGGCCCCAAGAGGTCCCTTAGAGGCCCCGACGAATCCGCAAGAGGCCCCCACAGAGGCCCCCAGAAAACCTGGGGGGACCTCCAAGAGGCCCCCAAGGATGCTCCCAGGATGCTCCCAGGATGCTCCCAGAGGCCTGCGGGCGCGATCCGAAGAGGCCCCACGAAGCATCCCTGAGGAATCTGCCCCACGTCAGCGTCGTCGTCGCTCCCCCTCCTCCTCCTCCTCCCCCTCCCCCTCCTCCTCCCCCTCCCCCTCCTCCTCCTCCTCCTCCTCCTCCGACGCCGCCGTCGTGGTCGCCGTTCCCCTTCAGGGTCGGCGGCACCGGCCGCAAGGCCTTCCCAAAGCTGTGCGGCCCCTGAGAGGCGCGCGCCCGAGCGGAGCATGAGGCACCGCCACCCTGCGGAAACACGTTGCCCTGGCGATGTGGCCAGGCGGCGCCCGCCACCGCACATCTGCTGCAGCAGCTCTAGGCGCACGCGTCGCCCCTGGGAGGCCGACGCACATGCTTCTCCTGGCGCGCATGACTTGTTCACGCCATCCGACCGCACCAGAGCCCACGATGCAAAGTGGGGGGCACGGAACGAAAATGCTACGAGGTACGGCCCGCATGTCATATCAACTAGCACTGGTCAGGAGGCCGACGCACATGTTGTAGAAGTATGCTTTTGGGTGCTGCCGGTCACGCACGGATCGCCCACCACGTCCCTCAAGCCTGGGTGGATGGCGGTCGTGCTGGCGCTCGGGGGGGAGTGTGCCGTGTGGCGTCGACGGCGACGCGATATCTCGTCTTGGACTTGGACGGCCCGCCACGTTGACGAGTAGCATGGGTTCCGTCGTAAAGCTTGGGCACGGGCTCTGCAACATTCCCATTGGAAGTGCTACAATAGAACCAGATGGTGTCGAATCAGCACGCCCAAGTTTGCAAGCGTCGGAGTCGGCAAGCCCAGCCAGCATGCCACACATAGCGAACCCGTTGACCGAACGACCAACTGTGGCACCGAGTGTGCAGAGAGCTGACCAATGCAGTGCCGGTCTGGAAAATCGGAGAGACGTAAGACTCGGATACGGGGGACTCGGGTTGGCCTGACGGGGGCCAACATGAAAATGACGCGATCCAATCTGAACTTTGACGCGGGCTCCCGCTGCAAACATCCCACCAAAACCGGATCGTTTAAATTCTGGACGCGCTGGTCAAAAAAACTTCGGCTAACCCGAGTTCCGGCTTACTCGAGTCTTACGTTTCCCCGAGAATATCGTGCTCGCTTTCCCCGTTCCCAGTTTCTCTCGTGGGTCTGGCGCTGGACCCTCGAAGCGGAGCGGCGCAGTCAGGCAGTGCCTTCCCTTCCCCTCCCTCGTCCTCCTCCTTTTCCTCCTTTTCCTCCTCCCTCCTCCTTCTCTGTTTCCTCCTCCTTTTCCTTTTCCTCCTCCTCCTCCTCCTCCTCCCCTCCCTCCTTGCTCCTGCGCGCGCGTGCCGGCAGGAGGGGCGGCTAGATCGCCATCTCGGCTCGGGCCAGCCCGAGGAGGCGGCGTGGTCGCCGAGAGCTTCCCCGCAGCGCCCGGACAACAGGCCATCCCGCTCATGAATCGTCGAAGTGATGTAAATTTTGCGCATGGGCCAGGCGAGAGTGGACATGGACGGGGGTGCACCTAAACGGTGTTTTTCGTTTTCGTTTTCCATCGCTTTTGCCTCGAAACCACTTTTACCGCAAAACGAAGTCGAAACGAAAACGAAACGAAAACGGCCCACAAAATCACCAAAAGCACCGTTTAGGTCCAGCCCTGGACATGGATAGGGGTGCCAGGACGCCGCATCAAAGCATTGAGCGGGGGCGCCGTCTGAAGGCTGACGCACACCACGCCTGAGCCTTGAGCAGATATGGCGAAGGAAGGGGAGGAGTTGGAGGACGAGGAAGAGGAGGGACCGAGAATTAGATTGGCAAGGGGCGAACCAGGGAGGAAACAAACGAGGAGGAGGGCGGAGAACGCTGGATGAGGGATGGCGACGACGATGGTGACGATGGCACTACGACGGACAACAAGAATAATCATAATCATGATAATAATAATAACAACAATAATACTACTAATAATAATAATACTAATAATAATAGTGATAATAATAATAATAATACTACTAATAATAATAATAAGGACGAGGAGGAGCACAAGGGGAAAAGATGGCTGAGGGAATGGACACAGAGGAGCTTCCCTGAGCTGAGCGAAGCACAGAGCAACCTCAAGGGTGCGAGTAGAGGCGTCAGCAACCTGCTTTGCTCGCTTCACCTCGGTGGCTTCGCGCGCGATCCGGGGAGCAGCTCCCTCGGAGCAGCAGCCACAGAAGAAAGAGGCTCACCGATTCGCGCATGCCTCAGAAGAAGAAGCATAAACACAGACAAACGCGCGCTTCGTCCTCACGAGAGCCCCATCCACACGCACCGACTCTCATGGCAAACGATGGGGCGGCAGACGGCCGAGCCCTGCTCAGAGGCTATTGCCAGGCCCATCCCTGGCTCCGTGATGGCCACTTGTTCGGCCCGACAGCAGCTGCGATTACGAGAAGGCTCCCCAGCAGCCACACAAGGGTAGGCGCACGGGGCGCTGGCGGGGGGAGGGGACAGGGGAGAGTGGCACAATGATAGTCAGGCAGGACTCCTGCCCTTTTCCCCTCCGCGAGGGGAAACGGGAGGACGAGGCAGGAAGAGGTGGATCAGATCCTGGACATCTGGCGAGCCGATATCTTCGATGCGTGGACCCCTGCAGTTCTGGACAACATCCAAAGGGCTGGTTTCTCGTCTTCGCAATTTTTGACGAACGTGGAGCCCGTTGAAGGCTCACAGAAACCCAAAACGGCCAAAAACTGGCCGCTAGCATTTTTGCCGGAGCCTTGGATGTCTAGGGAGGACAGGAGGAGGAAAGGGAGAAAAAGGCAGGAGAAGGTGGATAAAATTGGAGGCTCGTGCAGATCACACGGTACGGCATGCTTACAAGGGGAGTGGTTTACCCAGACCAGCGCTCGGGAAGTAGGGGGGACCGGATGATGATGTTCTTGATGGTGATGATGATGGTGGTGGTGCTGGTCATGATGATGGTGATGATGCTGATGATTAAGATTGTCATTCTGACGATGATGGTGATGGCGATGGCAATGATGGTGATGGTGATGGCGATGGTCATGGTGATCATGGTGTGGATGTTGACGATTGTGGTGGTGGTGATGGTAACGGTGATGATGAACACCAAGGTGGTGGTATTGGTGATGGCGATGATAATGATGAATAAATGATGGTGATGATGATGATCTTACTGGTGATGGTATTGATGATATCGATGCTGATAATCAGGATGATGATGCTGATGATGATGATGCTGATAATGATGATGATGATGATGATGATGATGATGATGATGATGATGATGATGATGATGATGATGATGATGATGATGATGATGATGATGGTGAGGACGACGATGATCACAGACCAGCAGATGCGCATCATGATCAATAAAGAGGACGCGGCGACAACACGGCGCCGCGGCGGTAAAGCGACTGGGAGCTCGGCACGGGCGCGGCGCGCGGCACAGACGGCGCACGGCAACACATCATTCGGGCGCACGTCCCTCGGGACATCTGGTGTCATGCTGATCACGATGATGACAATGGCGATGGCGATGATGGTGCCGATGACGACGAAGATACTTATGATGCTAATGATGGTGATGATGCTCATGATGATCAGGGTGATGCTTCTGATGATGATACTGCTGCTGCTGCTGCTGCTGCTGCTGATGATGATGATGATGATGATGATGATGATGGTGATGATGGTGATGATGCTAATGGTAGTCGTAATGATGCCGGTGGTTCTGGTGATGACGATGGTGATGCTGAGAGTGATGGAGTTTTTCTTTTTTATATAAGAACAAACCTGTGCTCGCCGATCTTGCTAGGCTTCGAGCTGAAGGCGGTCGGCCCTCGGGCCGCGCAGTGCGAGGCCCCAGGCACCCCTTCGGGCCGGGGGCTCCCATCTGCCTCGCGGCGCGCCGGGCGCACGCGTGGACAGCGCCTCCTCCTCCTCCTCCTCCTCCTCCACCCTCCTCCTCCTCCTCCTCCTCCTCCTCCTCCTCCTTCTCCTCCTCCTCCTCCTTCTCCTCCTCCTCCTCTCTTGCCTCGCCGTGCGGTCGCTTTCGGCCGCGGCGGGCCGCGGCGGCGGCGAGCCGCGGCGGCGCGCGGCGGCGGGCGTCCCGATTGGCGATCTCAAACCCGTGATGTATGTAATAGCTTGTTTTGCAGGCGCTCTGTGGTGGGCTTTCGCCGGCCTCGCCGGCTCGTCAGGCGGGACCGGAACGGCGCAGGACTCCAGGTGCTGGCCAGCGGCTTGTGACGACGGGCCACGACGCGGAGCCGAGCTTCAAAGGCCTGGGCAAGCGAGGCGCCCCGCGCGAGCCTTCTCGCGTGAAGTGCGGCAATGAAGGCGTCGATGCAGGCAGCGCGCTTCAAACAGGCCTGGAACGAGTCAAAATCGAAGAGGAGACAACAAGAAAATCAATGGTGTCTCACATTCTCATTCCTGACCGAGATATCATCTCCCGTCCATCTCCTGATCATCTGCTCACATTGGGGGTATTGCGAGTCATGTCGGAGTGAATCGAGGTCCACGCCAGGCTCCGCGACGCTGCCGAAGAGGCAACCAGCTGCTTGCGAATGAAACCTCGAAAGAGGTACCAATGGATAATGTAATCATCCGAAGATGAGCGACGCCAACATACATGAAGGTAGAATCACATATCTTCCGAAGAGCGCTGCGACAAATAACGATATCATGAGGAGAAACAGCGGGGTCGATGAGGCGAGCGCGGCGGAGCAGAGCAGCGCGTCCAGGTCCAGAGCGCTGCAAAACTCGAGAGGCGCAATATAAAAGTTCATGTTGAAGTTTAGGGGTTACCGCAAACAGCTCAAGACGTAACCCAAATGACCAAACCTTCATCATGCGAGCGTGACCCAGAAAGGAATCCGGATTCCAGCCCACGTGCCACCGGTAGGGAATATGCTCCAGATTCCCCCGAGACGCCTCCAGCTCATCCAAGACGCTATAGAAGGTGGGATTCAGCATGCACCTAATATTCGCCGCCCGAGAGACCACCAGGATATCAACAAACTCGGTCCGAAACCCAGGAGATTCGAGGTGAGTGGCAACATTGTAAGAGGTGGCGTTGCGAGGCCCCGAGGTCAGCCTCATGACCGCTTCCCGAAACTGATGGATCAGTCCACTGGCAGGCGGATGCAGCTGCAAGCGGCGCAGAAGCTTGGGGACACGCATAACCCGAAAGGCAGTATAGCACTCTGCGCGATGCCAAACCCGAGCTGGCGAGCGCGGTGACCGCGATCTCAAAAGCCAGGGGCAATCGGCGCCCAGCGGGGCCAAAGGAAGAACCAGACATAAGCGGCCCAGGAGACAACTTGAATCTCGACGAAGGGGTCGCCATAACTCGTCAGCACGGCCAACGAACGAGCACAGTCAGTGCCGCAACAGATCACGAACTGGCACTTCCTGAAATTGAGATTCATCTTGGCAACGTGCTGAAGCATCATCAATGCAGAGGGGGGCGCATCTAGAACCACAAGCACATTAATCAGCCCAAAGAGGAAGTCATCTGCATGCGCTAGGGTCAGGCCGATGTTCACGGCGCATCGGCTTCGAAGCCATTGTAGCAGCGGCTCCACCGCCAAAACGAACAGAGACATGGGAACTTGACATCCTTGTTGAACCCCAGACATAATCGGGGCGGCTTGCAATCGCTGACCCGCGGCGGTGGCGACGGCGAGATTCAACGTGTACACGTGGCGGAAAATCGAATGACGGCCGTTGGAATCCTCATCTCTTCAAGGACAAAGAACAGCCGGGCTTGCGAGTGGCTCGGGAATGCCGATGCAAAGTCGGCCATGAAGAGCGCAGCGCGCTGGTCATCACGCAAGTGACGAGTCAAGCCCCAAGCCCCCGCACGCACAATATTCTCAATCCGATCCCTCCCACAAATGCACTTCTGCTCCTCCCCCGCGACCCCCCCAATTGCAGAGATTACAGAGCTGACAACGGCAGTGGCCAACATATAATATTGATATCGGCGCTGCTCATGCTGAGCGGCCCAGTGCAGGGAACTGAGCGAGACAGCGCGCGCCCTGGGCGGTCGGCAGGATCAGCGCATTTAGGGAGGAATCTGAAAAGACTGAGACGCACGTCCCCAGGCAGCGAGCAGATGTCATCAACAAGGAGGGAGAGGTAGCATGAGTGCAACACGCACGATGCACCCAGGTATTTCCAAACCGCGTAGGGGACCCCGTTTGGGCCAGGCATGCTGCGACAGCGCTTTTTGATCGCCTCGTGCCACGCCGCCTAACCAATCTGCCAGCAGAGGTCCAAAGGGTTCTGAAAACGTTTGATAAACGGCCGAATTTATTCCCAAAGATCAAAGTCAACCGAGGGGGGCCAAAACACGGTCTCCCAGTAAGAGCCTAGAGCAGCCGCAGAATCACCCACTGATGAACCAAGATACCCTTTCATTTTCATCGGTAACAGAGCCCAAGATTGCACGTCGCCTAAACTTGCGCCAAAGAAGGACAAGTCACTAAGTCTGGCTGCCATGACGCGCTTAGCGTCCGTGTCCATGTTGGATCGCGAAATGTGTAGCTCCTCCCCAGCTAAGACGTCGCGACAAAAACAGTGGACATGTGCAGAGAGGCCGCTCACGTGAAGGCAACGAAGATCATTGCCAAAGTGCACCTGCAACCGCGGGCGACAGGCCGCGGCGGAGCGGAGGCCATGCTGGTCGCCTGAGGCCGCAGCGCGCAAGGCTGCGAGAGCCTAAACGTGCATCTCCCGAGTGCTGCGAGCAGGGCGGCGATGCACAGACGAGCGAGCTTTGCGACTAGTTTCGAAGAAACACTCCTTGGCCAGGGCAAGCCGTCTCCACGCGTCCCAAGACTGCGGAATCTCTCCCAAAAGCTCCTCAACAATTGGCCTGCCCGAACTCAGGCAGCCCAGCAATCCATGGAGGAATTGCGGGTCGGCTGGGGTCGGGCCGAAAATGCTCCATGCTCCAAGCCAGCTCACGGGGTTGCTGCCACTCGGTAGATTACATCGGAGAACACCAATGGTAGGGGTCGAAATCGTCAGGTCACGAAGGAACGCGGGGGGCAACGAAGAGAAGATCCGGTCGAGCCGGGCCGTCTGGGCAGTCGCTGTGCCCCTTCTTCCCCTCCGAGTGTCCTGGTCCTTGTGAAGCTCGGTAGAAGTCGGGACAAGCCGACAGAACAGGCGCGCGTGACGGTCGCCCCCAGAGATCCACCTACCCCCCGTCACCAGCCAGCCCCCCTCCCCCTTCCAATGCGCACTTCCAGTCACCAAGAAGCAGCGCGCGGGCCTGAGTGCCGTCGCCGCCAGGTAGATGGGGCTGCACGTCGCGTTGCAAACAAAAGAGCACACCAGAGAAGGGGGGGAACAGGTCGGAGGAGTTCGGCAAGTGGAGGTTGTAGATGACGTGATTCCCAAAACTACCCCGACACTCACACTCTTCCTGATCCCCCCAACGATCAACGCAGCGTAGACAAGGGTAGAGAAGAGACCCACAAACTCAGCGGCGAAGGCTGTAAGCGCACCGCCCTCGGCGGTCGCATCATCCAAAAATGGCGCCGGCAAACCGGCGTCGTTCGAGCTCTCGTTCAAGCTAGCCGATGCCACCCCAATGTCCATGCTTTTCTTGTACTGCGGTGATGTGATGTCTGCTGCAAAGGTGTAAACGTTGTCGGTATCGAGCTGATGCCTTCCAGGGCGAGGAGCGAACAGAGGCGAACAGCGCACCACAATTCCAAGTCCCATGGATAGCGAGACGGGGGGCAAGAATGTACAGCCGACCAGATAGTAAGGATGCGTGGTAAGGATGCTAGGGCCTTGGAACGCCATGTTGACGCTTTACGTGCGAAGCGCAGCAGAATGCCGAAGGATGCCAAATACCGAACGGGCGTGGATGCAAGGGTAGCCTTGGGAAGTTGCCCCATCCTTACTATCATGCTTGACTGCAACACAAAAAGAAAGATGGGGGGGGAGAATCTGGCACCTGGCTGTGGGTGCAATCGGCCTCAGAGCGAAAAGGGACGGCGGATGCGCGCCGCCGCCTCTGCCCGTGCCGCTTCAATGAAAGAGGTGATGCCAATCTCCACAAAAGCATCGCGGTCGACTTGACACAAGATATCGCCGTCACTCGAAATATAAATCTTGACCGCTGGGACTGGGTCATGGGCACTGCGCGTGATGTACACCGAACCCGCAAACCCCGAGCCCCCAACTTCAAAGCCCTTGGGAGCGAGAGCCTCCGAGAGCTTGGCACGCACGCGGCCAAGAGAAAGAAACAACTGCCTTGCAGTCAAATCGGGATCACGACGCAAGCGGAGCGAGAGAGGGGATTCAGGGTGAAGTGGATCTGGCGTGGTCCAGTGACCACCAGCACGTGCAAAATTGTTTCTGCAGAAACGAGCTCGCAGCATCGGGGTTCTCAAACAGCAGCGTCGCGTTTTTCGAAAGACCGAATGCTCTCACAACGATGCTCGCCCGAGCCTGCAAAGGAGCAAAAGTCGACTTGCATGCCACACCGATAGTTTTGATATCAGCATGAAGAAACGGGCGAGGGGAGTCTAAGTACACAAGCTTGCAAGCATCATGTTGCTGCCTCTCAGATGTCGGGCCTCCAGCGGCACGCCTCGGATGCGGGCGTGGCGAGGAAACGGGCGTCGGGTGAGAGTGGATCTCGCAGAACTTGGCATCAGTGGCGCGTTGAGCCTTCTGCAGCTCCTCGAGCTGGGACTCCAGCTCCTTGCACTTCGCTTCAAGAATCGGTTGGTCTGTGACCATGCCCTGCGGGGTGTCCGACGGCGCGAGCCTCACCTACTCGATCGATTCTATCGTCCTGCGATTGCGCTGGAAGCCTTGGCCGGGCAGCACACACTGACCTGATAGCCGGGAGCAACCATGCAAGCTGCCTTGAACTGAAGAGCGGAGGTCGACCATGTCCTGCGCACTCTGCTTCACCGTCTGGTGCATTGAAGCTAGCAGCCCCCCGTGATGCCTTCCAGCTGGCGTGAGATCGACGTGTCGCCGCGGGGCTGGGTCATGCCAGGGCTGCGGCTGGCAGAGCGGCGCGTACCTGAGCCTGAGGAGGGAGAGGTCGAGCGAACAGGTGTCCGACGCTCAGCACGGCGCGCCTGTCGATCAGCAGTGCGCAATTTCCCCGTCGCGGTGGCCGAAGCATAGACGTTCCGAACTGGTATCGTAAGCGGAAACATGGCCCCCACAGGAGCTCACAGCATGGAGGTACAGTCAGACGCTTGAGAGCGGGCTGCGCCTGCTGAGCTCCGAAATGGTCCCACACCACCTCGGCAAATGTGTTACTTGAAGCAAAATGGCTTGAGCCAACATGGCTTGAGCCCCAATGGCTTGGGCCAGACTGGCTACGGAGGGCGATAGTGATAGTAATGGTGACGGAGATGGTGGTGGTCATGATGATCAACGGCGATGATGATGGTGATGCTGATGATGCGGATGACGTTTGTGACGATGATGGGGACCAATACTAATAGAATGGTGAGTGTGATGGTGGCGGCGGTGGCAATGATGGTGATGATGAGGACGATGCTGATGCTGATGCTGATGATGCTGGTGATGATGGTGGTAACGATGATGGTGAAGGGAAGGATGCTGGTGGTGATGATGGTAAGGATGATGATGCTGATGATGATGATGATGATGCTGATAATGCCGATCCGACTGATCACGCTGATGACAGGGTGATGATGATGGTCCTGATGGGCGTGTTGATGATGATGCTGATGATGAGGAGGATGAGGATGGTGATGATGCTGATGAGGATGACGGTGATGATGAGGATGCCCATGTTGACAATGATGGTGATGTTGGTGATGCTGCTGCGGACGATGGTGGCGATGGTGGTGGTGAAGTATCGATGATGGTGATGCTCATGATGATGCTGATTATGATAATGGTGATGATGACGATGATGATGACGACGGTGATGATGAGGATGACGATGATGATAATGCTGCTGATGACGGTGATGGTGCTGATGCTGCTGATGATGGTGATGATGATGCTGGTAATGATGATGATTATGATGACGATGATGATGACGATGATGATGACGATGATGATGATGATGATGATGATGATGATGATGATGATGATGATGATGATGATGATGATGATGATGATGATGATGATGATGATGATGATGAGGCGGAGGTGAAAGATGAGAGGGAGGAGGAGGGAGGAAGGAGGACGAAGATGATGGAAGAGGGAAGTAAGAGTAACGGAGGACGAAAGTGAAATGGGGGGCAGAGGGAGAAGACGGAGGAGGAGGAGGAGGAGAAGAGGAGGAGGAGCAGGGAGGGGGAGGAGGAGGGGATGGAGGAGGAGGAGGAGGAGGAGCAGCAGGAGGAGAAGGTGGCAAGGGAGAAGGAGGAGGAGGAGGAGGAGGAGGAGGAGGAGGAGGAGGAGGAGGAGGAGGAGCTGTGGCGCGCTCTTGGCCTACCCTTTACGTAGGGGGGCCCTGTTCCAGCGCAGCTGCCCGTGATCCGTATCTCACTCTCTTCTATCTTCCCGCCTCCTCGTTGCTCGCGTTCTCGAGTTCCCCATCCTACCTCTCTCACTCCCCCATCGCTCCCTCTCCACCTCCCCCCCCCTCCCCCTCCTTCTGTCGCCCTCCCCCCACCCTCTCATCCCGCCCCCCACCCCTCTCCCTTCCCCTCGCCAGACCCCCCTACAATTACAAAATATGAATGCTAGTCTCCTCTCTCACCTGATGACGACAGGAAAATGTTCGGCCCCCCTCCGCGTATCTTTTGACACACCGGATTCCCGGGTTGAGGATGTTTTCAAAATGTTGCTGAAGCGCGGGCCTCATTTTCGGACTGCCACTCAATCCGAATCGTGCTCCCGCTTCAGCGCTGGCCTCATTTCCGCGCTTCCGCGCTGGCCTCATTTCCGCGCTTCCGCTCGTTCCGAATCGTGCTCCCGCTGCAGCGCTGGCGTCATTATTTCCAATGCCATGCCACGGCATGCAATACAATGCTATGTGGTGTTCCGCCGTGCGATGCCATGCCTTCAGCTACAATGCTAGAGTATGCAGTGCTTGACTACGCAGCGCCACGCCATGCTATACCATGCTGCGCTTTGATATTCAACGCACTGCTGTGCCATGTTCTGTCATGTGCCGCTGTGCGGTGCCATTATTTGCGTTGCAATGCTGTGTGATGCAATTCTTAACTATGCAACGCCACGCCATGCTATGACATACTACGCTCTGCCGTGCTCTTCAACGCCCTGCTATGCCGTGCTCTACGATGCATCGCGCACCCTCTCAGGATCATCGCCCTGCTCGGCATCCGGCTGTGCGAATAGAGAGGAGATCTACGTCATGGTGAGGGATGGGAGGGCGGGGCAGGACGTCCGATATAACGCGAGCGCACGTAGCTTGCCGTCTCCCTCCCCCCCCCCCCCCTCCCCCCTGGCTCTCTGCCCCTCCTCCCGCTCCTTCTCCCTCCCTCCCTCCCTCCCTCCCTCCCTCTCCCCCCCCCCCGCATTTGCAGGCCCTGCCCGCTCGCGGCGCGCGCCGAGCCCCGCGCTGGTTGCGCCGGCACACCTGCTGCCGCTTGGCGTGCCCCAGCGACTGCTTCCCCACCGCGTGGGCGGCGAGCAGCAGCTCCCTGGGGGAGCAGCAGCGGCGGGTCGCCGAGAGGCCCGGGGGGGCGAGGCCCAGCAAGGGGGGGGGGGCTGGAGAAGGGGGAGGAGGGAGGAGGGAGGAGGAGGAGGAGGAGGAGGAGGAGGAGAAGGAGGGAGGAGGAGGGGAGGGAGGAGGAGGAGGAGGAGGGAGGAGGAGGAGGAGGAGGAGGAGGAGGAGGAGGAGGAGGAGGAGGAGGAGGAGGAGGAGGAGGAGGGAGGAGGGAGAAGGAGGAGGAGGAGGAGGAGGAGGAGGCGGGAGGAGGAGGAGGAGGAGGAGGAGGAGGAGGAGGAGGAGGAGGAGGAGGAGGAGGAGGAGGAGGAGGGAAAGGGCGAGGAGGAGGACGAGGCCCTGGGGGCCAACGATAGATGGGGGGAGCTGGCGCAGGGGGGCGGCGGGCAACAAGGGGAGCTGTCGCAAGGTGCCATTTTCAGCCCGTGGAGGTCCTCTCACCAGGCCCGACCCCAGGACTGTCAGAAAACGGGTCGCATCGAATCGGACCAAATCGAATCGAATCGGATCGAATCGAACTTAACCGAATCGAGCCGAATCGAGTCGAGTCGATCTGAACCGAACCGAATCGAGTCGCATCAAATCGGATCGCAGGCGGCCCTGGCAGACGGGGCTCGAGGAGCGGGGGAGTGGCAGAGCGGGGGAGTGGCCAAGACCCCCTCGAGTCGTGAAGCAGGAGCGATGGGAGGTCCTCGGCCATTTTCAGCCCCCTGAGGCCCTCTCACCAGGCCCCGGAAGCATCAGAAGATTACCCTGGCGACGTACCCGGCCCCTGCGCGATGCGGGGCACGAGTAGTTTGGGACACGTTATGCAGAGGTGATGACGTGACATGGGCGCATATAATTCTGCGAGCGGCATCCGTGAAGCTCGCAGCCCCCCAGGCATGGCGAGGTCCCGCTCAGATCTGCGTGGTGCCTCACTCCGCTGGACCCGCCAGCAGCCTTCGAAAGTGGCGTCAGCTTCGCAGATCGCAGCCCCCCAGGGACGTCGAGGGCCCGCTGAGATCTGCACCGTGCCTCTCTCCGCTGGACCCACCAGCAGCCCTCGAAAGAAGCGACAGGGACGGCGAGGTCTCGCTCAGATCCGCGCGGTGCCTCGCTCCGCTGGACCCACCAGCAGCCCTCGCAAGTTGCGACAGCTTCGCAGATCGCAGCCCCCCGCCCAGGGACGGCGAGGTCGGGGACAGACACCGCAGGCAAGATGCATACACAAGTGGTGCGCACGGGGCGAGAGCTCGCGGGAGACAGGAGGCAGGAGGCGGGAGGAAGGAAGGAAGGATACGCGAGCAGTGCTCTACTCAAACCGAACGCCCAACCAAGGAGGGTTGGGACGAAAACAGTTCGTCGGGACCTCTGGCGGTCTACGTCGTGAGAAAACCAATGTGACGTCGGGGGGGGCGGGGGCGAGCGGAGGAGGGGGGGTACTGGAGAGCCTGCCTGGGCGCAAAAGGGAGGGGGGCGGCGGGCGACATCCGATCCAGGTGGGACGCAGAAAGACACACTAGGACTTTGCGCCCCCCTTGGAGGCGCACGTCCAGACTGGACATGCACTACAAGCGTAATCCCACCAGCCCTCCGGGCGACAGGTGGTCTGACGAGGGTCGCTTTCCTCTTCAACGACCCCTTTTCCCTTCGGGGAGGGGAGCCCTCCCCCTCCCCTCCCTGAGGTTTGTTGGGAGGGGGCCCGATGTGTCAGAGGTTCCTATTTCGGCCCATGGGAGGGTCAATGTTTGACACCCCGCAGGAGAATCGTGGCCTTTGAGGGGGGGAGCTACATCGAGGACCCCCCTCTCTTGACCGACCGCTTCCAAGATGGCACCCAGCGGCCCCCCCAAGGCTCCCAAGAGGCCCCCAAGAGGGCTCCAAGCGCGCCCCAAGAGGCCCCAAGAGGCCTCCAAGAGGCACCCGAGAGGCACCCAGGAGGCCCCCGAGCGGCCTCAAAGGCCCAAGATGACCTCCAAGATAGCTTAAGATAGCCCGAGTTGGCTCAAGATGGCTCCCAAGGTGCTTCAAGAGGCCCCATGACCGTTCCAAGACGGCTCGAGATGGCCACGGAGCCTCCAAATGACCCCTAACACGCCGTCCAAGCCGGCCTCCCTCGCTTTTTGACTTTGCGTGTCTCTTCCTCTATCCCCCCGTCAGCTCTCATGGACATCGTTTCTGGATGGGCTGGTGGGGATACTTCTTTTTTTTGTACAGCCGCAGGCGGAAGCGCCAGCGGCGGGCAGTCGCGGGCGGGCTGCGGCCGCGACTAGCGGCGGGCGCGCGCGGGGCCGCGGTCAAAAAAACCTGGTGGGGATACGCGAAGCGTCAAGAATATAAGATGTCGTCACTCAGGCGGTATGGGCAGAAAGCACCTGCCCGCCAAGGATATATTATAAGACTCCTGAGCACGCGCGCCGCCCCTGGGGGGCCGAAGCGCACATAGGGAAGTGGTCGTCCACTCTGACCAGGGACATGAGCAAAGACATGACGATCAGACCCCCTGACGGGCAAGCACCGGTCGGAAAAATAAGAGTACAGCCGACCAAGCCAGAAGGCTCGCGACCGCCACGATGGTCAGTGGAACTGCGAGTCGCGAGCCTGCTGACTTGGTCGGCGTATTCCTGCCATCGTTCCGGACACCGCTTGCCCGTCAGAGGGTATGATCATAATTTCCTTGTTTAGTATCCCTGCCTTGAGCGAACTACCACTTTCCTCGGAATATAACTTGTTGATGTGGAGAGGGGGAGCGGGAGGAAAGCGGTAACGGGGGGGTATGCTTTATCATCCGGGGCGCTCGGCTATTGCAGGCGAAAAAAGATTCGGTTTCTGACGCCGCCGATGTACTCCAGATTTCGTAATAAAAGGGAGGGGGTCTGGACCCTCCAAGACAAGCCATTTCAGACCTCCCCCGTGGGAGAACCCTCCAAAACATCGTCCCCAGACCCCCCAGGCCCTCCAAGATAGCCTGGAAGAGACCCCCTCCGAAATGAGACCCCCCTCCCTTTATTACGAAATCTGGAGTATTTTTCATGATGCTCACACCTTCCACACTGGACACGGGCGCCGCCTCCAAGAGGTATTCCGTGACGGAACACGCCTCTGGTTTGTTGACCGGAAGATTTGTTAACTCAGCTCGGCTGGCTTTGTCGTGATGCGACCACAGCACACCAGAGGATATAGTAAGCAAACATGGCCGCGAGGATTGCTTGAGCGCAGTAGAAAATCAGTATCATCATCAACATCGTCATCATCGTCAGCAGCAGCAGTACGATCATCAGCATCATCATCATCAGCAGCAGCATCATCACCACCACCATCATCATCATCATCATCATCATCATCATCATCATCATCATCATCATCATCATCATCATCATACTTGTCATCATCCTCGTCATCATCATCAGCAGTATGATCATGGTCATCAGGACCATCACCATCACCATCATCAGCATCATCATAAGCAAAGACAACGCAGGATAATCATCATCGTATCATCATCGTAATCACCATCGCAATTGTCATCGATAATGTCCGTTATCGTCACCATCGTCATCGATATCATCAGCAGCGAAAAAGCGCAGAAGGCAGACGAAAAAGAAGGAGGAGAAGGAGGAGGAGAACCATCGTGTTCATCATCATCAGCAGCAGCATCATCATCATCGTCAGTATCGCCGTCATCGTCACCGTCATTGTCATCGTCATCCAAGTCCGTCCCCCTCGTGATCATCATCATCATCATCATCATCATCATCATCATCATCAGCATCATCAGCATCGTCCCCCTCGTGTTCATCATCATCCTCGCACCTTCTGAGCCCTTCCTGCTCCCCCCTCAAATCCACTCCTAGTTCATCCACTCCTCCTTCCTGCTCCTCCTCCTCCTCCTGATCCTCCTCCTCCTTCTCGCCATCACCATCCCCATCCCCATCCCCATCACCACCCCCATCATCATCAGCATCATCATCATCAGCATCATCATCAGCAGCAACATCATCATAATCATCATCGTCGTCATCGTCATCATCATGACCACCATCATCACCACCATCAGCATCATCATAGACCCTGGGTCAACATCAACAGAACCATCACCAACCGCATCAACACCATGGTCATCATTAGCACATCACCATGGTCACGATCATCGTTATCACCATCATCATCATCATCGTCATCATCATCATCAGCATCATCATCATCATCAGAACCAGCATCTTTCTCGTCGTGGCCATCGTCAGCATTGGCATGGCTGTCATCATCGTCATCGCCAGCATCAGCGTTCGCATCATCAGCATCATCATCACCAGCAACATCATTAGCATCAGCATCATTAGCATCAACATCAGCATCATCATCATCAACACAAGCATCACTACCAACATCATCAACATCATCATCCGCACGTCATCCGCATCGTCATCACCAGCAGCGGCATCAACATCAGCAGCAACGGCATCATCATCAGCATCATAATCGACATTCACATAACCATTATCGGCATACACGTGATCGTCATCGTCACCGTCGCCGTCATCGTCATCGCCATCGGGATCATCATCATCATCATCATCAGCAGCAGCTGTAGCATCATCAGCATCCTCCTCCTCATCATCAGCATCACCATCAGCACCAGCATCATTATCATCAGTATAATCAACATCATCACCAGCATCGTCATCATCATCATCGTCATCATCAACATCGCAATCATCGACAGCAACATCAACATCAACATCATCAGCATCATAACCAGCATCGTAATCATCGTCAGCATCACCACAATCATCATCAGAAACGTCATCGTCATCGTCACCGTCATCATCATCACCACCAGCAGCGGCATCAGCATCATCATGATCAGCATCATCATCACCAGCATCATCATCAGTCACCATCATCAGCATCATCAGCATCTGCACCCCTCCTCCTCCTCCTTCTCCTCCTTCTCATCCCCCCTGCTCCCTCCTTCTCTTTCCCTCTCCTCCTCCCTCCTCCATCCTATCTCCTCCCTCCTCCCTCCCCCCTCCTTCCTCCCCTTCCTCCTCCTCCTCCTCCTGCTCCTCCGCCTTCTCCTCCTCCTCCTCCTCATCATCCTGATCCTCCTCCTCCTCGTCATAACCCTCCTTCCTCTCTCCCTCCTCCCTCTCTCCCGACGCGTCTGGCCGCCTCTGGTGCCTCTTCTGCGACCGCTCCGACTGGCAAGCCCTCCTGGCCTGCACGGCGAGCTGCTTCCGGGCCGCCCTCTCGGCGCGCGAGGACGCGAAGGCCTCCGCGGGGGCGCGCGGCGCCCAGCGGCAAAAGCGGCGAGAGGGAGGGGCAGGCAGACAGACAAAACAGGCAAACAGGCAGGAGGAGGAGGAGGGGAAGGAGAAGAGAGGAGGAGGAGGAGGAGGGGGGTAGGAGAAGGCGGGGGCTATCAGACCCCAGATGTGCGATCAGACTCCTCCTCCACCCATCCATTTGTCCGCCAGTCTGCGTTAGGGAGCAAACTCCTGGGATGAATTCGTAAGAACAAGTACCAGGGAGCCAGTAAGAGTCGTCCAGAAGGAACACAGGAATGAGCCTGGGTGAGAGCCCGATAGGTGGGAACGAACCAGGCTGGTCTTCGATCACGGATCATGTAAAATAACGATGAATTCAATCTACATGAACGTGGAAGAACGATTCACGCAATATTCTCCGAACCTTCGGATTCCGCTTCGCTAAAGCTCCGTCTGGCCAGGGGCAGAAAGGGAAATGTTGAATCCGCTTACATCGACGGTGATCTCGAACGTTTGCCCCTGGTGATGGACTTGCTTTTCGATTGAGAGACTGCGGTCGGCAACGCGCTCGAAATGCTTGGCTACATAACCGATGCCGTCTGAATCGCGAAGTCTTCGAGTGGAGCCCCGTGGTGCCCAACTCTTGTAAGTGCCCTACGCGCGGGAAGAGACAATATGGAGGAGTATCTAGACGATTCTGTCGAGCAGTAACTACGCGCCCCCTCTACCTGCTGCCCTCTTGCCGAAAGGGAGGCGAGTTCGCCTGAGTGCTGCCGACCGGACCGATCCCGATGCCGCTGCGAGCCATGTCCCTGGTCCTTGCTGGCGGCGGGGTCAAGCCCAACGAGAACGAGCGTCACCGGCGCCGCCAAATCGCAGACGGAGAACAGCAAAGGTCGCCAAGACCGCAACCGGCTACAACCCAACCAACAAAATTCTCATGGTGCTCATGATGAGAATGACCATACTGTTGGCGCAGTCGCGCAGGACGTTGAAGGGAATATGATTCGACGTGATCATCGTGCCACACGACCTGCCAGAGGTAACCCGCATGGAAGAGCAGGGAGACAAGAACAACGAACAGGTGCAAACCAAACAAAGGTTACAATCTCGGGGCGCCCACTATCCGCCAGGAGAGCATCGGGGAGGCCAGCTCCGAGAGGCGGAAGGACTCCAAGCAAAGACTGCGATCGCTGAGCTACGGGGGTCGCACGGGCGTGGTGAAGTTCACGAAGCTCGACTGGTGCTACGACCAGCAGTGGGGGCGTATCACAGCATGCCTGGGATATTGCCGCAAACAAAACAGGTCCGCGCTGACACCCAGCTCAACGGGGAGTTGACCTCGCAGGAAGAACAAGAGGAGGAGGAAGAGAAAGAGGAGGAGGAGGACGAGGAGCAGGAAGTAAAAACTGTAAAGCCCCGTGGGGGGTTCAGGTCTTCGAGCGCCCCAGCTGGGGCTCTGCGCCTCGAAAACGACACCCAGGGTAGTATATGGATGCTAGCCCCCTTCCTCTCAGGGGGGCAGCCTGGGGCGTCGAGGCCCCCTCTCCGTGGAGGGTGGTCCTCGCGCCCCTCCAGCGGGAGACCCCGCTCGGTCGCGTGGAAGAGCGATTAAAAAAGCAAGCAGGGGGCGCTGCCCCCGCTGCTCGGGGGCGGGGCGACCCCTGCTGAGGACCTCTACACTTCCCCACTCTCCACGACTCACTCCCCCCACCCCTCCACCCCCCTCCTCGTCCTGCAGGCGGGCGCATTATAACGAGGGCGAGGACGAGTGCCTTCTAACCCTCCTGCTGGGTGGCGCTGGCAGGCGCAGCTGCTGGGTCGACGCTGTCCCAGCGCCGCGTGGCGGCAGCAGGCTAGCGGCGCCGGCGCAGTGCTACTGGGAGAGGCTGGCAGGCAGGCAGCGGCTTCATTCACACTTCGACTCCACCAATGATCTTCGCGCTGCTGCTCGGGCCGATGCCAGCGCCCCATCCTGCAGCCCGTGCTGCCTCCTGGTCGTACGTTCGGATATCGCTGCTGCTGGGGTGCTGCATCGGCTGCTGCTGCTGCGCCGCCCCCTGCGTCGGCGGCTGCTGCTGCTGCTGCGGCTTCGCGATCTTCACGCCGTGCATTGTCCGCCCCGTGACCGCTGGGCTTGGGCGCCTGCGCGGTGGGCGCTGGGGCTGGATGCTGATGATGGCCCCGGCCGCTGCACGCCCTTCTCCGCCCGGGGTGGGCGCCCCCTCCTTCGCGACCTCGTCGCGGCCCCAGCCGTTGTCGTTGTGCGTCCACTTACTGTAGAAGCCCTCCAGCTCGTCGCACTGGTACCTCGTGTAGTCCAGCTGCCACGGGCATGGCCTTTTGCACAGGCGGCCCCCGCCCTCGAGGTAGGCGCCGACCTCCCTGCACTTTTCGATCGCCGCTGTCAGCTCCTCGATCTGTATCTTTAGCAGCACCGCGATGCGCGCGCGCTCCATCTCCTCGAAGCAATTGAAGCTCTTCGAGGCGCTAATGCGCGCGAGCGCCATGGCGACGCGGCCCCGCTGCGCGTAGAGCCGGTACTGCACCGTGTCCGAGTGCTGGAGCAACTTCGGGAGCAGCTCGCCCGTGCTCTGCAGGGCGCGGTGAGCGGCGGAGAGGCGGTTCGCCACCGTGCCGAAGACAGCGTCCGTCACTCCGCTGCCCCTGTCTGCCGCCTTCTGCGCCGCGACGTCCTCCTTCGGCCGTGGCATGTCGTCGCCGCCGCGCTACTCATGCGGCGCCGCTGCCGCCGCCGCCGCCCGCTCCTCTGGCTCGCTGTAGGAGGCCATCGTCTGGCCCTGATGCGATAGTACTGTCGCTGCTGCGCGTGGAAAGAGGCTTCTTGAAGCTCGCTAGCTACCGAAAAAGGCTGCGGAAAGGAGGCGCGCGTGGTTGGACGTCGGACCTGGCCTGGCCGCCAGGCTGGCCTTCCCCCCAGTTGTTCCCTGCGGGGCAGAGCTTGAGTCGCGCGCCGTCGTCGTTGGGCCCCTATGAAGCCTCCAAGACCTGCAGGGGTCGTGACAGCTGGCCTGGTGAGGGTGCCTCTGGTAGCCTTGTGTGGCCCCCCTGAATTTTTTTCCGCCGTAATCGCGGGCTTGATATACTGCCTCCAAGTGCCTCTCGGGGTGCGCCCAGAGCTCCGCGTGGGCCTCGCATGGGACTGGGAGGTCGAGCAAGAGGTCGGCGTGGGCTGCCTCGGCGAACCGCTCGGGCTATGGGGACCTGCGGGGCCGGTAGGGCGCCAGTAGTAGAAGTGCCACTGCTGCCTGTGGGGGGGTGAGGGGAGCCGAGGTGGGATCATAGACGCACCACGGTCCTGCCGTTGGTAATTAGTAACCCTGTATGGTCACCAGCCCCCCCGCGTAGTAACGCACTTCCTCGGCTGGTGGGGTTGGTGAGTAACGCGATCTGTCGCATGTGCCTACTGCCTGTGGGCAGCGAGGAGGAGTGTATGAAAAAGAAAAATGGTTGTGGTGGAGCGCCGACGGTCCGTCGGTAGTAACTGGCATACTGTAGGAAGGGACCAGCTTGTCTTATATTTTCCACCGATTGATTGTAACTCCTGGGGCGTAAGTCGCGGTAGTAATTAGCGGGCTGGGGTAGTGTAGCCACGTATCCCCCATGGTCCTGGGCCTGCCCGCGCAACTGAGCATAGCGCCCCAGGTCGCGACTGATATATATAGTCGGCAAGTTTTTCCTCTCGAGACTCTGGAGGGTCGGCGGGGGGCCAGGAGGTAGTGAGCCCCGACCCGCTGGCCTCGTGGGTGCTCGCGGGCGGGGCCTGAGGCGCTACTGCGGCGCCCGCGGCTGCTGGGCTGCGAGGCGTGCGGCTGGCAATATACTGGCCGCGGCGCCGATGTAGAGGGGCCTCCACGACCCTCTCGAAGCCACCCTTCGGGCCCGCGGATCGGCTCCTCTCGGCGCCCAAGCATGCCAGCGCCAGCGCCGCGCCCTGCTTGAACGGCCCCCCATTGAACCCCATGATCTTGGTGGTCTGGCCCTCCTCGACCTGCTGCTGGTGGAACGCCGCGCGGAACGATGGGGCCGTGTTGATCGAGTAGAGGAGCTTCGCCCTGCGTGTGCCCGTCTCCATCGCCTCGTCGGGGGTCTTGTAGCACTCCTGGATCTTGCGCTGCTGGAGCACCTCCGTGATGAACGTCACTACGTACGGCTGATCCAGCTGCTCGGGAAACCCCGTGAAGGTCTGGAGGACCCAAGGCATCGACGGGTCGAGGTCCTGTTTGTTCTTGGGCGGCTTCGTGAGCTCCTCGACTAGTGTCGCCGCCACGTGGCCGTGAGGTGGTCCGAGCCCGTGGCCCTTGCCCGCCGCCTTCACCTTCCTGCCGTACTCTCGGCCTGTCTCGATCGGCGCCTGGGCCCACTCCTCCAGGAGGGGCACGAGCCAGAACTCTCCCGTGATGTGGCTCAGCGCGCGGGGCTCTGCGGCGCTCCGGAGCGCGAGGAGCTGCAAGGCTCGAGTGCTGTCTCGTGGCTCGCCCTGGGCTCCGTGACCGTCGCGTCCACCGCCGCCTGGGTTGCCCCGCCCACCGGCTCCTGCTCCCGTTCCTGGGCCGCTGGCGGCTGTGGCCTGTCCGCCTGTGTTCGCCTGCTTCTGCGGCCGGGCGCGGGCCTCCTGCGGGGGCGGGCGCTTGGTGGCGATGATGCGCCAGTCCGCTGGCATCCCGTTGCCGCCGGATGCTGTGTGCCGCTGCCCCCTTCGCCTCGCGGATCGGGTCGGGCCCAGCAAGATGTGTCCGTATGTGTGCGTGAAAGGCCTCGAGGTCTTGAGCCTGGTGGGCACAGGCAGGGCAAACTAACGTGCGTGGCTCCTGGACAGGGTGATCCCAATTCAAGCGGTCCTGGTGACAAGTGCCGTGGTAGTGGGCCGATCTAGTAGCATGGTCGATCGCGGTCTTGCGGTCCACAAAAATAGTTTCGCACCAGGGGCACTGGTTTGTGGTTACGACTGATGCCACCACAGGTCGTATTTTGTAGGCTTCCCGTCGGTGGCCCGCTAGAGCCGCGTAAGTAGGGAAGCGTTGTCCGCAAGTAGTCTCGACCCCGTTTGCATGTGTCGTAACGTGGTCACACCAGTATGGTCGCACCAAAGCCTCCTCCAGCTCCTCCTCCCGCCTGGTCAGAACATCCCAGATTCTTTCAAAGCTGTACAGGGCCCTGGGGTCAGTTTGTAACCAGCGATGTTGTTCCATACTTCCCTGCTCAAGAATGGCAATGTCCGAATCCCTGCTCGCGTACCATCCCATTCCCTCGCCCACCTGTGCTAGTGTCTGCAAATATGTCGCAAACTGTTCTGCCCAGGGGGTGGGGTCTGGGCCGATCCGGTTCATAGCTGTTAGTCTCCGAATGCCTCGTGAAACGTCGAGCCGAGACGATCCGAATACTGTTGGTAGTACTGCGCCATGATCTTTAGGATAGCGGGCCCAACTGTGGTACCATCGCAATCGTCGTACCATGAGCGACACACTCGTACATTCCATACGCCAGTACCGAAATACCTGTTGTAGGTTGTTGCATCGTGTGGTCCCGTCCTCCCCCAAGACATCGCCCCGCATGCCAGTGTGCGTAGATACTTGCCCAGCTGCGCCGCGCATAAAGAGAGAGAGAGAGAGAGATATGCGGGAGGGGCTCGAGGCGTTGGGCCAATAACTACGAATAAATACAGCACTTCGTTTTTAGTCAGATGGCGTGAACGTCATGATCCGACACCACTACGTAATCTCAGGATGTGGCGAGCAGGAACACAGCAACCACGGGATCGCAACATGTTGATTATTCTCTTCAGGATGCCGTGTCTGAAGTTGCGCATGGCGCCGCGGACCCGCAGATCAGACCATGGAGGGAACGATTGACGATATCCATCGCATCGCGATCAATACCTCCTTGGTCTGAACACAAGTCATCTGAATGCGAACGGGGAGGCGGGGGGTGAGGAAGTGTAACGGTCCCACTCATCGCAAGAGCCTCGTGCTCAGGAGATGGCAAACAGAGCAACCGAGTACACCATTGAAAAGAATGCCCTGAACAACTGTAGTACACAATTGCGGCATGGGCCAGAGAACGGGCGCCATAGACGGAGACACCTAGAGTGACCACACACAACAGAATACCTAACGGAACGAGTATGTCGGGAGGCCACAGGCGGCCACGAGAGACCAAGGAAGACCACGGGAGGCCACGGGGGACCAAAGAGCCCGATCAATTCCAGATCCCGCAATCCCCGTGCTCGGCTTCTGAGATGAATGAAACGGGACTCTTAAAGACCACCTGTTGAGAGAAACGCCAGACGCGGATCCGAATACCCGACGCAGCAGCGGAACAAATCAGATGATTGCAAAATAGCAAAATCCTGGAACAAGAACGGCAAGCCACGATGCGGAACGTGCACCGACGATGTCCGTGACCAGCCAAACAACTTGCTTGACCCACTGCTCGCACCGAATTGAGTACAGAGAATTCCCCCTCTCCGCTGTTGCTCGTCAACTCTCCTTTTTCTCCTCGTCCTCCTCGTCCTTCCGTGACTCGCGGAACCTTGTAGCAACAGAAACAAAAGGATGGGCACGAACGGCTCGGTACACTGAGTCCAATCAGGGAACCTCGCTACGCCCTTGTCCCTGGCCAGCTAACGTCCTACAGCATGTCCAGCTCACCCCGAATGCTTCAGTTAAGCTTTGAAGTCCGCCACCGTGTTGCGCACACTGAACGAAGTGTCCTCAGGGCCCTTCGAACTGAACGGCCCCGTACCCCAGCCTTATAGATCTCCTGAGCGATCCTGCGATGTGTCGCGTGACTTCCCCGACGGTTCGGGAGCGTGGTCTTGAGGGAGCCGTCCCAAATTCTGTTTATAAAAAATCTCTTGATCCTTCTAGAGGGCCCTCGGAGCCGGTCCCAAAGGCCAGAAGCATACGAAGAAACTGTTGTCCGAAAGAGCCTGGGACGATCGCCTCTCGGTATTGGGGGAGTCGTCCACGGAGGCAGGGACAGAAAAGGCACAAATGCTCGCCTGGGAAGACATGGGCCCACAAGGCCCGCAACACAGCCAACCAGAGGGGACCAGGAGGAAGAGCCCGAACGGGCCCAAGAGGCTCGAGGGGTCTCTTGATCCGTCTAGGTATCACTCGGGGCTGGCTCAAGAGGCTAAAAGCAGTGAGAACCTGCGGTTGGTAAAAGAGCTCAGGACGATCGCCTCGCGGCCTTAGGATATGCCACGGAGAGACAAAAAGCCACGAAAACGCCGGCCCTGGAAGACGCACGAGGCCCCCAGAGGAGGAGCCCAAGAAGCCTTCCAGACAGCCCAACGAGGTGACCAGGATTAGGGTTGGTTCGAGTCCCCCCTCCAAGGCTGGGGAACCTACACGAGGGTCCCAGGGACCGCGCGCAAGCCCCGACGAGGCCTCCGAGAGTCACTCGGGAGACCCCCAGTGCGCGCCCGGAGAAACCCCCCAGAGACTGCGAGACCCCAGGACGCCTCCAAGAGGCCTCTGGCCTAGGACCCTCCTCCTCCTCCTCCTCCTCCTCCTCCTCCTCCTCCTCCTCCTCCTCCTCCTCCTCCTCCTCCTCCTCCTCCTCTCCCTCCTCTCCCTCCTCTCCCTCCCTCCCAGGGACGGTGGGCGAGATGGGCCGAAGGCCATGAGACACGTAACCGTTCAAGCTCCGCCACACCCCCCAAAGGTCTCTCACTGCCAAGCACAAGGAAAATCTTCAAAGAAGTACGCGTGCAGTCGATGTGGTGCACAGCTGCTTGAAACAGTCGACGGAGGTAGCAGGAGACTATCCTCGCAAGGAAATGGATGATCTTCTGGTGGCACCTGCTCATTCATGACCATATTGATGTGGCGCTCGCTTTTGGCCCCGGGATCGAAGCCCAGCTCATCTTTCAAATCATGCGCATTAACCCATGGCTTCAGCGCCTGGTCAATGCGCTGACGCTGTCGGTGTCGCTGCTGGTTGGTACGATGGGGTCCCCCTGCAGGGACGTATGTCCGGGCTGTGGAACTGAGAGGTGTGCGCGAGTACACCACTCCCAATGCATGTGTCGCGTCCACCTGCATGAGCCAGTCGGGATGCACGTCGGTGCACTGGGGAAATCTGCTGTGCAGAGCGTCCTTGCTGTCGTAGGACGCGCTGGCGATCACGCAGCCCTGGGCGAGGAGTGTGGATGTCCCGAGCATGACAAGGCTGGCCCTCTCGCCGCGTGGGGGCAAAACCGGAGGCGGCCCAAAACTGCGTGCCGTAACTGGGTCGGCTGCCGCACGTGAGGATCCGCAGTCGCCGGCGGCGGCCTCCAGATCGCCATAGCGATAGCGCATGGGACGGGTTCCCTGGTTCGTGTATTTCTTCGCAAGGTTGCTAGCTAAAGGTGGTTGGTCTATGCCAGAACAGCTGCACGGAGAGCCTCAGCGGCTCTGGAGCATGACCATTGTGTGATGGTATGGGGGCTACGATGAGAGGAGGGCAACGAAGAGGAACATAACGAGCAAGGTGGCCCCGAATAGCGAGACCAATGATTTTTCTGGAAAGAAATATATCAACACCATGCTTTCAAACAAAGTGGATGCGACATTCAGGGTGGCAAGTTGAGACCAGGAAAGATCCCCGCGCTTCAGGGCACATATCTAGGAATAAAAAAAACGGGGCAAGTCGGATTGCGGGAGGAGGAGGAGGAGGTCGAGAGGAGGAGGAAGAGGAGGGGCAGGCGGACATGCAGGCAGACAGGCAGAAGTCATGCACGTCAGAGGTGCGCTGGCAGGCCTGGGCTGGATCGAATCGAGCCCGATCGCGAGCGGGTCGGATCGCCAGCGAAAACCATCCCGAAATTGGATCGGAATCGGATTGCCACGCCGAGCCTCCCGCTGGCCCCGGCCGACGACGGTGAACAGAACCGGGTCGCACCGAGTCGGAATCGCGGCCCCAGCCAGCGAATCGAATCGCATCGAATCGGATCGCAGGCGGCCTGGTTTGCAATCTTGTGACACGGGCGTGATTGGATGAGCCCACGAGCGTGCTAATCATGGTACCAGAGGGGGAGGGAGCGGAGGACGAACAGAAAGAGGAGCGCAACTCTTGCTCAGAAGCCCCCACGGACCTCGTGACTAAAGCCTGAACGGCCCCGCAGAGTTCTCGCCAGGACCTGAGACGAAGGAAAAGGGGCAAGAGGGAAGGGACAAAACACGGGATTCAAAGACAAGCCAGTGGGCAGGGATGGACGGAAAATTACCCCGGCAATGCACCCTAATAGCAGCGAAGACGAAGAGCCGGGGTCCCTAGGAACGCTGACAGGCGGGAAAAGGGTGACAGCACAGCCATGTGCACCGCACTGCATGTTTTAAGACATATTGTGGCCGTGCGGACCAGAAATGTATCCCGGCAGTGAGGCTAGAGCACGATTCATGCAAATCGCCGGGCAATCCCAAGCGAAACGGATGCCGGACCGGGCGGTCCTGGGCTCCCCGGCACCCCTGTGGGCCTCTTCTGCGGTCTTTTGCCACCTTTCGTAAAACCTGCAGCGGGGCACGACTACCCAGACGCGCTTTGAGCCCCAAAACGATGGGGCCTCCTGACACGCGCCTCAAACATGGAGCGCGGCCGGCGCATCGCACAAGACGGGGCCCCGCGCGGCCCGCGTGCGAGCGCGAAGATGGGGCGCGGCGAAGTGCAGCATGGGTAGCGGCGGGCTTCGAGAAATGGGGCGCGGCAGGAGCAGAGATGGGGCGCAGCTGGGCGGCGGAAGTGGCAGAGCTGGGGCGCGAGTTGGGGCGTGGGGGTTTGCCTGAAGTTTGGTTGTTTGGCCTGGCGCTTGGCAAACGTCAGGCGCGTGATCCTCGGATCCATCCGACGTTCGTGAAACTGTCATATCACCAGTATCGTAAATGCCATCATCAGCACCAACTTCATCTCCATCATGATCATGATCATCATTCTCATCATGATGCCTATCGTCACCATCACAATCATCATTATCAACGTCATCGTCGTCATCATCATCACCATCATCCCCCCCGCGCGCTTTGTTTCTTACGCCGAGGATGAGCAAATCAAACGTTCGTGGCAGGCGCGCAGGCGCAGATGTCAATACCTTCTGCAAAACCACGTCGCCTTGACACAACAGTAAGACCCCGTAATTATTTGATTTCGTATAAAAACTTGCGCGTGGGCGCGGAAGGACAGGCGGTGGTCACAACCATCACCATGGACATCAGCGTCGCCTCCATCATCATCGTCGTCATCAGCATCATCGTCATCCTAACCATCGTCATCAGTATCACCACCACCATCACCACCATCATCATCAGCAGCATCATCATCATCATTACCATCGCCAGCACGAGCATGATAACCATCGTATATGTATGCAAGCGAACAAGTCTGCATTAGTATAGCTATTGGGCGAAACGACGATCATAACATACACTGGGTTTAGAGATCCATTTACAGCCGTAATAACACACATAGTATAGCATGCAGCTGACAGCTGGTGAGGTCACCTTCATACGTATGTACGCTCAACATACATATGTAAACATATCCATGTGCGCGCGTGCGCAATAGACGCTCCTTTTTATAAACCCCTTCCCTTATTCCCCTCGCATCAAGGGGGGGGTCCACTGTGCGCGCGCAGAGGCCGTTAGGATTGAGGGTTTACTTGGTGCTGGAGGGGGTAGGGTTTGCGCTCAGGGGCGGAGGGCGGGCGATAGGAGGAGGGGGGGGAGGGGCGGGCGCGGAGGAGGGGGGGGAAAAGAGGAAATGGGGGGCGGGGGGAAGGGGAACGGAAGAGGAGGAGGAGGAGGAGGAGGAGGACAGTGCGTACTTCTACCGCTGCGCAGCGCCACGGTGGCGCCGCTGAGGTCTGTTCGGCAGAATGCCGAAACCAACTGCGCTACTCTGAATGCCGAGACAAGTCGAAATCCGCCCCGCCTTGGCATCTTGAGGCTTGCCAGGCCGTCGAAACACATCGGTTTGCGCTGGGGCGCGCGTTTGAGAGGGCGCGGGCATCGACGGGGGAGGTCATCCAGAGAGGGGGGGGAGGGGTCACAGGGGCCAGCCCGCGAGCAAAGCTCCCGATCTAGAAGCCGATTCTCCAACGTTCACACAATGTGCTCGACAAGTCTTAAGTGCTGGTTCCCATCGTGAGACGACTGGCGACCTTGCAGATGTGGCGCATGAAAGCTTCGGCCTGGTGACGCCAGAGCAACCTACAATTGACGTATGTCGTGGATTGCCTAAACTGGTAGAAGTGGTGGTGTGTATTGACCATGTTCCATGTGCACAAGTTCTTGGATTTGGCATGAGAAGCAAACGCATTGGAAGACATAGGTGTTGTTTCAAAGGTTGTCGCGCAACATGTATGCCCCTGCGGTGGGAGATGCATCCCCGCAGCCGCCGTGACAGGGTATAACCCACTTAGATAGGAACCGCATGACGCCCGCATCTGTCGCCGTGCCGTGCCATCGATATAAAAAGGCGACGTAGCTAGCTTTGCTGCAACGGGCACGAGTGTCCTCTGGGCGGCGCATTTGGTCGTCGCCGTCATGCAAGAATAGTGGGCACATGCGTTTCTCTTACTCTCAACAAAAAAACAGCCCGAACTTCCCGTGCCCCTGGCCAAGCGCCAGGAAACAAAGGCTCGTGTAGTCCGAGCGCCTTACACACCAATAACACACCAAACACACTCAACTCTTGCAAACTCTGAGGTTCTAAGCAGACACGTTCAAACCACAGACACATTGCCAAACACATATTACAAGCTGTTACCAGTGCGGTGGGAACGCACCAGCCGAAGAAGAACAGCTCATGCCCCTCTGCGTCAATTTCACCATACGTCGCGTGAGTATGTTGTCGTAGCTTACCTACAGCAATGCTACGTCGACCATCGCTCTGTTAGTATATCATGTCAAAACATGTTCCCCAGCGCGTGGGGGGCGCTACACCTCCGTCGATCGCGTGCATGGCGTCTGTCGATAGCATTGCTGCCCGCACTCCCCACGCCGAACATAAAGGGTGATCAGACACGTAGGGCGTGGAACGTGGCCGAGTCATCCAATGGCCAGGCGTGCGCTCCTGGCGATTAAATCGAATGATGATTCCCTCGCACCACCACTGCCCTAACTCAGCCCCCCCCCCCGCCGCGGCCCGCGTCCGCGTCTCCACCCCCCCCAAAGCGCGCGTTCCCTACTTGGGGGCACCAGCTGTCTTTTGGTGCACCCTGCGTCCTTAACAAAGTCGTTCCAGGGATTCGCGGACCTGTTGCCGTCGCATTGCCAACGCATATCCCTTGCGTCAGGTGCCCGTGCCCTCAAGTGGGCAGAAAAGAACTCGAGGTCGCCCGCGATGTCGCGCGCCCATGCACGACGGGGCGCGGCTTCCTCGCGCAGTGCCTGACCAGCCAACTCCGAGCGCCTGCTGCCAGGACTGGAACTCTCGCTGCTCCAATCCGCCACCCGCGACAAAGCGGGACCCGCCCGGCCACGAGTCGTCCATCGCGCGACGGGTCATTTCAAGGACGTGAAGACGGTCGCCAATAAAAAATCAGCGCGCAACAATTACACGCACAACGCAACGAGCCGAACAGTGCCCAGGGTGCGCGGCGGGGGCGAGCGCCCACAGCATCCTTCTCTGGGCGGCGCCACCTCGCGAGGACGTTAACTCCAGCGAATGGCGCGCCAGATGTCATGTCGCGCATCGCGTCCGTCGTGGCGGTGTTTCTCGGCTGTGACGCAGCGCGGCCAGGCCCCGGTGAGCAATGACAGCTGTTTTGCAGACCCCGCGCAAGCAACCACGTCAATATCTCGCCCCCGTCGCCGTGAACCCGCATCGGGATGCAATGCTTTTCGTGGTTGGGGGGGGGGATACAGGCAGAAAGACACACGGAGAGACAGAAAGACAGCCAGACAGACAGACACACCGACAGACAGACTGGCAGGCAGACGTACAAACAAACAGACAGACGTGAATACATGCATGCACGCATGCATGCACAACTATATGCGTATACATCTATATATATATATATATGTATAGATGCATGTGTATATATATATACAAATAGCGAGGTTGATGCCGTGGCGTGGCTCCTTGAGGCCAGTCATAGCCTGAAACCATCCGTTTGTTCGAAGTCTCCGATCTCTGGGGCCACGGGAGGCTCGTCTTGACGACACACTCGCCGCCCTTCCACACCAGTCGCTGCTCGTGCGGGGAGCCGGCCTGCCAGCTCGTGTTCATCAGGTCCATCTCTTGCATGCAGGCAGCCACCGGGAGGTTCTGGATGTCTTCTGCCATCATCTCCTCCGCTACACGCAAACGTGACCCTAGGCAAGAGTGGCCTTTGGTGTGCGGCTTTAGCGGGGAACGTGGGGAAGCCGAATCCAACGCACAAACTGCTGCTATCGCAGCGCAGTCAACGATCGGTAGAAACCAATGATCCCGCACCAGAGGTCACTTCCGCGAAGGACCACGCTGACGTGTAATCGATCTTCTCTGAGGGGGGAAGTTAGGGGGTCGACTCGGGGGCGGAAACATCGACCTGGAGTCGGCGACACATCGCCGATAGATCGGAACGCTCCCGATAGCGGATCCGGACGGTCCTGCGCGGAGTGGGGTT
The DNA here is from genome assembly GCA_963575745.1 of Prorocentrum cordatum. Classification (NCBI taxonomy): domain Eukaryota; class Dinophyceae; order Prorocentrales; family Prorocentraceae; genus Prorocentrum; species Prorocentrum cordatum. The sequence goes on from CAUYUJ010014715.1 coordinate 1,008,747, forward strand.
ATCGGGCTCCTATCGGCGATGAATGGGCGATTGGGGGTCGATGCATCCCCCCTGAGCCTATCCCCCCCCCTAGTGTTCCCTTGGGTGGTATTCGGGCCACAACTCGGGCCTCCGGCGGCCGTTCGGTACGACCCGAGCACCACTGAAACATCCTCGGAGAGGCGCAGCCGTTGGGATGCATCTCGAGGCGAAAAGGCCTCTGGCAACCGACGAAACAATCGGCATCTCGAACTCCGAACCTCGAGCTCCGAAACTCGAGCATATCCCCACCTAGCCTCGCCCTAGATGCCAACCCGCTGGCCCTGCACTCATCACATGGGACCCCTGTGTTGACAACAGTTTCTCAGCGGATAATCTAAACTGGCTGGCGGCCAGATGGGCTAACGGCGTACAGCGCGACGGGGTCAGGCGAGAGGGCCCAGTGAATCTTCACTTGCGTAAGCGCTGCTTCTGTCGTCCTCCAAATGAGGAAGTTTGGGCACTGTGGCTGTCTAGTGGCAGAATGTCTCGCGCGCAGGGGGAGGGGGCGAGCCAGAAAAACAGTAACCAGACCTGGAGCAACAGCCTTCAGGGAAAAATGGAGATCCTAGAGAAGATCTGCGTACCTGCAAGAGTAACGCAGGAGGCTCGAGGACGGCCCCACATTGCTTCAGCATGTTTCCACATATCGCGCCAACATGACCCAATACGGTCCGAGAAGGTCCAAGATTGCTCAAATTGGCCTGCAGATGGCCTCCAAATTGAATCCAATAGACTTCATCTTGAACCGAGAATCTTCAAAGGAGGCTTGAGCATGTCCCAACGGTTACTGGATAGATTGAAAACTACTCCTGTGTTTCCCTGCTGTTTGGCCTTCTCGGGCACAATTAGAGGCTCTCCGGCGATCAGCAAAATACTTCGGGAGAGGGCGAACACGACTCCGAGATGCGCCCCAAAAAACCCCAAGTCACTCCCAGAAAGCCCTGCGATCACCAGAGGGCCCAGGATTGGTGGTCCCCAAACGTGGTGGTGAGAACACCCGGTGGTGAGTTTTGGGCGATTTGGGTAATGGTTTTCGTGCGTTGGCTGGCCCAGGAAACGCAAAACCTCGTGGCGACCGCGCGTCCCCAAACCCGGTGGTGACCCAGAATTATTTTTTGGGGACTCGGGGTCACCACCGGGTGTCTCACCACCTGGTTTGGAGACCACCAACAGGAGGGTTTCACGAGAATCCACACAACGCCCGGGAGTCGTCAAAAGGATGCCCGAAAGGTCCCGAATGCTCCTTGTGAGGGCGGCGTTGCCCCGAACAGGCAAGGCACCAAGACAGACCCAAAAGCGCACAGGGACTAAGAGCCGTGTTTTCGTTCGCCCCCCTCCTCCTCCGCCTTCGCGTCCTCTTCGTCATCCTCCACATCACCCTCACTCCTCCCCCTCCTTTTCCTCCTCCTCCTCTTCCTCTTCCTCCTCCTCCTCATCCCCCTCCTCCACGTCCTGTTCGTCCTCCTTCCCCTCCTCTTTTGCCTTCTTGTCACCCTTGTCCTCCTCGTCCCTCTCGTCCTGCTTGTCCTCCTCCTCCGCCTGCTCCTACTCCGCCTTCGCGTCCTCCTGGTCCTACTCCTCCTACTTTTCGTCCTCCTGGTCCTCCTTCTCCTCCTCCTCTTCCTTCTTTTCCTCCTCCTCCTTCTCCTCTGCCTTTTCCTTCTCGTCCTCGTGCTCCTCCTCCACGGATTTCTCAAATCGACCTGGTGAAGTCCAGCGCCCAATGTTACACATGCTCGGTCCGTCCACGTCCCACACCCACAACGCGGTTCTGCTTCACGTCTGCACGGCTTGCCGGTTACCAACCTGCCGCTGCCGCTGGGAACGCAGCTGCTGCTGCCCTCCTCCCCCTACGGCTCGCGCTGGAAAAGGTGCACGTAGCGTGCGATCTGGCGCCGCCGGCCCGCCTACTGCGCGCCGCCCCCCACCTTGGGGATAGCGTGCGCAGAGGAAGGCCTGGCAGGGGGACAGCGAGCACAGGAGGGGCCCTCGCGGGGGGGACCGCCTCACAGGGATAGAGCGATGTTCGGAAATCGATGTTGCCACGCAATCTTTCCAACGCCAACAGCACACGGGATCCTTGCACTACTCCTGTTCGTGCTTATTCCCACCCTTCCCTCCTCGTTCTTCTCATCCACCCCCATCGCCTCGTTCATTTGCGACCCCCTCCTCCTCCACCCTTTCCCTTGCGCACGCTCCGCTTCTCCGCGCACCTCATCTCTTCATACCACTAATCAGACTCAACCTCATCACCCGCCGCCTTTTCCTCCTCTTCCTCATCGTCCTAAATATCCTTATCCGTCTCCTCCTCCCCATGAGCATGATCATCACCAGCAGCATCGTCATCACCATCATCATCAGCAGCATCATCAGCTTCATCACCATGACCATCATCATCATCATCACCACCCTCATCCTCATGACCAGCACAATCGTCATAACCACCACCACCATCAGCATTGTCGTCATCACCACCACCACCGTCATCAGCATCATCATCAGCAGCAGCAGCGTCAGCATCACCATTACCACCGCCACCACCAACATCATCACAAACACCACCATCAGCCTCAGCATCAGCATCATCAGCATCATCATCATGCTCACTATCACCAGCACCATCGTCAGCAGCGGCATCATCCTCATCCTCATCCTCATCCCAATCCGCATCGTCATCATCTGCATGCTCCTGCTCGCATCATATCTGATATCCTACCCCTCCCTCCCATCCCTTACCATGGCGTAGATCCCCTCTCTACTCGCACAGTCGGATGTCGAGCAGGGCAATGAGCCCGAAAGCGTACGCGATGCATTGTAGAGCACGGCGTGGCATGGCGTAGAAGAGCACCGCAAAGCGTAGTATGTCACAGCATGGCGTGGCGTGGCGTAGTGAAGAATTGCATCACAAAGCTTTGCAACGCAAAGCATGGCATCGCACAGCGGCCCCGAACATAACATTGCACAGCATGGCGTTGAAGATCAAAGCGTAGCATGGCATAGCACGACGTGGCACGTAAGCACTGCATATCACAGCTTCAGCTGAAGGCATGGCATCGCGCAGCGGAACGCCACCTAGCATTGCATTGCATGCCGTGGCATGGCACGGGAAATGACGCCAGCGCTGCAGCAGGAGCACGATTCGGAACGAGCGGAAGCGCGGAAATGAGGCCAGCGCTGCAACGGGAGCACGATTCGGAACGAGCGGAAGCACGGAAATGAGGCCAGCGCTGAAGCGGGAGCACGATTCGGAACAAGCGGGGCCCGAAAATGAGGCCGGCGCCTCAGCGAGAGCAGCATTTGAAAAAATGCAGGCGAAAACCCAACTCCGGGGAATCCTGTGTGTAAAAAACAATACGTGGGGGGGGGGGAGGGGGGGCGAACACTCCCAACCCGTCATCGTCATCAGGGGAAGGAGGAGAGTAGTATTCATATTGAGTAGAGAGAGAAAGAGATAGAAATATAGAGAGGTCAAAGGCAGCGCATAAGGGCAGGAGGCAGACGTAGAAGAGGCAGACGAAGAAGAGGAGGAGGAGGAGAATCATCATCCTCATCATCATCATCGTCGTCGTCATCAGCATCATCGGCATTATCAGCATCACTATCAACATCATCATGAGCATCATAAGTATAAACAGCATCATCAACATCAACATCATCATCACCATCACCATCGTCATCATCACCATCATCATATTACGCTTCCTATACGCAGATCGTGATATTCAAACTCCCCCTCTTCCTCCTTCTTCTCCTCCTCCTCCTTCTCCTCCTCCGCTTCATCGTCATCCTCCTTCTCTTCCTTACCCTCATTCTTATCCTCTCCTACACGCAAGCGTCATAATAGTCATGATTAGCATGATCACCATTATCATCATCGTCATCATCATCAGCAGCAGCATCATCAGCAGCAGCAGTAACACAAGCAGCACCAGGGTACTCGTTCTCATCATCATCATCATCATCATCAATACCATCATCAAAATAATCACCACCAGCATCAACATCAGCATCACCATTATCATAATCTACATCATCAGTATCATCATGATCACCACCATCATCACCATCTCCGTATTCGTCATCAGTATCATCGTCATCCTCGTCAACCTCATCCTCATCCTCATCATGATCATCATGATCATCATCATCATCATCATCATCATCATCATCATCATCATCATCATCATCATCATCATCATCAACAGCATCAGCATCAGCATCAGCATCTGCATCAGCATCATCATCACCAACATCAGTCTGATCATTGTACGCCCAAGACTCCGCAATCGTGCCTTCGGTTCGACACGTCAGTTTGTGCTAGAATGCTTCCCTCGTCTTTCCATATACTCTGATAAAGTGGAGACTGACCACGGACAGCTGATCAAGCTCTGGCCCCAAAACCCCATATGCCTTTACTGGGCTGGCCCAAGAGACACCACGCCCGAACACGTTTGACACACAGCATTCTGGGCCTAAATCTGAAGAAACGCGCTAGAACAGCCTGCCCTGTTCAGCAACGACGTGCCGAAAACACTCGTCTCACACATGCACAATCACGTCGTACCCCAGCTCTGCCACCCATAGTTGGCTGGGCACCCCCCGCGGAGCAGCGCCAGGAGCGCCGCGCTGCAGCTGCGCATTCGTCGAAGGCTTCGCGGCCTGCCCCCAGCCGCTCCAAACCCCCCAGAACGGCCCCGAAACGGCCCCATGTGACCCAAAGACCCACCAGGACGGATCGGCTAGCCGCATGCCCACAAAAGGCCCTCCACCTGCGAACAAAAGCTCCCGAATATGTGAAGGGGCCCCAGGACACAAATAAATACACACAAATAAACACATCCCCATATTTTCCTATATTTTCTAGGTTTTGCCTCCCCCCCACTTCCCATATTTTCCGATATTTTCTCAGGAGTCGACGATTAATTGTGTCTGTGTGTTTTTTCCCTCCTGAATATGTTCCCAAGTGCTTGCTTGCTTCACCAGCGGCGCCGGCCCCAGCGTGCCCGGGCGTCAGCAAAGGGCAGGCAGCCGCGGAAACTCGTCTCAGATGTGTTCGAGCCCGTCCCCTTCCGTGGTCTTCAGCAAGATCGGGTTTCCCACCCATCTCGCTGAGGGAGGGGCTCAAAGGCGACTCAAAAACGGTTTCGGAAGCCCCAGCATGGCGCTAAAAACAGCAAATGACCCAGTCAAGCTAGCCCACGACGCCTTCACGACAGTCCGAGACGCCTTCCACGCACGCAGCCCGAAGACCCCGCCCTTTATGAAGCTTAGACGCCAATTTGCTGCCTACTTTCAACTCCTTCTGTGCCATACCCCCTTCCTCGATGATGAGGTGGTCGATGTTGTCCGTGCTGTCTACACCCATCGTCACCAAGGCCTGTCGGGCGCCGGGTTGCAAAGCTGTTAGGCGTGCTCACCTGCCCGCCTGCAGCGGGAACGCAGCCGCCTTGTCCTTACGCCTTATTCGAATAAAGCCCCAATCAATGGATGGTGTTCGCTGAGGAGATCGACCGGGAACCCAGGAGCTGGCCCGGAACTTATAACCGGGCACCCGGAAACCCAGAACCGGGAACCCGGGAACCCAGCCTGCTACCAAAATCGGCGGGAAACTTTCGCCACACCTTTCCACTTCCGCCAGGACCCCTTCCGCGCAAGCACCGACTGGGGAATGGACTCCCAGTCTGCCGCCTGGCTAGCCGACAGCGACCCAAACCCTTCCAAGCGCCCCCCGCCGGCCCTGCCCAGCGCCCCGCTCCCAGGGCGGCCTCGTTCCGCTGCCCGCCCAGCAGCAGGTGGGCGGTGAGGACCGCGGGCGCGCGCGAGGCGAACCACTCGTCGTACATCGCCGCGGTGGCCTGGAGAGGCCGGCGGGCGCCGAGGTGCGGCTCGGCTCGGCTCGGCTCTGCGCTCGGGGGCGCACGCGGTCGGGCACACGCTGCGCAAAGGGCACCCCTTGTGCGGAGCTCGCTCACGCGCCTCAGAAGACTGACGGGCATGAAATGCACATGCTCAGGCAGCCAGCGGGCGAGAGAGGGTGTCCCGCGGAGCGGGGGGGCACCCGCGACAGCTCCGAAAGGTCGCAGTGCACAGCAACTGGTATCCCATTTAGTGGTATAGATGCTTCCCGAACCTCAAGATCGGCGGCGAGCGAGGGGGGAAATGAGAAGGAGAAGGCTTTCTCAGAAGGCGGCGGGACGTCTCAAAGCCCCCGCGCCTTCTGAGAATTGTTGTCTGCCTTCGGAAAAGCCGTAGAACATTTGCTTCAGAAGGCCAGGAGACTTCCGAACCTTCTGAGAAGGCCTTCTCCTTCTCACTTCCCACCCTTTTCGCCGCAGTCAAGAAGAACGAGAAGGGAGGGGGGAGGAGGCTCTCTGGGGAGGGAGGGAGCAAGAAAGAGCGGCTTCAGCTGCTGCCGCTCGGGCGCTGCGCACTGCCTAAGCTGGGTCAGGGCAATACCCTCACTGCTTCGTCATCGATGCGATTCAAATCTGCACTGAATGTAAATCGAAATCGCTCAGCACCTCTCATCATTCGTGCTGCATGCTGACTGCCTGCTGCTGCCATCTGCATAAGGCGTGTCAAAGCAATTGGATCTAGAGCTGCTCGTGCAATAGAGTCCGCTCGCATCCTCTCTGCAAGCTCTAACTCTCCAGACCTCCAGGTGTCCTCGCGCCGAAAAAAAACTAGAGTTCCGAAAGTCTGAGGAGGAGGAGGGCCCTGAGATTGGGGCGCTGCAAATGCTTCACGCCGGGCGGTTCGCCCAGTTTCGGCACTGGGGCCACCACAGATCGATCTGGCCCGAAACGTGCCGCAGAAGGAGGGGGCGTAGGGCTCTGGTCGCTATTTCTCGTGATGCCGACGTTGGTTCGCAACGTCGGATCTCAGGGAAATGTCAAGAGAATTGGCGGAGGTGGAGGCGACCAGCCCTAAAGCTGACGGGGGGGCTGGGCCTCTTAACAGACGTCCCATATAGCTGCTGCCCCTTCTGCACCGCACGTGGGCGGTGGGAAGCGCACGCCTGTTCGCGCAATGGCGGCTGAGCTGGGGCGGCGCCGACGACTGGCGCGGCGCAGAAGAACCCGCTTGGGAACTCGCGCTGGAGTTGGAGGCGGCGGAGGCCCTGGGGGAGACCATCGCTGGCGCGGCCCTGGATTGGCGTAAGGCCTACGACCATGATGGGCTGCACTCGCTCCCCGCCATCCTGCAGCGGGCTGGAGTGCCGCGCTGGGTGGTGGCGCTGGCCTTGGCGGCCTATCGGCGCAGCGACGGGTGCAGGTAGGCCGGGCGATCAGCGAGCCCTGGACGCCGTCCAGCGGCATGCTCCCGGGATGCCCCCTGGCCGTCTTTTTCCTCAGCGTGCTGACCTGGCCTTGGCAGCGGCGTGGCGGAAGGATCGACGACCGCCTCCAGCAAAGGATTTACGTCGACGGCTTCACTCTCTGAGCGCGCGGCGCCGGGCGCGAGGCGGCCGAGGTTGGGGAGGCCCTGCGCGCGGCGCTCCGATGAACTGCGGAGCTCGAAGCAGCCATGCACTGGCGCCTCAACGCGGACAGAAGCCGCCAGTTCGCGAACAGTGCCTGCCTCCGCCGCTGGCTCCGCTCGCAAACCCCAAGTGCTGCTGCCAGCTGTGGCATCCGTGACCTTGGCGTCGTGTCCACTGCAGGGCGAGGCCGCCGCCGCGCGGTGACCGGTGCGCGGACTCAAGTGGCGGCGGGGCGGTTCGCCCGCATCGCCCGGCTGCCGGTCGGCTTCCGGCAGCGCTGTTTGCTCGGCGCGGCGGCTGGCACGGCCGCCGGCATGTGCGGCGCCTCGCGCGGCCGGCCTCCTGAGCGGGAGTTGGCCAGCCTGCGGTCGGCCGCGCGGCAGGCAGTTTGCCGGGGCGGGCTGCGGGCGGCGGCTGAGATCGTTTTCGGCGTGCTCAGTCCGAGCTGGCGCCTCGACCCCGCGGTCGCTGCCCTTGTCCCGCTGTGGCAGGCGGCGAAGGCGCTGCGCCGCCAGCGCTTGCCGCTCGAGCTCTGGGGTGACCTTGCAGGCGCAGTGGATGCCGGCCACGGTCGCCATCAGGGGCCTTTCGCAGCTGTGCGGCGGAGCATGGCCGACCTCGGCCTCGGCGGCGACATCGAGTGCTGGCAGGGCGTGCCGTGGGCCTCCGAGGGCTGGCGGCCGGGCGACCGACCCTTGCAGGACACCCGCGCGGCCTTGCTGAACGCTTGGGCACGGCGCGAAGCTCGTGCGGTGGCTCGGCGGCGCGCCGACCTCGGGCACTTCGCGGACGGATTCGACCGCTGGGCCACCCGACGCATGCTGGAAAGCGAGGAGCTCGCGCCGGACGTGGCCGGCGCCCTGCGCGCGGTCCTCACGGGCAACCTCGTCACCGAGACGGTGGCCGCGAGGTGGGGCCGCCCCCCGCGCTGCCCGCACTGTGGCACCGCGGACGAGACGCGCGAGCACCGCTTCTGGAGGTGCCCCAAGTGGCACGAGGTCCGCCGCGCCGCCGCGCCGAGTTGCGGGCTGGCGGCTTAAGCGAGGCCGCCATGCTGGCACGCCTGCCCCTGGGGGTCGAGCTCTCTGGAGCGCTACCCACGGACGCTCGCCTGGCCGCGCTCGCCGCGCTGGCCCAGCAGCAGCTGCCGCCGCCCCCGCTGCCGCCCCCGGCCGTGGCCCGCGGGCAGGCCCGAGTGCGGGCATGGAGCGACGGCGCTTGCGAGCACCCCACGGATCCGTTGCTGGCCCGGGCCGGCTGGGGAGTGCGCTTGCAGGGGCCCAGCGGCGTGTCGCGGCGCCGCAGCGGGCCTGTCGGCGGGGCCCAGACCGCGCAGCGCGCGGAGCTCAGCGCGGCCGTGAACGCCGTCAGCGAGGCTGGGACCCCCTTGGAGCTGGCCTCAGACTCCAAATACGTGTGCCACGGGATCGCGGCGCTGCATGCCAGCGCGCGCCCCAGCGAGTGGACGCACGAGGACCTATGGGAGGTCATGACGCCGCATTGCCAGAGCGGCTACGTCACAACGCGATAAGTGGAGGGGCACCTCGACGAGGAGGCCGCGACAACCCAGGGCGTCGCCCCGGAGGATCGCGCGGGCAACGCGGACGCCGACGCGCTGGCGAGTAGGGAAACAAACTCTATACACCGACGCTTTTTCCCGACCCTGCGTTGAAATTCTCACAGGAACGCGGATTCTGGTGTATACGGGATCCTGGTGTATACATGTTACGTTATCCCTGGGAAAACGGGGGAAACATACACACCACACCACCCCGACGTCGCCCCCGACCCTCAAAAAGTCCTGGGATTGAAAGAGAGCCCGCCACTGGTAATGTAGATGTTCCAGTTTGCGAGGCGAGAGCCGCGGCGCGCGCCCAGCTCCCCACGTCGGGCCTTTGCACGCAGCGGCAAGTGCAGCTGCACGCGCTCTGGGTGCTCCAGCGCTTGCTGGCGGCCGTGGAGCTTGCCGCGCTGCGGGCGAACCACGAAGCCACGGGGCCAGGGGGTCCCCGGGTGCGCCGACGCTGGACGGGCGGGCCGCCGCGGCGGGCATTCCCTGCCCACGCCGGCCAGCAGCAGTGCCGGCCACCGGTGCAAGCGGCAGCGGCAGGCGCGCCCGCAGGACGGCCCCCCCCCCGCCCCCGGCGGCCGTGGGCTGCGGGGCAAGGACTGCCACAGCGAGGCGCCGCCGAGGCCGCCAGGGCCTTGTTCGAGGGCGGCGCATGGGCGCCGCACGTGGCGTCGCAGGGCCCCAGCTGGGTCGCCTGCCTCCAGTGCGGCGCGGCGGCCCCGCGCTGGCCGGTGCTGGCGGCCTGGCCATGTCCTGGCTGGGCCGTTTCGCTGCCGCCCCGCGTCGCCGCGCTGGTGCTGGCCCAAAGCGGAGCGGGCCGGGGGGCCCGTGGCGGCTTGGCGCGCCGCGCTGCGACGGCGGCTCGTGTCGCAGGCCGTTCCGCCGGATTGAGGCTAACGCTGGCGGCTCCGGGTTGAGCTGCCCCGTCTTGTTTCACCCCGTCTCCCCTCCCGCCCCTTCCCCCCGCCTGTCTCCCCCCCCCTTCCCCGCGCCACAGGGCTTCTTCGCGCTTGTTCAAAAAATGAAGAGAACTGGCGGAGGAAGGGGATTCGAGGAGGCCAAAGAGGGTTGGAGCAGAAGGACGAAGAGGATTGCAGGGGGAGGGGGAGGAGGCGAACCACTCGGCGCACATCCTGCCACCGTAGCTCGGGCCACTCTTGTTGCGCCCCTGCCTCGCTGGAATCTACATGGGCGACTGGGTGCGGGTAGGTATTATGCTGTTGCGTGATCATCCAAAGCATAAGGAGGCTTCAGGGTCGGGTCCGCGAAGGCCTTGCCATCTGTGGTAAACAAGGAAGCGATGCTGACGTCGACTGGGCAGGGGTCACCTGACAATGGGCTGATGCACGATGCCTTCAAGCTGCTGCCCGAAGATCGGCAATTGAGATAAGCAGCTGGCTCCAACGTGACTGTCAGCGACGGCCTGCTCTGCCAGGTGTTTGAAACCTGATCGGACCAGAACGGGAAGCGCCGATGCCTCGCAGGGGAAAAAGAAGAAAGAGATGATGGCGAGGACAAGGCGGCGGCTGACGAGGATGACAGCGTGGATGATGGGGAGGGCAGCAAGGGGAGCAGAAGGACAACGAGTAGAACAAACCCCATGAAATAACACGAGCCCCGTAGGGCGCGTTGTGTAGCCTCTTAGGGCCTTTTGGGGGCATCTTGGGGACCGTTTTGGGGCCTCTTTGGAGCATATTGGGGCCTCCTGGGGGCCTCTTGGGGTGGAAGGCTCGAATTGTCGATTCGTGTTCCCCCTCTTTGGCCCTTCTTGGGGCCCTCTTGGGCGATCGTGGAGCCCTCTTGGGGGCCTCTTTGGCCATCGTGGGGCAATATTGGGGGCCTCTTTGGCCGTCCTAGGACGTCGGAAGCTCGAAATGGCGACAGCCCCCACGGAAAATAATTCATGGCGTGGATCTCCCCATATGTGCATCTATTTGCATGGACTGGGCGTGAGTGAGTCTGAGTATGCGTATGACGAGTACGAGTCTGAGCACAAGTGATTCCGGGACACCCTCGCAATCTGCCCCCCCTGGGGTGCGAAAGCCAGTAAGTCTGAGTATGAGTATAGTGAGTACGAGTCTAAGTCTGAATGGGTCTGAGTACGAGTGAGTTTGACTACGAGTGAATATGAGGGTGGGTGGGTCTGAGTGTGAGTGATTCTGAGCGTGAGTAAGTCTGAATGTGAGTGCGTCTGAGTATGAGTATGATGGATCTGAAACTGACCCTGAGTGGGTCTGAGTACGAGTGAGTCTGACTACGAATGAGTATGAGGGTGGGTGGGTCTAAGTGTGAGTGAGTCTGAGTGTGCGTAAGTCTGGATGTGAGTGAGCCTGAGTATGAGTATGATGAGTGCGAGTCTGAGTATGAGTGAGCCTGAGCACGAGTGAGTTTGAGCATAAGTGAGTCTAGGACATCCTCGCCATCTGGGCCCTCTGGGAGTGCGGAAATCAGCGCCTCGCCATAGACATCCTCAGAATCTGCTTTGACAGCAGACGCGTCTGACCACCAAAACATGCAAACCGCTTGAGAAATCCTCGAAATCTGGCCCCTTCTGGGGTGCGACAATCAGCGCCTCGCCTGAGACATCCTCAGAATCTGCTCCGAAAGCGGAGGATGCTGAGGACCAAAACAGGCAAACCGCCTGAGACGTCCCCGCCATTTGGGCGCGAACGGAGGCCGTGCAATACCCCTGGCGGCCCCCTTTAGGAGTGCTGAAACCAGCAAGCCGCTCGAGACATCCTCATCATCTGCTCAGCGTCGTCATCATCATCATCATCATCATCATCATCATCCTCATCATCATACTCATCCATAATTCACCATCACCATCATAATCACATTATACCCTCACCATACCATGGCTATCATCATGACAATCATCATCATTCGAGTGCAGAGAGGGAGGAGGGAAGGGGTTCTCTTGGTCCGGCGCGGTCGGATGATAACAAGAACCCCATCCTTTGGATATAGAGTAAGCAATGGTTGTCGCCTCTCGGGGCCCTCATGGGAGGTCTCTGGAGGATCTTTTAGGCATCTCGAAAGCTTCTTGGGCCGTCTTGGAACGCTCTTTCGCCGTATCGGGGCCCTCTCAGGTCTCTCTTGTGGCGCCTGGGGGTTGCTTGGGGTGATCTGTCGCCGTCTTGGAGGCCCCTTGGGCCATCTTGGGCTCGAAACAGCTATTCGTCCGGAAACCTGCTCGGACAATAACGGGAAGCGCCGACTTTGTCCACTGGGCTCGTAGGGTGGACAAGAAGAAAAGGATGGTGGCGACGACAAGGCGGCGGATGTCGAGGATGGCAGCGCGGATGACGGGGAGGGAAGCAAGGGGGGGCAGAAGGACAACGAGTAGGAAGATAAGCGCGAGGACGGGGAAGAGATGGAGGAGGGCGAGTACGAGGAGAAACGAAGCGTAGGAGGAGGAGGAGGAGGAGGAGGAGGAGGAGGAGGAGAAGGACAACGACGACGAAGAAGGACGACAAGAAGCCCGACGAAAAGGACGTCGAAGAAGAGAGGGGCCCTCGTGATCTGTTGAGGCTACCCTGTGGACTGTTGGGGCTGGCTGGGGCTATCTCGGGGCATCCTGGGGGCCTCTTGGGGCCATTCGGGATCCTCTTGGGGGCCACGGGGATATTTTTCCTGATTTTCTTAGTTTGAGCGCCCGGCTTCAAGCGTATTCAGTCCTATCAGCAGGGACGCCCTAACGACGTGCCACTCGCTGCATGCGCGCGTGGCCCCAAGAAGTACAGGTGGCGACTGCCCTCATGAAGACAAACTCAACATGAAGTGGAAAGAATCACTGGGCTCTTCCGTGCCTCACGATGTTTATCACTGCACGAGGCGATCCTGGAGGTTGGCTGCCAGGCTCGGAATGAAAGCCTGGGCCAGCTCGGCGCAGTGAGGGCCCTGAAGACTCCAGCTCACGCATCAAAATGACGAGGGGAGGTAGGAAAGAAATGCTGCACGAAGATAGAATCTGCAACATCAGTTGACAGCCCTCCGCCTCCTCTCCTCCACCACCTCCTCGTCCTCCTCCTCTCCGCCTGTTCTCGCCTCGCAGGCTCAGTACTCGAGGGGAAAGGTGAAGTTGTCCCCATCCGAAGTCTGCATGACGATGAGGGAGGTGCAAGTCGACACCGCCATGATGCCAGGCCCGAATGCGATGGCCGAGTCCTGGAACGCCACCCCCGTGGTCAGGGTGGAGAGCACCTGGAAATCGCGGTTCCGCCCCGTGGGAGACCCCCACTTCTGCAGCACCCCCACCTGGTTACCGACGTAGAAGTCGCCGTTGGAGTCGATGACCGGGCTGGACCAGGAGTTCGGCACGCACGCGGCGCGGCCGCCCATCGCCCTCCGGATGTCGCCGCCCTCCCTGTCTCCCGCGCACATGCCAGACCACAGCGTCGGGCCCTCCCTCTCCAACCGCCAGTGGCCATTGTTCGGGTCGAGGATCAGGAGCCGGGTGGGGGAGTTGTACCTGCAGTTGTAGCCCATGGTGACCACCAGCCTGGTGTGGCCCGCGGGGCTGTTCAGGAAGCCGACGGCGCCGCTGGCTGGCGGCTCGGGGGTCTCGTACTCCCACATCTTCCTGCCCGAAGTCGCGTTGAGGCCGTAGATCATACCTGGAGAGCCGGGCCACGTGCTGCAGTGGGGCAGGACACCGGGCGCAGGGTACGGGTTGCAATACTTGTGCTCGTACTCCTTGGCGCCCATCGCGAAGAACCGCTCGGACGCCGCGTCGTACACGGCGGCGGCGTTCGTGTAAGTGCCCATGCCCTTGGAGGCGCGGAACTTCCACACCAGCGCGCCGGTCTTGAAGTTGAGGCAGTACGCGTTGGCCTCGAAGTCCTGGAACATGACGGTGTCGTTGGGGCCCCACTGCGGCACCATGTTCCACACGGGCGACCGCGTCTTGTAGGACCAGAGGGCGCTGCCGTCCGCTGCGCTGAGGCCCCTCACGATGGAGTTGCTCGGCGTGAGTGGGTTCGTCTGGTTGCGGTACCGGTAGCAGTACCGGTCGGTGCAGCGGTTGGTCGCGACCACGACCACCCCGTCCTTGGCGCCAACGGCCCCTTTGACGCCCGCGATCTGCTCGGAGGCCTGGGTCGCCCAAATCTCCTCCCCGTCGCTGAGCCCGACCGCGAACACGTAGCCAGAGGTGGTGCTCCCGACGAGCATGGGCGGCAGGGTGGCCGCACTGACCTCGCTGGCGATGCGCACGAACCTCTTGCCCAGGGAGGCGAGGCTCGCGACGCTCTCGTGGCCAGTGCGCGGCCACTGGATGACCACCCGCTCATCGTCGCCTCCCTGCCTGATGACTTTGGCGATCCTGCCCTGGTCGCCGTCTCTGTAAAGGTCCTTGCCGCCGTCCCCGACAAACGCCTTGCCCGGGCGCACCTTCAGGCGGTCGCCGACCTTGACCTGGGCGAAGAAGGTCTCATACGGGACCTCGGGGTCGTCCCCCTGTTTCGCCCAGTCCGGCCGGAGGGCCGCCTCCTCCTCGGCGGAGACCTCGGTGGGGGCCACGGCCATGCGCCGCGACCCCGAGCCGATGGCTATGGACGGGGCGGCGGCGAGCTGGCCGCGGGGGGCGTAGCTCCAGAGCAGCTCCCCGGACACGTCGAACTTCCGGATGGCGTCGTCCGACCCGACGTAGATGTTCAGCTCGCTGTCGATGAGGGGCGCTCCGACAGGGATGGTGCTGAAGACCCCGTTCGGGTGGTGCCACCCCCACGAGACGTTGTCCGTGAGGTCCCCCGCGCCGGCGTAGAGCGAGTTGCCGCGGCTGCTGGAATCTGGCCAGAAAGCCCCCTGGGTGCTGCGGGCCTTCCTGATCTGCCGGGCGCTGTACCGCGTGACCCCGGACTTGCTCATCACGCCGACGTGGGCGGCCGATCTGCCCTGCCCCCCTCCGTGCCCAGCTCCTGCCTCCCGGTCGAAGGCCACGGCGATCGCCCCCACGAGCGACACCTGCTGCGCCACGGCCCAGAATGCGAGAGCGAACATTGGGGAAGCGGGGGGCGTCCTAGCCTGTGCAAAAACGACGACCGCAACCCGGTCGCAACGGTACGGTATCTGGAACCAGCGGAATATGGTGCTGGAGACCAAACGGTGTGCCGAAACGGCTTGAGCCCAATTAGCTTGAGCCGAAATGGCAACGGAGGGGCTACTGGGATCTTCTTGGGCTGTCTGGGCATGCCCTAGGGTTATGCGAAGGCTCTCTCCGGCCATCTTGGCGCCATCTTGGGCTGTTTTGGGCAGTCTTGGGGCCCTCTTGGGAAGTCCCGGGGCCTCTTCGGGCGCTCATGGGGGCCTCTGGGCCGCTCTTGGGGGCCTCCTGGGGGTCTCTTGGAGGGTTCTGGGGGTCCAATAAGGGGCCTTCGCGGGCTTTCTGGGGCCGTTTTGAAAACCTTCGGGAGCGATTCCAAGGTAATGCTGGTTCGGGGCCCCTTCCGTTGCCGATGTTTTGAGGATGTCTCGAGCGAGACGGCGATTTCTGAAATCCGCAAGCGAAGCTCCCAAGTGCAGCTTGCACCCCAATCATTATGAGAGCTCTTTTCTCAATGCAGACGTTTCTATATGATGCGGAAGGCGTGCCGATGGAGATTGGCCGACCCACAGCGCACGCTGCCAGGCAAAAAAGCTCGAAAACAACTCCCGGGTCCATCACATGTCCCGAGCCCATTTTATGCTCTACGAAAACACTGACCCGTGCCGTTCAAAGAGGCCCGAAAAACTTCAGCCTGCTTCTTACAGAGAGGGCGCGGATAGGGTCGCGCGACTAAAATCAAAAGCTTGGCATGTGGGGCCTTCCCCGCGAGCTCGAGGCGGGAGGCCCCGGAGCGCGAACAGAGGCCGCGCCCTCCACATCTGTAAGGAGTGAAGCGAGAAGAAACCTCATCAGGCACATGACACATCATAAACTTGGTCCTTTTTTTCCAACGGGTCCCAAACTGGCAGGAGTCAGTCACAGCAAAACTCACCGAGTGATTCAAACTGAGCGCTTTCACCTCAGGAAGGATCCACAGCATGGAAATTAAACGGTTCTCCACTATACACGGGATACCCTTTTGCAGGCACAACCTGAAAACTTTCAGCGAGAAACGAGCGATGATGCTGCCAGGGCGCAACTTGTCCTGGCCTACTGGCGACAGCTCTGGCAGGCCCCGCGGGTGCTCGTTTGAGCGCAAGGGGGCCTGGGCAACCACGACCGGCACGACTCTGCGTCTGGCACGGCGCAGCGATCATCACTGCGCTCACATTCGAGCGGGTTCGAATCAACATATGTTGCTGCATCTTGGGCCTAGTCAGATCGCGGCCTGGTCCATGCGCAATATCAGGCTCACTGGCAGCACCGCCAAGCTTCACAACTTGTTTTGACACGCCTCCACAACCCGAGCAGATGTCCTCAAATTTCCAGGACGCGGCACCGCGGGAGGTGCAGGCGGCAGCCTCCCGTCTAAGAACATGCCCTTCAGGTTCTTCTCGCACCAGAGGCAGTACTCCTGGGAGTTGGCGGGGAGCCTCTGCCACTGGGCTTGCACGCGACCTTCCTTCTCGCACCTGGCGACGCGACTGCCCCACCTCCCGCGCTTCTGGTTCTCCACCGCCACCTCAAACTGCTTCAGGTACGTCGCGCACGGGTAGTTGAACACCGCCTCGTCTCCCGCCTTGCCTCGCACGAGCTCGCGCAGTTGCTGCGCGGCTCAGGCCCCCTCCTTGTCCAGAGCAAGGCGTCGTCGTACACGCCGACCTTGGTCGGGCGCAGCGCGTCGGACGGCCTGATCACGATGGTCCAGAACGGCCCGATGTTGGTCGCGGGCGGGATGATCCATTTCGCCTTCAGGTCGTGGATCTCGCCAGGCCGCCCGTAGGCCACCGGCGACGCCGTGACCTCGATCGCCATCGCGCGGCAACTCATGCGCAGCAACTCGCCCATCACCGCTGCCCACGCAGACCGCCTTGGGCAGGCGCGACTGCCCAGGGGCCGGGCGGCCCCAGCCCTGGAGGGCACGGTGGGCGCGCGGCAGCCTCGCAGGCCCGCAGCGACCGCGCTCCGGGAACAGGCTCTCGATGGCCGCCTGCAGGAGGCGCCCCGCGCTGCCGCCCCAGCCCTCGAAGAACTCCTCGCCGAACATCTCGATCCGCGCACGGACGAGCTCCTCCGGGGAGCCTGGCGAGAGACAGAGCCTGCTGCAATCGCTTACGGACGACTGGCGCGTTTCCAAGTAGAACTGGTCGGCGCGATCGGACGCCGCCTTGCCCTCGAGGGGCGCGCGGCCGAGGGCGCCGACCCCCGCTGAGTGGCGATCCTGTCTCAAGAGGCTCGGCGATGCTCTCCCCGCCTTCGGGGGCGGCATCAGCGGCGCGCTGGGGGGCGACCTCGGCGGCCTCCCCGGCGGGCGCCGCGGCCTCTGAGGCGCCCTCGCCTTCTCGACCGCCGAGCGCCCGTTCGCCGCCTGCCGCCTCTCCTCGCGGCGGCCCGTCGGCGGCGCATCCAGCGCGGCAGCCCGGGGGGGCCCCTCCAGCGCCCGCGGCGACCGCGCCGGGCTCGTCTCCTGCCCGAGGTCGCTGCGAAACGGGCCCGAAGCGTCGGGGCGGCCCGTCAGCGGGGCTGAGCTCTGACAAAGGGCCAGCGAACATGACGGCGGACATCGAGGGCAAGACAGAGAACGCGCCACCGTCGGAAACGCAGAGTCAATTGATGGTCACAGGCCCCTCCCTTTGCAAAAGCCAGAATCTGCCCACTATTATCTCCCAGCGCGCGCGAACTCCCAGGGGCTCTTCTGGACCCAGCCGGGGCTGATGTCAGGGAACTCGGAGTCCTCCCCCCAGAATTCGCCAGGCTCGTTGGCCCCCTCGGGGGCGAAGATAGTCGCCGGGCCCTTCAGGGCATGGCCGGCGCCCGCGAGAGCGCGGACACGATGGTCATTATCTTGACTGACGCGAAATTTCAACCTCTCATCGATGCGCCCTGCCTCTTCCACTTTTTTCCTCACGCAACTGCGCCTCGATCACGCCCCACCCAGTAGGACAAGCGTCCGTTGCCACAACTTGCCCATGCCACGGCAATCTCCGCATGGCATAGGCGAAAGGCAGCAGAGCACGGGCCGCGCTGAACTCGGCACGGACAGAGGGCCACACATCGAGCGTCTCAGGCCCAGCAGCGCGAATAAACTGATAAGTGGCCGGCAGCAAATACAAGAGCGGTCGGCGCAGCATGAAGATGAACGCAATGTGGCCAACCGTTGGCTCGAGCTGGTGCCCCGTCGCCACACCTCGGTCGAGCAGCCAGGTCAGCGCGCCGCCGAGCTTCCACATGCGGTCGAGCGAAGTGGAAACGAACCTGGAGTGACCATTGATGCTTACACCCAACACCTCAGTCTCCTGACATGCCTCAACGTGCTCACGCGTTGCCATTCCCATTGTGTCCAGGGCCGCAAAGGCCCAGTCTTTCTGCGCCTGCGCTTCGAACGGCTGGCCACCGAGCACGCCGACGTTGCCCACGTAGACGCAGCGCAAAGGTCGGCCGCCAGCCGCGATCAAGCGCGAGCCGCCGAACGACTGCAAGCGACGAGGCGCGGGCGCGCACGCGGCGGCCTCAACCTGGTGGGCGACGGCAGCCTGCGCGAAGTCGAGCGACCGGTTGAAGCCCATCGGGGGAACAGCGAAGCGCGGGCACGCCCATCGGTCTCAGGCCAGCAGCTCGCCTTCGGCGGCGCGAAGGCCGACCCCCTCCGCGCGCAAGGGGGGGCAGGCCGAAGTACCTGCGCTGCTCGACGTCAATCCTGACGCGGTAGAACGCGCCCCACGCGCCACCGGCGCTGACGAACACCTCCGCGTCGTCATCGACCTCGATCATGCCCGGCGATGCGGATGCAGCGAGTTGAACTCCAGGCGGATCACGGAATTGACGATTGCTGCGGCGGGCGTCCACAACCAACCCCTGCTTCCAAGACTTCCTCTTCGCGCAAAAGACCGCGGCGCGCTCCTTCGCCGAAGTGCGCCATCGTAAAACGCCCACATGTTCCAGGCGCTTGACAAAGCGGATGCAAGCTTCACGATCACCTGACAAGTTGCGGCCCATGTAAGGTGTGATAGGCTCCGCGTTGTCACGCACCTCCCACTACTCGAAAATATATGATCATGTGCTTCTCGAAAGCAAACAGCACATTAACAGCCCCGGGCGGCGCGACGTCTAATGTGTCAGGGCAGTCCATACAAGACGTCGGAATCAAGAGAAGCTCTTCTTGGTAGTCGACCACCACGTGCTCGTCCGACTCGCACCCTGCCCGGGGACGCAGATGCGCGCGAGCGGTTTCACGCGGGCGCGGCACTGCAACAACAGCTTGAGACACCAGCATGACGTCCCCAACGCGCCGGGTGGCTTCGGACTGCGATGCGCCAACGAAAGGATCGCCGAGGGCGGCGAGTCCGACACGCACCCACTCAGCCAGTTCAGCGCGCTGATGGCCTCGTTCGCGCGGACGGTCGCGTTCCATCGCCGAGCAACTCGTCGCCGCGCTCCTCGGCTCAACCCAACGCGGCAGGGCCCCTCCACCAGCGTCGGCAACGGGAAGAGCTCAACCGCCATCGCTGCAGCAAGAATAATGGCACTCGTAGACGAGGACGAACGAAAACCGCGCCGGGCGCTACCCCTCTCAGATTGACGCGGCCGGCGGCGGGGCCCCCGCCAGCCGCGGCTGGGCCCTTAAGCCTTGTTCGCGCCCCCAGCGCCGGCGCCTGCCATCGCGGCTCCTTTCGGGCGAGCTGCCGAGGCGCGGTCGTCGAGGGCCTTCTGGCGCTGCTTCTCGATCTCCGGCTTCTACTTCGCGTGGCTGGCCACGTGCGCCGTCGAGGTCGGGGCGATCCCAGCGGCGCGCTGCCGGTCGCCCGACCACTGCCCCACGCCCTCGAAGCGCCCCCCCCCCCCGCCCCCCAGGGTCGCGGGGGGCGGCGTCGAGCAACAACTGCATCCGCCTGGCCAGCACCTCGAAGGGCGCCAGCGACGCCAAGTTGAGCTGGTCGTAGCACCCTGCGACACATGGCCTGCAGTTCGCACGAGAGGCGGCCCGCCGGCGAGATGCGGTTCTCGACCAGGTACTTCTGGCACCACATGAGCGGAGAGCCATCTGTCCTCTCGATGTTTCTGGATTCTTGGCGATCCAGAGAATCGCCCTCGGGCCCTCGACGGGCCAGTCCTCGTAGAAGCTCTCGTGCGACTTGGAGACCGCCTCCTTCCAGCTGCGGAAGCGCCCCCCATGTTAGTCGCACTGCGCGGCGATGGCGCGAGCGCCCTCCGCCCGGTCACCGAGAGCATTCGCGGCGACGGGCGCCTCGCAACGGGCAATGGCCACGATCGCCTTCCAGCGCTCCGCCGCGAAGGTCAGCGCGGCATCGGCAGGGGCGCGGTCGAGGAACACACCCTCGCCCGCGGGCATGCTAGCGGGTGAAGCGCCCAGGCGGTCCACCAGCATGCGGTCGCCCGATATGCTCCAGCTCCGCTCACTGTTGATCGTGGCGGCCGTGAACTCCGCGCCGACGGAGAAGCTCTGGTTCGGCCCCCCCGCCGGCCAGACGAAGCCCGACCCGTGCCCCACCACGCGCGGGGCGCCTGCGCCCTCGGCCTGCGGAGGCGCCGCCGCCATCGGCAGGGGTTGGTTCCCGGAGTCGCCATCGCCTCCTGGCCGTCGACCAGCGCGCCAAGCGCGCTCGCTGCAGCGCCCCCCAGCCCTGCAGCCTCAGCGTCGCGGCCGCCTGCTACCGCAGTCTCACCTCCCCAGGCGGCGCAGCGGAGCGAGGGCGGCCTCGGCGCCGGCACCAGCGCCGCCAGCCCGCCAGAGGTCCTCCAGCGCGATCACCTGCATGTCCCAGAGCTGCGCGTGGCGTGCGTCATCGCCCCCAGGGGCGGCGTCGCCGGCGGCGTCGCGCGCGAACTGCCGCCCAGCGAGGACGCGAGCGCGGAGCTCGCGCCCGTCCAGCCTCTCTCGCGGAAGCGGCACCGCCGGGAGCACGCCCGCCGCGGCACCACGCCGCCAGGTCCCAACACCATGCACTCGCAGATGTCGCCACTGACGAGCGCCTCTAAAACCAGATCGCCACCGGGGCTCTCCAGCGGTCGCTCCACGGCGCCCAACGGCCAGGTGGCGAGCCTCTCGTGCAAGAGGTCCCCCCCCCCCCGCGTCCTCATAATTAGCGAACGAGGAAGCGATTTCCCAGCATCAGCCTCCACGAAGACGCCGCCTCCGCGGGGTCCAGGTCGCCATCCATCACCAGCGCCACGACTAGGAAGGCGGTTGCCGAGGCGGAAGCAGCACGTCCACAACGCAAGGCCCAAGACGCCCAGGAGGAGGAGAAGCCGCGGCGTCGCGCTGTCTGGACAGTTCACCTCTGGGCAGGCTGAACAGACCGCCTGCGGACACACGACATCGGGTCAATGAAGCGACGGGCTCGGCGTCGGGGGCGGGCGAATCGGGGGCCCCGATCCACCGCCCTGGGAGCTCCACGCGACCACGGCTCTAGCAACGGCGCCTCGCCCAATCTCGCGCGCGACTGCCTGCAGGAGCTCTGGAGAACTCGGGGGCCCCATCCGGGGCGAGCACCTCAAAAACTTTGAGCACAACTGGGCAACGGTGAACATTGCAACGCGCCCTTTACAACTCGCTTCCAGCACAATCCCAAGACAAACCATAGCGCTACGAACAAACAATCCACGCCGGGGGCGTTTATATATATATATATATATATATATATATATATATATATATATATATATATATATATACATAAATATATACTTTTTTGAGACGCAGCCCCACTCTAAGAGGTCTCGCGAGCTCCAGCATAGCCAGCCACAGGACCGACTAGCGCGCGCGCCCGCAGACGTCACATACGAGGCCACCACGCGCTGGTGCAAGGCCCGCGCGACAGAACACGGCCCTCTGGCCGAGCGCTGGCGGCAGGCCGTGGACTCAACCGGCGCAACGCGCAGCGTGCAGGATAAGCATGACACAGCGCCACAACAGCCGCCCACACCAGCAGATGCGAAGTCGGCAACGCTCGACGTGGGATGGTGAGAGGCGGCAGACAGTCAGGTCGACCGCCTGCCTGCGGCTGCAGGCCGAGCCAAACTCAAAGTCACCACGCGCCGGGCCTAGGAATTGAGACAGAGAAGACAAGCACAGGCGTTGGGAAAAACACAAAACTGAACAAAATGATGGTCGGCGCATCACTTGGCACGGCTGGAGCGTGGGACGTTGCGGGCCGCCGTAGCCCACGGAACCAACTGTCCGCTCACGCGTGCCCTGAGATCACTGAACTGTGAGCCGTAGTCCGCCGTGAGCCAGCGCAGGTTGACCGAATTGAAGCCGCACAACCCCAAAAAAGTAAGTGTCCCATATTTACCACCTTGTGAACGCGATGCGTGCCTTCCGATACAGTGTAGACTTCGCTCGTGAAATGGTCTGGAGATCCACAGCGTCGAAGAAGCACTTAGTGCGCGCCGACAGGCGCCGCTTAGCAGGTACAATCACAGCAGGAACAAGAGCAGAAGCCATCTGCAAAGAATTCGAGCCAAACGTCCGTACTGGGGCACCAACGTGGCGAGTACATTGTCCCACGTGGCAAGAAACATTAAACACCGACCCGTGCGCCAGAGCCCGTCCGCTCGTTCGTGTCGCACCGTGAGATGGACCCACTGGGCATAGCTTTACCACAACGTCCTGGTCTTCCGAAAGAAAGGCCCTGACCCATGGCCACCCCCTGGCGGCCAGGGGCCGGCTGGCGCGGTGATAGCTCCTCATGCTGTGCACTGGCTCGCTCCCGTCATGAATGGCATCCGACGAAACGGAGCTCCACGGTGGTCGTGCCTCCTCGGAACGCTCGGCCCTCCAGCGTTGTGTATTTCGGCTAGCGATGGCGATAAGAAGAGAAGCGGAACACAACATGTCCTGCCATCGACTGAGAATCATGCTGTGCGGGGGCTTGCGACCCCGCTGACACTAGAAAAACGCCACAATCGCTCGAGCCAGAGCCTTCCGGGGGCGTTTCCCGTCATCCGCCGGCGAGGTCCTGAATGGAATCCGTGCCCCTTCGTTGGAGAAACTTGAAAGATATTTTGCCAGAAGATCAACGGTCCGCGCTAGCGGCGCCTCCCGTCATCCGCCACCGTGCCTCGAGGCACGAAGTGAAGTTACCCCCAAGCTCTCATGCGTTCTCTGTCCTCTGTACTCAGGGAATCTGGAATCATAGTATTCTAAGGGCTGGGGGTCCCACGTTCTCGAATTTCCCGGGCGTTCTCGCGCGTTCCAGGGCTGCCCCGCATGATTTTCCAGAGGCCAGAGGGCCACAAGACGGGCCAAGAGGGCCCCAGAAAGCGCCCAAGAGGGTCCAAGAGGCCTCCAAGACAGCCCAAGAGCGCTCTAAGAGACTCAAGATGGCCCAAAGACGGCCCAAGAGGCCCCAAAGAAGGCCCAAGAGCGCTCCAAGAGGACCCCCACTAGGGCCCAAAGAGGCAACAATCATTGAGTGTCCTTGTTTTGTTATATGGCTTTCGCGTTCTCGCGCCTTCGAGCTTTCGACGCTACAAGATGGCCCCAGAGGCCCCCAAGAGGGCCCCAAGACGGCCCAAGAGGCCCCCAAGAGGGCCCCAAGACGGTCCAAGGGGGCACCAAAACGGCCCAAGCGGCGCCCAAGATCGCCCAAGAGGGCCCCGAGACGGCCACAAGAGGGGCCCAAGAGGGGGAACACGAATCGACACTTCGAGCCTTCCGCTCCAAGAGGCCCCCAGGAGGCCGCAAGAGGCCAACAAGAGTGCCCAATACGCCCTTAAGAGGCCCCAGAGAAGCCACAAGAGGCCCCCAAACGGCCCCCAAGAAGCCTCAAAACTGCCTCCAAGAGGCCCCCGAGAGGCCTCCCACGATATCCAAACGAAAATCCAAAAGGCCTCTAACCAACAAACCAGGCACGGTGGCGGGATGGGCCAAAGGCAATTAGATTGTTGGCAGGCTCCACACCCACGCGAGATCACACGAACGCCATGCCGACTTTCTGGTTGCTGCTGAGAGCCACGTGCGGAAACGGGTGGGATGTTTAACTCCGTGTGTAACAAGTGTAAGCCAGGATTGCTGGATCGGTGCTAAAACACCAACAATACGGCCCTGTCCTACTCCAGTTAAGCCCTTCACCTTTCGCGGTGAAATGCCAGCTACAATGGCGCGGCATTGCACAACTACTTGTGCAACGGTGAGCACTCATAAACCGTGGCCGGTGGCGGCGTGATGGCATACACGCTGGCGAAGAAGTGCAGACCAGAGTGGGTGCGGTACCGGTAAGACAAATGTGCCCTCGCAGCGTACCCGACCCTGGCGTCACTCCGCCGCAGGGGGTCCACGCAACCTTTGCCTGTGGTGCTAAGCACGCTTGACGGCCAGTGGTTGCCGATGTTACGCGTTGCCAGATTGGCATGGCATGGCGGTTACCTGCCCTGTGCGCCCCTAAATCTTGCAAGCGTATTCGGTTGTGGTGGCCTGGCAGGCACGTTGAGGGCAAGGGGGGCGAGCCCGATGACTTCAGGACGGGCGCGTCGCCCTGCCTCCCCATTTTCCTCATTATCCTCCTCCTCCTCCTCGTCCTTCCTTTGCTGCTCCTACTCTGCACACCTCTCGTGCGTCGGACCATCCTGATGGCCCTGACGGAGACCACACGGCGGTTGGCAAGGTGGCCTAAACCGTGCTAGCTGGCTGGCAGCATACGGCACGGGTGTCGTCCCCCCTCTCCTGCTCAACCTGCTCCTCGTCGTCGTCCGCCCCGGCCTTGTCCTCCTCCTCCGCTTCCTCCTCCTCCTCGTCATCCTCTTCATCCTCCTCCTCCTCCTCCTCCTCTTCCTCATCCTCCCCCTGCTCCTCCTCCTCCTCCTCCTCCTCCTCCTCCTCCTCCTCCTGCTCTTCCTGCTGCTGCTGCTGCTGCTCCTCCTCCTCCTCATCATCATTCTCCCTCTCCCCCTCCTCCTCCTTCTCCTCCTCCTCTTTCTAATCGTACCCCCCGTCCTAGTCGCAACCCCCCTCCCCCATTCCGCCGCCTCCTCATCCTCCATCTTCTCCTCTTCCTCCTCCCCACATCCGCCTCCTCCTCATCCTCATCATCATCACCATCAACAAACAAGAGCATCAATATCCTTAACGACATCATCATAAAGATCCTCGGCATCATCATCAGCCATATCATCATCATCATCATCATCATCATCATCATCATCATCATCATCAGCAGCAGCAGCATCATCATCATCATCAGCATCAGCATGGGCATCAGCATCGGCATCATCATCATCATCAGCATCATCATCATCAGCAGCAACACCATCATCATCAGCAGCATCATCATCAGCAACATAACCATCATCATCAGCAGTACCATCATGATCACCAGCACTCCATCATCATCATCATCAACATCAGCAGCATCATCAGCATCATTATCAGCAGCATCATCATCAGCAGCACAATCAGTATCACCATCATCATCGTCATCATCACCATCAGTATCATCAACAACACCATCATGATCATCACAAGCATCACCACTAGAGTTATCATCATCGTCATCGGCATCGGCATCATCAGCAGCAACATCACCAGCATCACCATCTACATCAGCATCGTCATTAGCAGCATCACCAGTATCATCATCTTCATCATCGTCAGCATCATCATCACCATCGTCATCAACATCATCATCACCACCACCACCAGCAACATCAGCATTACCAGCATCATGAACATCATCATCGTCATCGTCATAATCACCATCCTCATCAACACCATCACACCATCATCATCATCAGCCGCATCAGCATCAGCAGCAGTATCATCATCATCATCAGCAGCAACATCATCATCATCATCATCATCATCATCATCATCATCATCATCATCATCAGCATCATCAACGCCTTGGAGCACTCCTCTTCCTCCAAAAATGGGTGTCCTTTGGCGCTGGCTCCAACGGGTTGTCCGTCTGAGAAGCCGTTGGCATCAGCGGGGCCTGGCGAAGGGTCTCGTGGTGCGGTCTGCGCATCAAGAAGTCCTCTCGCCCAGCTGCGGGGTGGAGGGGGGAAAGAGGAGGAAGGATCCGATCAACTCGGCTGGCGGGCCTGCCCAGAACCGCGGTGCCGCCGAGGAGGGAGGAGGGGGGGGGTGGAAATAGACACCATTGCGATCCTGGTATTGACTACCTCCAAACCTCCATTGCAGAAGGAAACGGGGCCTGGGAATGGGGAGGAAGAAGTTCGATGAACGGGAGGGGGGGAGGAAGAAGTTCGATGAACGGGAGGACGGCGAGGGGGCCCTGCTCTTGTCTTGCCATCTCTTTCCGCTCCTCGCCTCCGCGCCCCCCCCTAGCTCTGCCCTTTTCCACACCGCACGTTCTGCAGCGACCGACGGGACGAGCTGTCGACGAAAATGCAAATTGAAGGGCAAAAACTCCCGGCGAATGAGACGCAACATTAACTCCCGTGCTTTGCCGCGTCACGTCTTCGCCGTCCTCGGGACCGCGTGGACCCTTGGCACGCCCCGAATACAATGATTACACTTGACCTCCAACCCGACAAGACTGGGCCACACCGCATCCAGCCCCGAGACAGCCCTTGAGATATAGTCGCGCGCGAGCCACGCACACAAAACATCGGACACATAATACCACGCGTGCGTGCCGCACGCGCGCGCGAACTGGGTGCCACGCACTCTGGCGTAAAAGCATACGGTGCACATTCGTAGAACGTACAGGTGCGTCTCACACAATGTAACGATGAACGTTTCTTCGCTTGCCTTACTATCATTTCAGACTCTTGGAACTTAGTGTCGCGCCTGCACAATTAACGACAAATCTTTCCCCCCAACCGAGGCAACTCTTTTCAAAATGCCGAAACGGCAGTCGATTGACATATGTTCTTAAATCCCATCACGCACTGGTCCAAGACGTCGCCGCTCCCAGATGAACCTCCGTCCCACTAAGACTGAAGTGCGTAGTGCTGTCGGCTCGCCATCACCAAGGGCGCGTCGAGAGTGCCTCCAGCCACATCTGCATGAAAAACACATGTGGCAAGATGGCCAGCTCTTTATCATGCCATTATCGTCGTGCGCCAGTCCATATCCAGTACTATGATGCGCCAATCGAACAGTACCGAACACACAACGCGCAGGTCAGTCTCAACCCACACGATCACGAAAGTGCCCGCATGACTCAAAGAAATACCGAATAACCTTGTGAACGGACACAGAACATACAAGCCGAAGTGCGCAGCAAGTCCCATGCAGCATGGAAGAAACAATCCTGGCACGAATGGGTACGAAACAAAAACTGATAGTTTGAGATGTATGGACGTGTTGGCGGATTTGATGCGAAATGTGTATGAGAGCAACTATCTTTTTCCTGGTGCGGTGGGCCTGATTTGGCCCCCAATGCACGCCCCAACGCGTTTTCATGAAATGTGTCATTCGTGCACGGGACATCTTTTGATACCCTGGCATACCGGATCCGGACCGGATGCCCTTTCCAATACATGTCAAAAACATTATCGTGGCCATCCGTTGGTCGAGCTACATTTTCCTTTTGTATCAACTGCGCGATGCGATTAGCCAGCGTGGGGCCCAAACCCAAAGTTCTAGCATTCTACATGGTACAATCTACGCAGCGCAACCTACAACTTGGTGCCATCTACGAGGTGCAAACAACGTGGTGCACACTATTTGTGTAGTGCGATACATGTATTGCATCTTATGTGGCTCAATTAACGAACGCTCACTAGTGAATTGTCAACCCCACTGCTCGCACAATCATCCATCCCACCCACCAGCAGCTTGGTTTGCAAAGCCCATGCGACGGCGATTGCGATGACTGCTTGGCGCTGGCTGGCGCATCGCTGCCGCAACGCTAGCGCGCGCAAGCTCGAGCGCAGAACGGCTAGCTAGTCTGGCCCGACCGACGCCGCCGCGGTGGCGCTGACCGCTTCGGGATTTCCCAGCGCGTCTTGCAGGCCGTGCTGACGCGCAGGCACTTCAGTGCGAGTCGTGGCTCGGGCGGGCGCGGTATCATGGCGACGCCGACAGCGGCAGACACGATGATGATCGCGGCGTTGCTGGCGGCGATGATGACGATATCGATGGCAAGGCCCATGACGTCGCCGATGCTGATCAGGCCGATGACGATGATGGTGTCCACGCGTCGAATATGAAGGGTTTGACGTTTGACAAGATTTGGACATGCGCGCGCGGCTGACGGGTCGAGTGCCCAGTTTGGCATTTGCAGCATGGATCGTGCCCCTCCCCCCTCCCTCCCCAGCAACCGCACAAGTGTTAATTGACAACAGATACAAAGGTGCGGGGTGCGATGACGGGTCCAGCTCGGATGAACGATGGAGCAGGATTATGTGAAAAGTTGCACTGTCCCAGGGCGGGGATAGTCCGGGGGGCGTAGATCCTACTGTCTTCTCAAAAAGAAAATCTAAGTAGTGCCATCTATATGGTGCAAAATATGTGGTGCCACCTATATGCTTGAATGTGTGTGGTGCGAGCTGCGTGGTGCAATCTATGTGGGGCACCCGATGTGGTGCAGTAGATATGGGGAAATCTGTATGGTGGAAGCGATGTGGTACATGCAAAGCAATGCTAATCACAGTGCGAAGCAACAACAAATAACAATGCACGTCAATGCAATGCAATGCAATGTGCAGCAAAACAAAGCAAAATAACGCAGGCCCAAGCGGCGACGAGGCGGCGACGGCGACCACATAGCCGCCAGACCGACGGGCAGGCCCAACGCGGCGGGGCGGCGACGGCGACCAAATAATACGGGCAAACCCAGAAGACGGGCGGCGACGAGGCGTCGACGGGGCGGCGACGGCGACCACATACCCGCCATGCCGACGGGCAGGCCCAGTTTCTTAAACCATGAATGAGAACCTATGTGTGCAAGCACTGCCTGGAGAAAGCGTCCCATACGATGCCGGACCAGGCCCCCGGGGCATTTGCCCCCAAGAAGTGATGGCACCTAGGGGGGCCCACTATCATTGCTAAATAGTTGGGTGGTTCCGCACCACGCCCGTGCCGCCTTTTGGGCGTTCGTGGGTCCCCCGCGCCCTGGGTGGGTCCGCCGAGGTTTCGCCACGTGCGCGCCGGTGCCGCCTCGTGGGCACCCATGATCACCCCGTGCCCTGGCTGGGGCCCTCATCCAGGTCGTGGGCACCTCGTGGACGCACAGCTTACACCACGGTGCTTGCGCCGCCTGGCATGCACAACTCCAGCTCACGCCGCACAGCGTTTGCCGCATGGCTTGCACATCAGAGCTCACACCGCACAGTTGTCACACCACCTAGCTTGCACCGCACAGCTACCAGGCTGCATTCAGCCTGCGCAACTCCCGGGCCCACGCCATAGCTTGCAACGCATAGCATACGCAATTACCTCCAACTCACACCAGATAGTTAACACTTCTCCAGCTCACACCGCATAGCTTACGCAACATGTATTCCACTTCCACGGTGCACGAAACGCGCTGCTTAGGGCCCATGCTGGCGAACATTGCTACGATAATAAACTTGTGTTGTGGACGCCCGTTATGTCACAAGTTCGGAAATGTGCGATGTGAAATAATACAATGGCGGCTACACGCACCCCCGGATGGAACTGTTTGGAAAGGCGCGTCAATAGTTGCACTCGGAACACATCCAGATTCATGAGACAACTCGTCAGAATTTCTGCGCGGCCAAGGAGCGGCTCGTCCAAGTTGCGGGTGCGGAGCGGTTGCTGTTAAACTCTTGGGCGAACTCGGCAATGCCGAGAGCTCGCGACGGCAATGGGGGCGTCAACAATTTCCCATCGCTAACTGCAGTGGCGGCCCATGGTATGAAGGACTAGCTTCATGAAGATGAGGGGCAGAAGTTTTTTTTTCGGCCGCGTCGTCGTCATGACCGCCGCCGTCTTCGTCACACGCCTCGCCAACACGCTCGTCATCTGAATCGAGACAAGAGGACGAGAGGTGTCGCATGTTACAGCTTGACGATATCGGAGAACATGATATGATGGCGATGGACTATGAAAACAATTGCGTGATGCGGTGAGTGGATACGGCCGCGCTCCGCAATGCCAGAGACTCTCCCCTACTCCACGTCCCATCCATTCCCCCCCCTTCCCTACCCCCCCCCCCAGCGCCCCACCTCACCCGCCAGCATCACACTTACACTCTCTCGCCCAATCTCCCTCCCTCCCTCCCCTACTCTGCCCATCCTCCGCCCCCTCCACCTTCCATGTCCCCGTCCCCGCCCTCTTCCCCCATCCCCATCCACACCACAACCTGTTCATCTTTCTTCGCACTATGTTGCTTCTCCTACTCCTCCTCCTCCTCCTCCTCCTCCTCCACCTGCTCCGCCGCCGCCCTTACCCTACCTTTCTTCCCTGCCTTTCCCTTCCCCCCCCCTTTCATACTGACCTTCCCCTTCCCCCTTGCTGCCTCACTCTCCCCATGTCAACTTCTCTCCTCCACCCCCCACTCTCCTTGCTCGGGAGGGGGGGGGAGGAAGAGGAGGAGGCGGGGGGCCCGATCAGGAATGGTGGGAAAACCTCCGGCGAAACGCCCCTGCCCGTCCGACCGACACGTCTGGGTGTGCGCCAGTGAGGGACACTTATAAGGAAAAGCGATGGATGAGGAAGAGGAGGAGATGGAGGAGGAGGAGGAGGAGGCAGGAGGAGGAAGAGGAGGAGCAGGAGGAGGAGGAAGACGAGGAGGAGGAGCAGGAGGAGGAGAAGGAAGACGAGGAGGAGGAGGAGGAGAAAGAAGAGGAGCAGGAGGAGGAGGAGAAGGAAGACGAGGAGGAGGAGGAGGAGGAGGAAGAAGAGGAGCAGGAGGGGGGCGAGGAGGAGGAGGGGGCGAGGGGGAGGGCGAGGGCGGCCCAGGGTGCCCCCTGCCCCCGCCCCTCCCATTGGGAGCCGAGCAGGAAGCCTGCGACCTGCGAGGCTCTGCCCCTGCGAACCCAGTGGGCCAGCCTCGGGATGCCGAGGACCTGCGCGGGGGAGGCGGAGGATGGTTAAAGGGCGAAAGACGGTATAGCATAAACTGTTTCGCCGTCGGGGACACCTGCCCCTTGGCGGCCGGAAAGTCTATACCCCTACGGTGCCACCGGAAGGGTATAAACTTTCCAGCCGCCCAGGGGCAGGTGTCCCCGACGGGGGAAAAAAAATGTTATACCGTTTTTCGCCCGTTAACTATCCTGGCCTCCTTGATAGGGGTCCAGATAGATGGGGTCGGAGGATCGCACCGCATCGGCGACGCATCGGCGATGCATCGCCGACGTCGGCGACGCATCGGCATCATCGGCGTTGGGAAACATCGGGCTCCACATCGAGCCGCACTGCCAATGCATCAGCGATGCGGCGCGATCCTCCGACCCCATCTACTCCGACTCCATCAAGGAGGCCTAGAGAGGACGAGGCATCAGAGAAGCAGCAGCGGCCGCAGCACCAGAGGCAGAGAAGGACAACCGGCGCAGCTCGTCACGGCCTTCGAGCGGGGAGCAGAGTGCCCAGTGCGGACCAGCAGTGCGTGTCGACCATACGCGAAGCCCCATCAGCGAAATCCAAACCCATGCGACTAGCAGGGCGCATGATGCCGCGCTTGAGCATGCCCTGGAACACTGGAACACAAATGAAGCCAGCAGGATGCCGTTCGCTTCGTGCACGACTGCACGAAAGGAACCACATCTAGCACGTGCAAACGTGCAGTCATATGCGCGTGGACCTGGCGACTACTCCCGTATGAACACAGTCATGATGGTATGACCTTCAGAAAGTGGCAAGGGTCTCAGGTTCAAGCCAGTATACCTGTATTGAGGTGCCCTATGATGTGATGGTTGAGAACCTTTATAGGGGGGGCACCTGCCAGGAGGGAAACTCCTGGTCATGCGTGGACTGCGCGCACGACATAAACGCGCAGGGTGCGCAAAATGGCGCCCGCCTGACAATCACCTCAACACACGTGAGGCACGAGTAAGACGGATAAGATTGATAAGGAGAGCCCTCTGCTGAAGGAGGAGGAAAGCGAGGAGGAAGAGGATAACGCGCCTTAAAAGCAGGAAGAGTAGGTGGACGGAGAGGAGCATTCGTCATCCCCACGCGGAAACCTAGGCCCACTCGTGCGGCCCACACGCAACTTTGTTCCAGCCACGCGACAGAAACCAATCGCCTGGCATGCGGAACTAATGTAAGCCGCTGAGGTTGAGCTGATGCTGCACAGCTGGCGCACCATGAGAGATTGCATATCCCTAAGACACGTACGAAACTACAGTACGCGTAAGGGCCGCTTGCACGCGGGCAGCATCGATCTTGACCATGCTCGAAAATACGTCCTTGGAGCCCAAGGCAATGCAAAGACTGACCCTTCTGGCAGAAACACATAATCCATCACATGAACCACCAGCATCCGAACTGCTGCACTATACGAACTGGGACCCGATCATAATACGCAAGCAACATGTACTCAAAGTCATTCGGCCCGGCGTAGCGCACTCAGTTGTACCATACTGGATGTAGCATTATCGCCGCGTTCTCACTGGAACGGAAGCACTGCATGCTAGGACGCAGCTTCCACTGTGTGGCATTCCGGCGCGAGCCGCCTGGCGTAAAAGCTTGAGTGGTGGGTCTTAAACAGATTGGGTCCGCGGGAGAGGTGCAATAGAAATTACAATGAGTTGTACCTGGATGCAGTAGTGTGCGCGATGGATGCAATAGTTGCGCGCGGGATGTAGCTTTGAAGCTTCGGCACATGCATTGGTTGTTGCCCGCGCGACACAATGCGCGCCTCCGCAACAGGTGCGTACTACTGCACGCCACCGTACACAGTCAATGAGTGGTTACACCTCTCACCGCTGACCCATCTGCACCAGACTCACTGCTCCAGCTTAGACGAGCTCCCCATGCCTGCCAGAGCTGCTGCAGTCCTCCGCACTGCATGCGGCACCTGTTGTGCGCATCTGGCATGAAGGACACGGGTCCTGATAGGGAGAAATGCGCCCTGGACCCCGAGGCCTTCCCCCAGGACCAGTTCTTCATCCTGAATCGTTTCCTTGCAGTCCTTGGGTCCGTGGAGGGCCCCAGGCGCTCGAAAACGGCGGAAAAAACTCGAGGCACGTTTCCCTCGGGACACGCTTCCTTCACGGCGACACGTGCCGAACGCCCGCCACGTTGCTCCCAGCCGCGCTGCTTGTCCGCACGCGCAGGGCGTGGTGGAGCTGCTGCAGCGTCCCTCCTCGCCAGCGGAGCACGGCTGCAACCACGCCTTCGGACCTCTGCGCACGCCCGTCGCCGCCCTGACCTCCGGCCCCGAGGCAACACGCGGGCGCGGCGTGACGGCAAGAGATCGACACTACTGGAGGACAGGAAGGCACCGATGCCGTTTTGTTCCCGCTTTTTTTCGGGGGCCCACAAACGGTGTGGTGACCACACCGTGTGGTGAGCCGGTGGGTATTCGGGGTCACCGCACCTGTTGGGGACTCGAGTCCCTTCCCGAGGATGTCTCGGGCGACAGGGGCCTCCGAGGTCCCAAAACCGTGCGGTGACGGACCGTGCGGTGAGGTCGTGGGGGATTTCGAGGTCACCGCACGGTCTGTCACCGCAACTTTTCGGGACTCCAAATTTTTTCTCCCCAGGCGACCTCTCCCGGGGTGCGCTCTGCCCAGACATGCGAGGCGAGTCCAACCGCGGCGGCGAGGGCCTTCCCGGAGGCCCGGGAGGGCGCAAACGAGGGAGGGGCAGCGGTGGCGGTGACTTTTCCTCCTCTGAGTCGCAGTCTTCGGCCGCGTGGGGACCCGAGCGCTGCTGCGACTGCCCTCCACCTCCGCCTCCTGGCGTGCCACGACCTGCGCCGCGCCCTGCTGCCAGAAGACGGGGGCGAGGCAGCGGGCCGCTTCAGCGACCGCGCCCCTCCCAGGATCAGTTCATGCCGGAAGCGAAGGCGAGCTCCTCTCTGGAGGCCCTCAGTGCCAGGCCGTTCGGTCCCCCTCGGCGCCTCGCGAAGCCCTCGGAGAAGCTCCCGACGAGCACGTGCCTCCCCCTCGACCCCTCGAGGTTCCCCCGCTCGATCCCCAGCCGGAGCTCGTGCAGGTCCACGAGGCGCGTGCCGGGGTTGCTGCGGGCCCTGCTGACCTTGCCGAAGCCGGGGTCCCTCCCGACCACCAGCACGTCCGTCTTCCCCGAGACAGCCGAGGCAACCCTGCCCCCGAAGCTCTCGATCATCTCCCTCGCCCGCGCCTTTGAAGGGGCCCCAGGACACACAAATAAATACACACAAATAAAAAGGTGCCCCATATTTTCCCATATTTTCTGGGTTTCTGTTTTCCCCCCACTTCCCATATTTTTGCATATTTTCCTGGGAGTCGACGATTAATTGTGTCTGTGTGTTTTTTCCCCTCCTGAGCCTTGCCCAGCTGGAGGCCCTGCCCGCCGCCAATCTCGGGGAACACGCCGGTGAGCACGAACGTCTGGCCCGAGAGGCTGCCGGCGGGGCCGTCCCGGCCGGGCGTCGGGATCGAGAACCGCCCCCCTGCAGGAGGGGCCACGAGCTCGGTGCTGGTGGTGGCCACCTCGGCCGATCCGCGCGAAGACACTGCCGGGGCACGAGCGGCGTCCTCGTGGCCGGCGGCGTGCGCGGCGGGCTTCTTGCGCACCCTCCCCACGTCCCCACCGAAAGTCCAGTGGCTCTTGTCCATGACGTAGCTGACGACCTGCCTTCTGCAACTGCCGGGCAGGTCCTCCATGCCATTCAGTGCAACCTGGTTCATCTGCTGCAGCGCCCTGTCGAACTCCTCTCGGTCGCAGCACATTTCGGGGTCGGGGAGGCCGAGCCAAATCTTGCTCGGCACTCGCCAGCAATTAAGGTGGCAGAACATTCCGTAAGACCCAGATTCGGTCATGAACCCGACTCGCAAGGCGCCTATCTCAATGAAGGGCGCATCACTCCGGCACTGCTTGCGCGTCCCACGAGCCTGACAACGACTTCGTCCCGACTTGGCGAGCTCTACCCTGTAGGTAGCATATTCCTCCTTCATCGCCTCTGCGTAGTACTCCCAGGATGGAATGGACGCACCTTCAAACTCGGCCCGAGTACCCTTGTAGTCCTCCGAGGTGGACTGCTCCTGCGAGCTCCTGAAAGAGTTTACATCGCGCCTCACGAACATCCTCCGAAGCACCTCGAAGGACACCCGCACGTCCCGGAAGACTGCCGCACTCCCGCCCTTGTCGGGGTGGCTGACCAATACCTTCTTGAAGTACGCCCGCTTGATGACCGGCCACTCCTCTGCAATTGCGACGCAGCTGCTCATCGGGGGCGTCCAAGAGTTGGGCGTGGAAGAGAGGAGGAGCGCGTCATGACCCAGGACATTTGCGAGGACGAGGTGGTGGCTCTCGGGTCATCGCTCGGGCCCCCGGGGGCCGTTAGGGGAGATCTGGCCACCCCCAGAAAAAACTCTCGACGAGGTGCAACTCCTGGAGAGCACCCCGAGGCTAGACTACCCCCACGGGCCGACGAAGACGCCCGAAAACCTCGAACCTCGAACCTCGACCTGGACCTTGAACCGAACCTTGAAGCTCTCGACGAGGCGCAGCTGCTGGCAAGTATCTCGAGACGAGAAAACCCCAAAGAAACCTTCGGCCCTTCCCCCCCCCCCCCCTTGGCCCCCCGAGCTCAGAGCCCTGGAGCCAAGGCCGATCGTCGCGAGGCAGGCCCCCACCGTGGCGCCGGGCATGGCGCTGCGCGGAGCCCACAGCGCCGCTGTGGCGCCTCGAGGCTGCTGGGTCGCCCGCAGTCTCCGTTCAACTCCGCTGGCATCGGTCCACGCTCGACTGCGTGGGGTAGCATGACAGGAGCTTCGGGCCATTCCAGCGTATCCGACTGCAGGTGCGCGGCCCAGGATCTCATTTACTCGCTCTAGTGTAGTCGCTGTCCAATGCGGAGCGCCCGCCTCATCACGGAAATGCTGAAGACGGTCTGCTGCGTGCCGCAGCGCCAATAGAAGGCGGGGAATCGGATGGTTTTGTCCCAATGCCGAAAGCATGTCTGCCAGAAGCAACACAATGGCGCGAAGAACTTCCTCGCCAAGATCACTTGCAAATGCCACCCATGCAGCAACATGAACTGCGTGTTTCATTATAGTTGGGATCTGCTCGCGAGCCTTCCAAAATGTAACTTTCCTGCTGTACCTGTTGATCAGAGCTGTTATGTCCCGATTATGTTCGAACTTATGACAATGATATTGAAGCTGTTTCTGCGCCGTCGCGATGTCAGCATCTATAGGTGGGAGGCGCACGAGTGCGTCCGCTGCGCTCAAATATTCGGGAGGTATTACTGCCAACGCACAAGTGCCTATCAGACTATATGGTCCGCCAGTGCCGACCTCTGACACGTAACGTTTTCGCATCCTGTCCTGAAGCGCTCTCCAAGATAAAACACCACCTGCGTCGCGCAACTCCGAATCCAAAACAACTCTCCAGCCCGGCCACTCCATAATGTGATGGACGTCGAGAGGCGTAAGGCCCTTGCAGCTTCGCTTGGCATGCGGCGCTGTGACCTCCACAGCTTCTGATGGCTGAGGCGACATAGCATCACATACAGGACGCGCGACTCTCAACTCCAGCCTTTCTGGCATGTCACAGAGAACAATTAATGTTCGCGCACAGCCAAGTTGATGCAAGAGAAACCGAATGAATAGTAGCCTGAGGTCAAGTAGAGCCGACTAGACGACCACAACAAATTGAGCTGACACAACAACGTAAAATAATATATGAGTTTGTATGTAGCCTGGTATCCTCGTTCCCCTTCCTCCCCGTCACAGACATCACCATCACACTAGCCGCTAAGCCAGCGTGGACCCCTAACAGTCAGCTCATGCACCCTCGATACGAAGTAAACGAGGTGCAAGCTGTACCATGCGTTCTGAGCACAATGTGAAATATGTGTTGCAAGCAATGCTGTCAAAACCATGTGTTGCAAGCTATGTGGTGCGAACGTTGTGGTGCCACCAACGTGGCGCAAGCTATGTGGTACGCGCGAGCTATGTAGTACAAGCTATGCGGTGAAACTGTGTCACGCAGTCATGCAAATCATGCGATGCAGTATACGTGGTTCTGCTTGTGGTCCGTGTTGTGCGTGTGTGCAATCCATGTGTTGGAGAATCTGCGCTGAGGAACGATATGTATGTGGGTGCTGCACTGCTGGAAATCTTCCCGCCCTCCTCTGGAACAGCAAAAACCCTTCCCCCACACCTGGAAACTCTCCCCTCTTCCCCAGAACTGGGACACACCCTTTCCCCCCGTTCTCCAAAAATCCCTCGGGGCTTCGTAAACGGGGGCTTAAGTTTTTCCATATACGCCCGTTTACTGTACCCCTGTTTACGGCGCCCAGGGCCCCCTAAACCGGGGCATAGCGAAACGACGAAATCGGCGTTTCCCGTACCCCCGTTTGCTTCTGGCGCCCTGAATCCCAGAACCGGAAGCACCCCTCCGCATTCCGATAACTCTTTCACTGTGCACGTCTGGAGCTCGACCTGCCGGCAAATCTTCGACCTCTCCGCGGCCCTTGCCACAGCATGCAGAATCTCTGGAGTAAGGTAAGCAAAGAAGTCCAAAAGGCCAAAGAGAAGGGGGTCAGTTTGCTAGCAGAAACTTTCAGTGTGCTTGAGTCACGCAATGGCGCGTCGCAAATAAAAAACAGAAAACACTTCAATGACCCCGCCCTGCCGCGCCGGCGCTTCCCTACCCCCCCACGGGGAAGAATTACCCATCTCCCACCCAACACCTCTCCGAAAGCCAGGAGGGGTTCAGCCCCCCTCCCCCTTTCGCCGCCGCAAACAACGACGAAGACGACGACGACGACGACGACAACGACGACGACGACGACGACGACGGTGACGGCGGCGGCGGCGGCGGCGACGACGACGACGACGGCGACGGCGGCGACGACGACAACGACTGAACTCAACTGAAGAACTTTTGGAAGAAATATCACTGTCCGACTGCCTGAGTGGGGCGATGGCCATGTGCAAACTGCCTGGTATCTTCGAAAAAGCTGTCAGTGAGACATTTTCTGGGTGCCTGTAAAGGAGATACTTTGCCGCGAACGCGCAGGGAGAGGATTCCTCTCTGGCCCTGTACGGCGACCTGGTCAGCGGTGTGGCCTCAGGGGCCGCCGAGCATCACCAGGGGCAAGACCGGTAGCCATGACTGCAACAAAAAATACGTAGCACCTCGCAGATGCGGATAACAGTGAGGGGGCGGTGGGGACGTCGGCAGTCTGCGAGACTCTGGAAAAGCCCGCCGCAGGCGCAACAGTTTCACAAAGTATATAACGAACCCGCCGCAGGCGCCGATTTTTTCTTCAAACCTATGTGGATCGGTCGCGGGTGG
The DNA here is from genome assembly GCA_963575745.1 of Prorocentrum cordatum. Taxonomy (NCBI): domain Eukaryota; class Dinophyceae; order Prorocentrales; family Prorocentraceae; genus Prorocentrum; species Prorocentrum cordatum. The sequence goes on from CAUYUJ010014715.1 coordinate 1,047,262, forward strand.
GTCGCGGGTGGGTCGCGGGGTGGGTCGCAGGTGGGTCGCAAATGGGTCGCGGGTGGGTCACGGGTGGGTCGCGGGTGGGTCGCGGGGTGGGTCGCCGGTGGGTCGCGGGTTGGGTCGCGGGTGGGTCGCGGCTGAGTCGCGGCGTGGGTCGCGAGTGGGTCGCGGGTGGGGTCGCGGGTGGGTCGCGGGGTGTGTCGCGGGGTGGGTCGCGGGGTGGGTCGCGGGGTGGGTCGCGGGCTGAGTCGCGGGGAGGGTCGCGGGTGGGTCGCGGGGTGGGTCGCGGAAGCGTATGAGGTGGAAACATTAAGAACAGCCTCGGCGGGCGCGTCCCAACTTGCGGAGAAGCGCGCCAGGGCCGTCAGGGCGACCGCAGCCGCAGAGAAATGCGCCATCCTCTTCCCCTCCTCCCTTTGGACGCGCTGGCTTCCGCCCCGCCCGCGCCCCGGCCCCTCAGCTATCCCCCCTCCCCCTCGCACCGCCCACCGTCAGTCCTATCCCGCGCCCCCTTCGTGAGGAAAACTCCCCCTCGTTTTCGGCTTTCGCCCTGTAGAGCCTGGTCGGGGTGGAAACTGGCTGGCCCCCCCCCGAAGAGGTTGGATGTGGAAGGACGGGCACGTGGCACGCAGTATCTGGACAGGCGCCGTTGGGCGCCCCCTTTAGTTTGAGGTGGTCGCAGGCTCGGGGCGGATGGTTTGGACGGCGCCAGTCTGTCTACGGAGGCCGTTGAGGAACGACTTGCTCCACCTCCCCCGCTGGGATCCGAAAACACACGCACACACACACACACACACACACACACACCTGTGTTTGCTCTGAGGGCCTTCGTTGGGGTGTAAGTTGGTGGGTGTGGGGTTGGGGTCCCGCCCGCCTAGTCCCTGGGGAACCCTGGAGGCTCTGGACCGCGCCGTGCCGCTGTGCTGTGCTGCGTCGTGACGTGCGTGGTTGGCCGTGCCGTGCCTGTGCCTTTTGTCGTCGTGGTGCCGTGTTGTGCCGTGTTGTCTCGTAGCCTCGTGAGGCCCGACGGTCCGTCCCGTCTATGCCCCGGGTCGGGAACTTGTGGGTTGTCGACCCGTGCGCCTCGGCCCACTCTCCAGCCGCCAATAATCGGGCGCGCCTGGGGAGGGGCGTCGGCCCCTGTCTAGCCAAGGGCCCCCGGGGTGATCGCTGTATGCCCAGGCTACCAAGCGAGGTTGTTACGCCACGGAACAGAACAGGCTGCTAGGTAGTCGCCCAGCGCGCCCCGGCGCGCCCCGCCAGCGATACACGCGCCTGGCCGTGGCCACGCCGCCCCGAAGCCGGCGCGGCAGCAGGCGCGGGCGCGATGAACGCAGCAGCCGAAGCCGGAGGCGTCGCAGCAGCACCAGCACCAGCAGCAGTTCACCAACGAGGCGGCACCGCAGCCGCGCACAGCCCAGGCCCCGCAGAATCCAGCGCCTCGCGGGCCACGGCCACAGGCCCTGTGGCTCGAGCCCCCCGCCCCCGCCAGCCAGCAGCGATCCGGCGAGAGGGGCTGGCGGCGACGCGCCCAGCCCGGACGGGCTCTCCACCGCGCTGGGGGAGATCGCCCCGACGCCCCCGCCCCCGAGCATTTTCAGCACCCCTGGGGCGACAGGCACGGCGCGGAAGACGGCCCCGGCCAAGGCCCCGTCGCCGGGCCCCCCGCGAGCAGTCCGGAACATCTCGCCGCCAGCGCGGTGGCCAGGCGCCTCGACGGCAGCGCCGCCGCCACCGCCGCCGCCGCAGGTGGAGGCGCCGCATGCGGGCCCCGTGCTCCCCGACACTGGCGGCGGCGACCACTCCCCCTGCCCGCCCTCGGCCCGCGCGCCGGGGACCGCCGGCACTGCGCCCGCCGCCGTTGCCGGCGGTTTGGGGGAGCCGGCGAGGCCCGCGCAACGGCGAGCCGCGGGCGCCGCCACCGCCGCTGTTGCGCAGCATGTGTCGCCGTTGCTGCAGTCTTTGGTTTACTGACGTCGCCGTCGGCGTTGTCTTGGTCTGCCGCTGCGTCGGGCGAGCTGCGCGCGCCGCGCCGCGTCGAGCAGGGCCCGCCCCCGCCGCCCGCGCAGCCCCTCTGCGAGGCCAATTTGCATGCACCACCATCGCCCGCAACAATAATTCTCCGCAGAAAGGGTTAGGGGCAGGGTCATGCCAGACGACGCTGCGACGCCACAGCGAGAAAGGAGCGCGGCGCAGCTCGCAGGCGCCGTGGCACGGGGAGTTCCTGAAGCAGAAACAGCACTTCTTGGTGGTGGCGTATAAGCATCGCTCCCCTTGGTAACCAAAATTATATATACCACCACCGCGCGTGCTTTGATGAATTCTGATTCGGCCCTTAAGAGAGAGAGGGAGAGAGAGAGAGAGAGAGAGAGAGAGAGAGAGAGAGAGAGAGAGAGAGAGAGAGAAAACAAAAAAAGAAAAAAAAAAAAAAAAAAAAAAAAAAAAAAAAAAAAAAAAAAAAAAAAAAAAAAAAAAAAAAAAAAAAAAAAAAACACGCAGCCCAGTTGCCGCCGGCGGCGGGGGGGGGGACTGCGGCCTTTTCACCAGAGCAAAACTGCACCAAATCGCATTGTATATTATTCTCGGTCTTGGTGGTGGTAGCCAGCTACTGTGCTCGGACCCCCCTCCCATGCGGACGGGCGCATCCCGGCCGCGAGACGTCGCCCGGCCGATGGGGGATGAACAAAGACGAAGTGCACGGCGGGATGTTCTAGAGGGGGCGCGGAAACAGCTGCGCCCTCTCCTGTCTCTCTGCCGGGAGCGGTTAGCGCGCGGCCCCCGTCGGCTGGAGGCCGCGGCGGAACTGCGCGACGCCTTGGTGCTCTTGGAATTGCTTCCGCCGCGCCCTGCCCACGTGCTGAGCTGCGTAGGGCCGGCGCTGCAAGAGCCGCGGGCGTCTGCGGGCGTGTCGGCCCGCATCTTGGGACCTACCCTCGTCGCCCCCCCTAACGCGAGCTGGCCCTGCAGAAGCCCATGGCGGGCCCCCCTATGCTGGCCCGCCTCCGATTTCGGATGTAGCTCCGGCGGACGCGGCTACCTCTGCCACTGCTGCCCGCGCAACCCTTTGCATTGCCGAGCTCGGCCCAGGCCGCTGCGGGTTCCTGCAGCTGGGGGCCGACCAGCTGCTGGAGTGGCGACTCGAAGCAACTGCTTTCGCCCTCGACGCCCAGGCGGCGGACATCTGCGTCATCCCGGGAGCTCGTTTCCCGAGGGCGCGACGCTCCCTGAAGGCTTCCATCACTGTTGGAATGGAGCCCGGCCCGCGGCTTGGGGCCCTGTAGGCATCTCCTTCCGCCCGGAAGTAGAACGCATGCTTCGACACTTGCCAGACCGGTCTGCGAACAGGGAGCAGTGGTTCGAAGTTTGGGGCGGAGGGCCCGCGCAGGGGCCGGCCGTTGTTTTTGGCGCAATCTACCCTAGGCACGGGGGGGGCACGGACACCTGGAGGTCCGTGGCGGCGCGCGCGACGCCGTGCCAGTTTTGGCGCCCGCGCGCGCGTGCTCCTCGGCGGCGACGCGAACCTCCAACTGGACTACCTGGCTAATCATCCGAAGCCTTGCGCATGCGCCCACTGCAAGCAGCCCCCCTTCGGATGAAGAGATCCGACAATGACTGGGGGCCGCGGGGCGCGTGGCGCGTGACACCCCGACGCCGACGCGCGTCTCAGGCACCTGCATCGACCTGTTTATTGGCGGGGGAGCATATCCCCGTCGTGTTCGTGGTTTGCCAAATGTTGTCGCCCTCTCTGACCGCCGTCTTGTCGCGGCAGAGGTGTCGCGCCAATGCGCGGCCCCGCGGGCAGCAAGCCCGGGCGGGGCTGCCTGGGCGTCCGGCCCCTGGCGGGGCGAAGGCCCCAGAGAAACCCCCGGCGCCCTCGAAGCGCTCTGCCGGCGCGTGGAAGGGGCGGCCGCCGCGGCGTGGATTCGGCCGAGGTGGCGCGGCGGCAGCGCCAGCAGGTCGCAAAGACGTGCGCTTGTCAACGCAGCGGCATGGGCACGCGACGCCGTCTACACCACAATAAGGCACGCGGCTGGCGCCGCCAAGGTGCCGGGGGGCAAAAAACGGCGGCTCTCCCTGGACGCCGCGCGCAAGCTGCTCGACCCAGCAAGTTCTGCGTCGCGCCGAGGATCCACATTGGAAATAACGCGCGCAGCGTGGGGCGATCGCAAGAGAGCGGTCAACAATTTCCTGCGCCTTCGAGACGTCAGCCCTGGCGCCGCGGAGCGGCCCCTGTCGGCTTTCTTCAAGGCGCGGAAACGTTTCGACGCGAGACTGTCGGACCCGAGCACAGGTGTCACAATGTCTCCCTCTGCGATGATTGAGGCTGTCTGCCGTAATTTAAACGCGCGCGATAGGAGCGATTTTGCGCGAGACCCAGAGGCCGCGGAGGCCGTGGAGAGGCGGGCTGCCTCGATCAGGCAGACGGGCGCGCCGGTGGGCGCGCCTGCCCCGCCCCGCCCGTATTCAGACGCAGAAGTGATCGCGGTGCTGGAGGCTCTGAAGCCAAAAAAGCGCACGATTCACGGCTGCTGCAGAGGCCCCTGCCGGGATACGCCTGACTAAGTCCCCCATTAACCTCGCGCGCGCCGCCTGTGTGACAGCGAAGATCTGGTCGCTGCGGCAGATCACGCCACTCCGAAAAGGTGGCCCGGCCATCGCGCGTGTCGCGACAGCCTTGCGGTCGATCTCGGTTGCCACGGAGATGGCGTCAATTCAAGACGCCTTCTGGAGAACCCGGAACAGCGGTATGTTGGAGCCGCTTTGCGGGCCATGCCAGCAAGGGGGCGTCGGTGACGCGCTTATCCTTGTCGTGGGCCTAGTCTTAGTCTTGCAGGCCCAGCCGCGCCACGCGCAGGGCCTCCACACCTGGTGGGCCCTCGCTGATGGGAAGTGGGCTTGTGACGTGGCGCCCCGCCACGCCATGTTGTTAGGAGTCTCCAGGCTGGCGTGCAGGGGCCAGATTGGCTCATCCTCGACGACGTGATGGCGCAAGACCACCGGCGCCCCTGCTTGCACGGGCTGCTCAGCCCTGTTTTCATAATTTTGCGTGGCGCTGCCCAGGGTAAGGATGTCTCCGCGCGTGCTTTCAACGCCCCGCCCCGCGGACTCGCGGATGACATTTCGGAGGTGTTCCCGGGGGGCTGCGGCGCGATAGCGCCGCCGTTCGCCCAGGCAGCACTTCCCGATGCGGGGGGGCCATGCCGCCAATGCACAGCACCGCGCCGCCACGGGGGGAACCGCAGCTCGATGGCGTCGTGCAGGGGGCGTCGCGTCTGGCAGCGGCCGAGCTGACGCCGCGGCCACAGGCGAGGCACTTCCTGCGTGGGGCCTTGAGCGCACTACCGTCGCAGGCAGACCGCGTGGCCGTCGTTGAGGGTATAAGGGCCATCCACCTAGCTCCCCCGCAGCTTGTAGACGACATTGCAACGCCTTGCCCGTCGGAGTGGGCCGTCAGGGCGGTGTTGCCCGAGGAGGAATAGTCGGCGTGCAGTCGCTACGCCCGACGTGTCAAGGCGTGTTTCAATTGCGACAAAGGCAAGACGGCTATCCTGCCCCTGCTTGGTGTCCCCCCCGCCTCTCTCTGCGTGGGCACCTGTTGTCCGCGCTGAACGCCTCCTGGGCGTCTGAGTTAGCTCAGACCTCACCTTCCAGCCGCTGCTTCAGGAGACCCTTGCGCGGGGTATGAATCTTATTGATGAATTATCGCAGGCAGCTGAGCGAGGTGGCTTTTCCACCCCGGTAGCCGCGGCACTAGTCCCTCCGCGCGTGGAATCGGCGATCCTTTGCACGTCCCCGCTGCCGGCCCTAGCCGAAGGGGCTGGAACGGCGCCGAACCGCCTCCAAGTTGAGTGGGGCCGCGAACTCCTCGGCTGTCCGCCCGTGCGTCATTGCGAGGTCGCGGCCCAGTGCGGGTGGCCGCTGATACTAGGCACAAAGTTTCTGGAGCGCGCCTTGATGTCGCAAGCCAGGCTTGCCGTCCTCCCGTTTGGCCACCCTGTCACTCGGGCGTGACAGGCCTCCCATAGCCTGCACGCCCCCTCTTGGGACACCGCTGTTGTCGCACTTGCAGGGCGCCTCCCGTCGCCGCCGCTACGGTTGGACAAGCACCTTGCGTGCGCTGGGGAACGGCTAGAAGCTGCGAGAATTCATCCCGAGCGGCGAAGGGCCTTCCTGGAATGGCATCGCTGGCAGGTCGTCCGCCCAGCGCTGCTCGAGGACGACAAACAGGCGTTCAGGAAGGCAGCCTCTCGGTGGTACCTCCCACGCTGCGGCGCTCGGTTGCCGAGCTCTGCCCAGGCCCGTCGCTCCCTGACTGGAATATTCTTGGCAGGAAGGTGGCTACCAATTTTTGGAAGCACTACCAGGTCTGGCCTGTCACGCGCATGACGGGTTGCTGTCCCCTTTCCGTGCTTGGCCAGGGAGGGTTACCACCCACGCTCCCCCGTTGCGGAGCGTGCGGTGCAGTGGGCGTGGGCGTTGGCCACCCCCTAATGGCGTGCCGGGCCACAGCAGTACACCAGGTCCTGTTCGCACGCGACGGCCCGCGCATCCAAGATGTCGCCCCAGAGCTGGCCCTGCAAAATCTTTTCTGCGAGGGCCTCCCGTCGAGTGACCGTGCGGCGCGCATCAATTACATCGGGACAGCGGTGATGCAGGCTGCGTGCCCGGCCCTGCCTCCGCCTCCACCGCCGCCTCCTCCACCGCCTCCTCCTCGCGCGCCCCCTCCCAGCTTGGAGGCGGCAGGTGGCGCGTAATTCACGCCGTCGCTGCGGCAGCTTTCGAGGAAGACACCTCAGGACGCCTTGCAGAATGAGGCCGCCAGGGCCAAGGGCCGCTCGGCTGTCCGTCCGTTTCGTTGTCAGCAAGGCGGGGGGGGGGAGTGTGAGCGGACGGGGAACGCTCGCCCACCAGTGCTGCTCTTGCTCCCCTTTGGGACGTTGAACAACTCCCCCTTGTTTTTGCCGTGGGGACCCTGGCTTGGGCGAAAACTGGTGCCTGTTTTCTTGTGTTCAGGCTGACCCTGCCAGTGGGTCTCCCCCAGAGTGGCGTGGGCACAGACGCCCAGCAGTGGTCGAGTTACCATGTAGCCTTCCGCGTTGCCCACTGTGAGTCGGTAGGCAGGGCAGCCCCTCCCCTTCCCCACTCCCTCCCCCCACGTCCCCGCCACCCCCCTATGGTTCTGCGCTGTCCGCCCTGGTAGGGCGGGGAGGGCAGAGTTGAGGTGTGTCACACGTGGGAGGAGGAGGAGGAGGAGGAGGAGGAGGAGGAGGAGGAGGAGGAGGGCACGATAGGGGCGTGAGAGACCACCGCCTGGCGGCGTCCACATCCTCCCTCGGAGCGGCCGGCTCAAGCACAGGCTGTGAGGGACGGCGCGCCCGGGGCCGGGCAGCGGGCGCCCGGCGCGGGACCCGGTGTGTGCCGCACGATCCCGAAACGAAACGAAAACACACAACAACCACAACAACAACGACGACGACAATAACAACAACGACAACGACAACGACAACGACAACAACAACGACAACAACAACAACAACAACAACAACAACAACAACAACAACAAGAACAACAACAACAACAACAACAACAACAACAACAACAACAACAACAACAACAACAACAACAACAACGACGACGACGACGACGACGGCAACGACAACGACAACGACAACGACAACAACAACAACAACGACAACGACAACGACAACGACAACGACAACAACGACGACGACGACAACGCAACAAGCAAAGTCCTCACCACGGATTCTCACTTCGGCCACGCACCCAGGGACAATGAATGACCGTTCGGCCCCATCACTCTGATTACGGATATCCGCAGATCCCTCCACCGACCCCCCTCCCACATCCAAAAGACTTCCCACCCCGTCCGTTTCCCATATTACTGATAGGATCAGCACGGCGAGTTGGTCGAACAAGCGCAGTGATGACGGCGTGCCTGAGCGACGACGACGACGCCGCCGGCGACGGGCGGGACGTCCAGCCACTCCAGGAGGCCCTCATAATATGCATCCCCGAGGCTCCTGACCCACAGGCCAGGCACGGTGGCACAACCCTTGACGAATCCACATTTATGGGGGTCGGCGGAATGACGCAAGCCTCTCGAATCAAGGATCGCCGAGACACGACGGCCCGGAATACCCAAAGTGCGCTGCGTGAGCGTCCCGAAACCCATTGAGAGGCCTGGGTGGATCTTCCTGTCTGGCCGCACGGAGTCTCCCCCGCCCGAGGCGAGTGCACGAGTCTCCAGAAGCTCCTCGGAGCGCAGGAAGTCGCCCCGTGGCGAAGAAAAGAAGGGAAGCGAGCAGAAGCGAAGGCAGAAGCGGGGAGAGGGGAAGGCGGAGGAGCAGCAGCAAAAGGCAAGCAAACTCGGGCCCCCTCCCCCCCCCCCCCCCACCCGCGCCCCCCCCCCCAACCCTCACACTACCATCTCGCCGAAACACTGCTGCATACACTGAAATGAGAAGAAGAGAATCTCACTACCGAGCCCTCTCCCGCGCCATTGCCTGGCTGGCCCTGCCGTATAGTGGCAGTGGCGGCAAGGACGCGAGCTAGCGCCTCCCCTCAGACATGTGATCCCACCGCTGGAGGGGTGTGCGTGTAGGACGGCAGAAGGCTCGGACGAGGAGGGAGAAAGGAGGAGGGAAGGAGGGAGGGAGGAGGGAGGAGGGAGGAGGGAGGAGGGAGGAGGGAGGAGGATCTCGAAGGTGCCCAAATTGCCCTCCTGCACCGGAGGGCCCCCCAGTGCTGGCCCGCCTCTCCATTCCCCTGCAAGGAGGGCGGGCGCCTGCCGCGACAGGCGCCGATGCACCTCGCGCGGGCTGGGCACGCAGGCCCCCGGGTGGCACATGTCGCAGAGCTGGTCCCACACCGCCTCGAGCACGTCGGCGTCTGCCAGGAAGGAGGCGAACGAGGAGCGGCGGCAGCAACAGCGGCAGAACAGGTAGGGCAAGGGAGAGGGGAGAGAAGGCTGGGAGGGAGGGAGGAGAAAAAAGAAGATGAACCCGCATCTTCCTCTTCCTTTTCCGCCTCCTCCGCCTCCTCCTCGCCAGCCCTTTTTTGTCTCTTCACATCCTCCGTCCCGTCCGTCCGTACCCTTTTTTCAAAATTCCCTCTTCCCCATCCTCCTCCTCCTCCTCATCATCATCATCCTCCTCCTCTTCCTCCTCCTCCTCCTCCTCCTCCTCCTCCTCCTCCTCCTCCTCCTCTTCCTCTTCCTCCTCTTCTTCCTCCCCCTCCTCGCAAGATTGGACGCGACGCCGGCCAACTCTGGCCGCATATGGTCCTGAAGCTGGGACTTCCCGGCAGATGTGCGGATGAAGGGCGTCCCGACTGCAAGCCGTGGCGCTTGCCGCTCTCGCCCGAACACCTCAACGCCTCAACGGTGCGCACATGGGCAATACACGCTTCCATCCAGCACAAACTGATGGTAGGCGGATAGCTCTCGTAATGCGGTTGTCGCTTTGGTGCCGCGCACACTCGTCTTTGACTGGAAGGCCGCTCCCAAGAGGCTTTGGCTTTATCCGCCACCGTGCCGCTGGGCACGGAGCGGACGCCCCCAGAGCAACACTTTTCGATCCTGAAGGTTTCAAAAAGCCCAAACCCCAAGTTTTAAAATCTTCCGGGCTCGCTGGAATTCCCGGCTTCTTGTCGCGTGATATTTTCGGGCCCGCGGTGCCCCAGACGGGCCAAGAGGGCTCCAAGAGGCCCCGAAGACATTGCAGGAGGGTCCCGTCCCGAGTCGCCGCAAGCTCGTTCCAAGACGCTCAAGATGGCGCCGAGACGGCCCACGAGGCCTCCAAGATGCCCCAAGAGGCCTCCAAGAGACCTCCCAAGAGGACCCCAAAAGGCCAAAATCCGTGATTTCCCGTAGGTTTGTGCTGACGTTCTCGACCGGCTCCCCGAGGCTCCCAGAATGAAAAGCAAGGGTACAGGGCTTGGCCGCGAGGTGATACGCCGAGAACCCTACTCTCAGGATAACGCCAGCGACGCATCGAGGCACCCCGCAACTCACCCCTCGATGGCAAGCAAGGCGACAGGTAAGAGAGAAGCCAAGGGAAAGAAGGGCGGATCATATTATACACATATATATATACACATATGTGCGTGGCCTTTTTTATATGATGCTTTGATCCCAATAGAGTCGCACGCGGTCGCGCAACTAGCAAATTGGACTGCGCAGTCTTGAGCCAAGGCAGCGTCGGAATTAGCGTTCGCTTAAACCTCGATTAAAGTTGGGAGGGGAGGGGCCGAACGATAGATCAAAGCCCTAACGAATTAAATAAAGCAAAGAAGGAAGATGATCTTGTTTTTCAGCATCCCCAACAGCGCGCAGTAACAAGGCACAGAAAAAGCAGCGCAGAGTATCGGGGCCAGTCGCGGCGCATTGCCCTACGACAAGCCGCAGACGATCATGGGCAGTCACGGGCAAGACCGCGTGACTACCCTCATAGAATGAGGGGGGGCGTCCAGCCAGTGGGCCGGGCGTCGAAGCGTGCAGCGCGCGAAGGAATATGGCCAAGCGGTCAGATCACCTCTCAAAAAAGCTGAAAGGAGAAATGCCCGCGTCCAGGCTCTCATGGTAGCTGCGGATAAATACGTCCATGGCCGGGCAAGGACAACTACTTCTAGGTGTGCATGCCCGTGGCTGGGCAAGTGCAACTAGTTCAACTACTTGTCCATGTTTGAGTGTTCGCCCTCATTCCTACCCGCTGGCCCTGAGTAGCCCACCGCCCCCCCACGTTTGCGCTGTGTCTTTCTTGCCTCGATGGGGCGCGTGCGTCTATAACTTCGGGTTCGAAAGGACTGTTTCCCCTCCATCACTTGCAACAGTAACGCCCGATCGATACGCCTGCTGGCATGACAGTCAGCGGCTATGTCCCGCGCACCACACAACTGCGCGCTACGAACAACACCTCGGCCCATCATTTGTCTGATCCAGCTGATGTGCCCCAGTGGGGCGCATTCGGTCTGCTCCTTCAAGTCCAAGTTCTTGCTTGACAAGGATTTAAAGGAAGAATCAGCGTCTATGGCAAAGATGGCCTCGATGCTGAAACCGCCAAATTTACACATGTTGTTGAGTTGAATGGGCGCTAGAAGTCCGGCTTAAAGCTCATGTTGCGCAACTATGGTAGGGTAGCAGTCCTCAAGATTATGAGCAGCTGCCAGCGCTTCAGCTGAGTAGCTGAACGCACATATAAACGATGCGACTTGCAGTATGCACCGGTCATATATACCGCTGATTTGCCGTTAGGCGCGCGCCAGCGCCGTCAAAGGTTGGCCCCTCGGACGTCAAACCCCTTTACCTCGTCATCTTCGCCCCCATTGAGGCGGCGATATCTGGAGCCACTGCGAAGGCTACCTTCCTCTGTCGGAGTCAATGAATTGATGCGCGACGTTTCTTTGGACCTCGCTGAAGTTCGCGCGCGACGGCGCCAAGTCTTCGTGCTTGGAGGTTCGCGGGCCCCTGTGCTCGTTGCAAGGGTGCCGCGTGCGCCGTTAACCACGCCTGAGTGAGTAGTGCATGCGCCAAGGCGCCACGTAAACTCATGCACATGTCGGATACTGTCTTCGTTGAATTTCTGCCACAGCGCCCTTCAGTTCTGGGTGATGTACGAGGCGAAGCTGTTACATGTACCCATCCTGATCTAGCAGGACGCGGCCGCCCTCGGCCCTAATGTAGCACACGGCGCAATGAGATGCCACAGTGTTCGTTTAGTTTGCCTGCGCCGAACGTACATTCTACACGTCTGACAGATTTGTCAATCGCGCCCGCCACTCCTGCCGCGTTTATGTCGTCGACGCGCTTGGCTGCGAAGATGATGGATGTTGCCTGGACTTCTTTATCGTATGACGTAGTTTTTGGCCTGAATCCTCGCGCGATAATTATGAGATTCAGTGACGATGCCATAGGGGCGTACTTGGCGCCTGTGCCTGGCTCAAGACATCGCCAATAATGCTTTGTCTCGTCATGGGGCGAGAAGCCGGGCAACGCGCGCAGCACCCCGGCTGAAGCAGGTGGAAGAGTAAAGCAGACCATGCGCTCTTTCTCTCTGGTGGCTTCTGCCAACTCACAATGGGTCACACCTCGCAGGAAAGCATCATCGATTTCCATGGATGCCATGACCCATTGTTTCTCGCACGCGACCGCGCTGGCGAGAGGGCTCTGGCTTGCTCGACGAGCTGTGCCTGAACGGGTTTCTACGTCGAATGCTTCGAGGCCCATGAAGCCACGATGAACAAGGCGTAGTCGCATAGTTCGTTCCATCTCGCCTCAATCGTTCTTGCCAAGCTTCCACGTGCACGCGCGTCCAAAGGTCGCGATGTTGGTGGCATTTTTTACGGCCTGCATCTTAAAGCATGTGTAATCATACCAAATGTTGAGCCCCGTGCACAACATCTCTAATATCTGCCTTCGTCCAGAGGTCGTATCCGTCGACGACCGCCACTCATCTAGCTCCGGCTAAAACATACACGCGCGTTGCGCTTATTTGGTCGTTGCGCAGTGACTCGCGTTGTTGTCCTGACAGAACAACTTACGCCAAGTCAGTAGTGAAGCAGAGCTTAACATACTTACCGTTTTCGTCCGAATCGAGACCATAAGTCTCGTCGTACTATGCGGTCCAAGGTGCCAGGAGGGTTTCGTCAGCGTCACGGTTCCCAGCGTGACCTTTTTTTCGCAGGCGTCCTTGCTCCTCGCTGGCCACAGCCACAAACACGTGGTCGCCTGCACCCATCTCGGTGGATACAAAACACAAGGTTTCCCTTGGGGGTGGCTCGAGCAGTTCCTTTTCCTCTTGGAGCTTGACGCACCACGTTTCCATGAAATGTGTTTCTAAGTTCGTTCTGATTCCTCAGCAACGGTCGGTAGCCTGCCGTCAAGCGCGGCCGGCGCGAGGTCGCTCCTCTCCTTGGGCGTGGCCGCCCGACGCTGGCGCGTCCGCAAGGCCTGCAAACTTTGAAAGTTCCTCGCCAAAGCCTGCTAACGGTTCTGGAAGCTTTCGAGGGCTTCAAACACTGGAATTTTCGTGCGCGCGCGGTTCCAGTGATGTCATGGATATTGAGAGCGGTGCCTTCGAATTCATAACAGTGAAAGCATGGCACGAAGTCGTCGTCATAGGTGCTGCCGGTAACCCGTGGACGCTTCTAGCCAAACGCACCGCCACTACGTTTTCTATCCTGGGGCAGTTTCCGATGAAAATCTGTAAGGCTACATGTACCTTGAGCGACAGACGACTCGTCGCCGTCATCCGCAAGCTTCCTTGCATGGTCGGCAAGGAGCCAAATACCATGGCAGGTTCCCCCGCAGGTAAGCTCGCGATTTTAAAAAAGCCAACGCCGTTCGCATTGCCGTAATATCCGGGCCCATCTCGCGGACCATTAAGACTTCAAGATATAATGTGCGTCGTAAGTCTGAATGCTGTGCTGAGACTTCCCGACCGCCAACCTGCGCTGCAGCCTGTACACGGTCAGGGTAGTTGCGGGCGATGGGGCGTGGGCCGTTCCATGCACCCCAGTCGTCCTTAGTGGTGGTCGGACGGTGGTAGTCCACGAGATCCCCTGGCCGGTAATTGCAATGTCCTGCTGCTGTCGTTTTCGCGCGTAGAGCTCTGTTGGTTTCGGCTACTGCTGTGGCTTGCGGAACAGCTTCAATGGTTGTTTCTCTGATCCTCTGTTACCGGTTGTGATCGGACGTTTTCAATCCCTGTTGGTAGTCCAGTAACGGTAGGACTGGTAGACAGGCCGGCTGTCGGCCACGCAGTGCACGGCATGGCGACACCCCGTTGTAGAACGTAAAACCACGGCAGACAAATAAGCATTCGAAAAGTAGACGTGCAATAACCCGCGGAATGCTGTGCCGTTAAGTCTTCTTCCATAAAATGTAGGGCGTGCCTCAGAATGTCGTCGCGTGCTTCGGTGGTGGTGGCATACTGGCCTCGAGCACAAATGCGAAGATCTGCGCCTTGAGCCTTCAGGATGGACGTGGCAGCATCATTGTTTAGAGCGCCTTCACCGTCGGAGTGCAGCACTGTAGCTGGGCGCGCTGCATCCAGCAATTGTGATCGGCGCCAAATGCCGCATGCATCGTCCTGTCGGCAAGCGCCGCGCCCCTCTCGCCCGCGTCGCCCCGCGACAAGCGGGGGGTCAGATGAGCTGCCAGCCCCAGAGCCGCTGCGCGCGCCTCCTGCCACGTCGTAACTGCGGGCGCCAACAATTGGGCATTGGGGATTTCTACGCGTGGGCAGAGGTGCACGTGGCCGTGCTTCTCCCCAGGGTCTCTGTCGAGCTGGCGGTAGCTCTGCCAGTGCAGGCACCTCGTCGAAGAGATCGTCTGGTGCCGCGCTGGCGCAGCAGCATGAGGCGCAGGTGCCCCGTCCACCGGCGCCGGCGCAGCCGGTGAGGCTCGTCCGCGGTTGTCTAGTAGTTGCCGCGACTGGGCAAACCTACACGTGCCTGGCGTCAGCAGGTGGCCCCGCTTATGTTTGCCATATTCTTTTTTGCAATTTGCGCATGCCCAGCGATGGGGCTCCTTGTCATGCCAGCGACATTGACGCGGATTCCGGTTGTGATTTGGTGAATTCATTTGAACGTTGTCGTTGCAAGCTGGGCAGCCAAGTCCGCCCGATGGCGGTCGTTTGATGGATCCGTTCTCTCCCCGTGGCACAGCGGGATCATCGCGGTCGAAGCCAGCACTAACGACCACGAGCGCGTTTGCGTAATGCCTGTCGGCAAGAGGGTTGTTGCCTCGTGAGTAAAGAGACTGCGCAATCTGGACTGCTTCTACGATCAGCGATTGCATCTTTGGCGCGCGCTGGGCCGCCTGCGCCAGTTCTCGTTTGCACGCCTGGGCGTGTTCACGATTGCCAGAACATCTTCTGTTTTTCAAAAGGCTTCAGACTTGCTGGATGAATGGCCATCACATGAATCGCGTAGCCCTGTCGAGCACCGGTCTATGACCTGCCTGCGTGCAAGTGGCCCTGCGTTTGACTAGCGTCGCCCAGGGAGCAATCTCATCTACCCGGGTGCCAACCTGTTGCCCCCTGAGGAAAGCGGTGGAAGTCATCCTGCATGGCGGCCACCTTCCCGCAGAAGGTGACGTGGGGAAGGTCCCCCCTGCGGTGATTGTACCAGATGTTGCGGATGACTTGGGGGTTAAACTAACATGGCTATCCTGCGGTTCTGCAGTTGGGATGTAGTATAACTATTGTGACAAAGCACGTGGACATATAGTGTTCCGCAGCTCGTTGCACTTCCGGGTTACCCAGGTCAACGCTGGCACGTTTATCTAAGTTACCTCGGGCGGTGAGCTCCCCATTGAAAGAGAGGTGTGATCCACCACCACTGCCTCCACGCAGCTCTCACACATATGCGCAGTTCTACCCCCCGTGGCAGAGGGTGGGAACAATGGTAAACATTTCGGCATGCGCGTCCGCAGTGCCCCTTGGCAGTGTCAAGAAGAGGCTGTCGTCGCCATCTGACTGACTCCAGCTCTTCCATTGAAACGTCGGAGAGCAGTGCGGCATCTCCTCAGCCACTGAGGTCGTCACCGCAGTCGTCGTTGCTGTCGTTGACGTGTTTTGGTATCTTTCTCGGTTTGATGTTAGCTTCCATTTGCAGACTGCTGCTGTTCTTGTTGTTTTTTTGCCAGGCATCAGTTGGCAATGCTGCATGCAAGTTTGATGCGTCCAACATCGTTGGACCAGTTGGAATTTCAGACTGGCCCCCGTCGAGCCCAGTCGTGGGGGGGTCGACCACCTTCGATGAACGCAACTCGTTTCTCGCGGCTTGGCGGTTGCCCGTGTCCGAGCAAAGCTGGGGAAGCTGATTCCCGATGCAGTCTCGCATATGCCTTGCGGACTACGTCGGGCAACGGTGCTGTCCAAGTATAACCGGCCGCGTGGTCCTCGACCTTGCTGTGCTCAATAACCTTCGTTTTGTCGAGGCCAAGAGTAGCGCGACGCACGACGTCGTCCCAAAGCGGTTCGCTGTCGCTGGACTGCATGTAGACGTGCACATTCGCATCAGTACGAGTGAACAATTGTAAGTCGACTTGCGTCTTGTCTTTGGGTGTGCGTTTGCAGCGTTGGTCCACAAGCTGTGCTTTCAGGAATGTCATTGTACTGTTTCGCCATTCGGCATGTTGCTGGTCGCGCCCGTGCCAGTCCTGCTAGTGCTCCTCAGCATTCGTACACTTGCAGCTCCGTTGTGTTGTCGGTATTTTCGGGCGCGATGTGCATATTTGCATATAAGAGCCGCTAGGCCTCTCGTTGGCGCGATCGAACTTAATCCGGATCTCTCTGGACTTCAAGCCTTAGAGAGCCTCTTGTATTGGAGCTAGTTTCCAGAAATATTCGGGCGGTCCCATGCTGACCATTCACGTCCTGGGAGCATGCGCTTTAATTGAGAGATTACGAATTCTCTCACAGTGTGGCCCAGCCCGCGTGCCAGGCAAACTGACGCACCAGTCAGCGAGCGTGGCCACCCAGAACAATGCGTAGTCTCCAGAGAATATACCTCCGATATGTTGCGCCCCCATCGATGTCATGAACTCGTTATGCGCTACTCGATAACACATGCACCCTCGGCGGCGCAAACAGGCGATAGCCGTGCGTATATATTCTACAACCAAAGCTTTAGAAACATACATATGAGCGTTTGTTGTTGGGCGCGTGTCTACGCTGCTCCTCGTTTCAAGGCACGCGCCCGCGCCTCTGGAACCCTTGGGGGCGGCAAGCGGGCTTGGACAGAAGGACAGCCTGCCCCCGTCAACGTGGGTCGCCGATGCGGGGTAGGATTCCCAGCGTCGCGTCACTCGAATAAGTCCCCCCCCGCTCGCGCCCTGCTCCGCGGCGTTGTGCGACGACGAGCTAGGGTCACCGATGTGGAAGACTTGCGGAATGTCCTCCACAATCGGGATGTCGCCCCAGTATTATCTGGGCGTGGCCGCCCCTGATACGCGGGGGCTTCCTGTGAGCAAGTCCCTCGCCTCCTCCAGGTGTGCGCGTAGGGGGCTCGTCATCGGGTCTGGGCCCCAGGTGCCAGCTGCCCGTTTCACTTCATGGTGGACGCCTGCCAGCAGCACGCGCGCCATCCCATAGCGACCCGCCGGACGTTCGGATCGATGCCAGTGGTCCATTGTCGAGCTGACCATCATAGTGACAGCGCCATCCACGGCCTGATCCATGAAGCGACTCAACGTCTCGCGGGCGCACTCGCCAGTGCCCTGGCACGCCTGGGATACTTGTCCTCGGTCGGCCTCTGTCTCGTGCTGGGAGGAGCTCCCTGCGCATACGCAAGTGAAGGTCTCGGCTGCTGAGACGCCCTCTGTTCCAGAAGTGCCCCCCCCTATAGTTGCGGCGCGGGCTGGGCGGGTGCCCCGAGGGCGTCTTCTCCAGCATCAGAAACTGCGCCCCCTTACCAAGCTGCACTTTGCACGTGTGCGATCCTTGAAAGATCATGCGCCCCTGGCCCTCCTCCAGGATCAGGATTGCCCTCTTTGACGCCGTGAAGGCAGGGCCAAGGGTGGCGGGCAGGTCTGAGCCAGGTCCTTCGGCGACGCTACCAACAAACGTGCCCACCTTTGCGGTCGGTGGCTTGTTGTGATGTTGCTCCCCATATCCTAAGATGTGGTTATTGTTATTTCTTGGGTGCCGCCGACTTCTCCTCCTTCTCCCCCCCCCCCCCCTCTGCTCCCCGTGCCCAGGCCCGCCCATTCACAGACTGACTCGCGCCCAAATTTACTCATACACAGACTTATTCACACACGCACACAACTTACCCATACTCAGACCTACGCACGCTCAGACCTACTCCTGCTCAGATTTACTCATGCTGAGACTCACGCACGCCCCGTTCGCGGCCGCCATGCGGGGATGCCTCGCGCGGTTTGCCTGTTTTCTGTCCCAGCACCCTTCGCTTTCGGAGCAGATTTGGAGGGCGTCTCGAGCGAGGCGCTCATTTTCACGCCCCGGAGAGGGGGGCAGCCGCCGAGGGGCATTGCGCGGTCCAGTTCGCGGCCGCTTTGTGGGGATGCCTCAAGCGGTTTGCCAGCTTGCTGTCCCAACATCCTTCGCTTTCGGAGCAGATTTGAAGGATGTCTCGAGCGAGGCGCTCCTTCTCACGTCCCTAAGGGGAGCCACCGAGGGCGATTGCACGGCGCCGTTCGCTGCCATTGCGTGGGGATGTCTCAAGCGGTTTGCCTGTTTTCTGCCCCAGCATCCTTCGCTTTCGGAGCAGATTTGGAGGGTGTCTCGGGCGAGGCGCTCATTTTCA
The DNA here is from genome assembly GCA_963575745.1 of Prorocentrum cordatum. Taxonomy (NCBI): domain Eukaryota; class Dinophyceae; order Prorocentrales; family Prorocentraceae; genus Prorocentrum; species Prorocentrum cordatum. The sequence continues at coordinate 1,065,547 of CAUYUJ010014715.1, forward strand.
CGTCCCTATGGGAAGCGGCCGGGGGGCGCTGCACGGCCCCATTCGCGGCCGTGTTGCGGGGGTTTCTCCAGCGGCTTGCCTGTTTGCTGCCCCAACACCCTTCGCTGTCGGAGCAGATTTGGAAGATGCCTCGGGCGCGCCGCCCATTTTCACCCCCCAGGTGGGCCAGGTTTTGAGGATGTCTCGGTCGGTTTGCCTGTTTTGGTGGCCAGGCTCGCGGGCGCAGATTCTTCTCAGGATGCCGCATGAGGTTCCAACAGGCTCCAGGAGGCACCAGGAGACCACGTGAGGTCCCAGGAGGCATCAGGGGGCCACCGAAAGACTCAAGAGGCCACAGGATGTCCCAAGAGGCCCCAGGAGGCCCCAAGAAGCCCCAGAAGGCCTCGGGAACCCACAGTAGGCCCCAGGAGGCCACAGGAAGCGCCAGGAGGCCTCGGAAGGCAACAGGAGGCCCCGAGAGGCCCCAGGAGCAGGAGGCCCCGAGAGGCCACAGGAGTGGCTCCAATCCCATGTGTTTTACGTATGCTCCTATCGATTGGGCCTGACCTGGAGCACGATTCCTTGGTGTGATACATGTTTCTATAACTTGTCCTTCTCCTGTGCACACAACCCTATATGTTTTACTCATGTTCCTATAGATTCGGCCTCTCCTGGGGCACGAGTCCTTGGCGTTTTACGCGTGTTCCTATAAATTGCCCTTCTCCTGTGTCTCTAAGCCGCAATGTCTTACGCACGTCTGTTGCTACATAGTTGGCCTCTCCTGGGGCACGAAGCATCCCTAGGAGGTCCCAGGTGGCCCCGAGAGGTTCCTGGAGACTCCAGGAAGCCCCAGTAGGTTTCAGGAGGCCCCAGGAGGCCCCAGGCTCATGCGCAGAGACGCGCTCGTACTACTGAGGCTCATTCACACTCCAATTCATCCGCAATTAGACTCAAGTCCAGACCGCCACAACTGATGCCCGTTTATATTCGAAAGCTCTTGCGCCTAGACGTTCACGGCTGACAGGCCCAAGCGAATGGATGCACATGTGGGGAGCTTCACGCAGTGAAAACTGTTTTGGACGCAATCATGAATGCCCCCATGGTTCGGCACATGGCTGCGCCACTGCCAACTCCGTTGACGCACAGCAGCCTCGCTAGGTTCATAACCTTCGGCATGTGTCAATGCTGGCGGGATTGGTTATCCGACTCTCGTGCTGCGTTGACTCCGATGATCTAAAGATTCGACCCACATGTCCACCAACATACTGAGTTTGCCAAGAATCAGAATGTTGAGTCTGCCAGCTGCACACACGTGCTGGACGCCAGCTGGAGTCGAGATTGTGTATGTTTCCGCACCCATCTGTCATTTGGGCCTCCTCTGGTTGACGATGAACTGGTTCCTCGCCAGGTTCAAAGCCGCGGGGCCCCAGTTGCCCATAAAGGCATTCACTGATTCCGCTGCGGCGGGCTCACGCTCAATTGCCCAATCGGCGTACATCCGGGTATTGAGCGGTTCGGGCAACGCGTTCGTTGCTTCGCCAGCGGCGCGATCTTCGTTGCCCTGTAGCATGCTCGCTGGGGGCTGCTCATGCATTGCCCTTTCTGCAGCCGCTGCCTGTTCCAAGGCCGCATTGCTCGATGGGGGGCCCGCGCTCCTGCTCGCGGCCGAGCGCGGGCTGCGGCGGCGCCTCGACCCCGCCTGTTGTCGCTGCTGCTCTAGGCGGTCTAGCAGTTGGTTGTTGAAGGGGCGCGGCGTCGCGCGGGCAGCATGTGCCCCCGCATGCTGTATCAACGGGGCGTTCACTGCAGGTGCCCCCGCATCATGTAGGAGCGGGATTGGCACGGCCATTGCTGGGGCGCGGCTGGCACAGGGTTGCCCGTGGCCGAGCTTGTCGGGGGAATCGACATCGCGACTTCGGCCGGCCTCCTGCGCAGGTTAGAGATCGCCTGAGCCTGCTGGATGGCAACTGCTGCTGAGCTCGATGCGTCGACGCGTCCCGCGCAGGGTTGCCCCGCCACGAAGATACCGGGCCCCCCGCATATGCATGGCTCATGGGGCCTATTCATCGGCCCCTGCCCTCCCTCTTGACGCGTGCACCCGAGCGTTGCGGCCCTAGCATTCTGCGCGACATTGGCGACCGCATTGCAAACCCCGCACTTTCTCGCGCACTGCAAAGGGCTCGAGGCACGCGGCGCACTGCGCGAAGGAGATATCCGACGCCACGGGTGCTTCTGAGTTCGGGCGCGCCCGCCCATGCCGCTGCAGCGCGGACTCCGCCGCCTCGCGCGGACACGGCGGCGGCCCGCCCCTGGACCTTGGAGTTGACCTCGCAGTCTGTGCGCGTCCGCGCCTGGCACTGCTGTCGGCAATTTGTCGCCCGCATCGCTGGAGCTCGCACCGCGCGCAAGCTCGGCAGACTAAGCGTAGCCTTTGCCCATGGAAGGGCCAGCCCCACGAGAGCGGCTGCGACCTCGACCAGGACCGCCCGTGCCCGGGCCATATTTTCAAAAAGTTCCCTGGCGCGCCCGCCGCGGCGCGGGCCGCTGAGCTGCGGCCGCGGCGACTGCTTCCTTTGTCGCCATTGTAGGGGCCACCCGAGCCGATGGGGCCCTTTCCAGACTTGTCCCAAATCATAAAAGCGCTGGCGCGGGCCTGCCCTCATCCCGCGCGGCCCGCCCCCCCCCCCCCCCCGTGAGTCCGATCGCCGTTGGGGCCGGAGGCGGGCGGGGCCTCGTCTGCTCGTGCCCATGCTGTTCAATTATTTCAGCGTCGGTGGCAGGTGTAGTCTCCGAGCCCGACGCGCAGTCGTCGTCGTCGTCGTCGTCGTCGTCGTCGTCTGAAGTCACGCTGCGCCCGTCCGCGCCAGCGCGGCCGATTTCGGGAAAATCAACGCATTCAATAATGTCCGCTTCGGACTGCTCTGAGCCGAGATGCACAGACCCAACCCCCTTTCCAACCTCCCCTGGGGCACCGTGCTTGGAAACGCCCGTCGCTGCCGCAGGTATTGCATGTCATCCATTTACCATCTTCACCCATTGGATTGAGCCTGCGCGCCTTGCTCTTGCCCGTTGCATGCCTACGACCTGCGCCTCTACCTTTGCCTCCTAAATCAAAGTCGTAGTCGGCCACTCGAGCCAGAAACGCGGCCATGCCTTTGCTATGCAATCTGTGGGCACGTCTACCAACAAGGCCGCGGCTTTTTCCCTCGCGCGAAAAGACGCGACGTGCAGCTCGCCTCAACCTCCTGACAAGTTTCTCCATATGTCGCCTCCACCTTCTTTTGGCGCGATGATAGACTAAGTAGAGGTACTGCGTAGCTGCATCGTCGCCGGCGGGCGGGCCTGACCAGTCGAGGTCCTCGGCGCCGGTAGAGGAGACCACATCGGCATCCGTTCCAGAATCGAAGACGTCGTCATCGCGTTGACTGGGTGAGCCCCAAAGCGCGGTCGCGTCAGGTGGTGCACGGCTGGCCGCTGACGGCCAGCCCGCATTTGAGCGAGACGCCAGATCGTCGTTGTTGTTGTTTTTGTTTTTTTGTTGGCGCATTGGCCTAGGACCAGGAGCGTCGTGGACTCAGTGGGCTCTCCGTGCGTGTACTCTGCAAACAAAGTCGCGGAAGGACACATTGCCTGCGGGATCCCAGAAAGGACCCCGGGTGCGCGTTTCATCCCGCCCCCCCCTCGCATGTATGTCACGGCACGACCTAGGCACACCCAGGTAGTTCCAAATATAGTGACCTTGACATAGTGCATGGTCGTGTTGTAGCTGATGACGTCAGGTCTCGTATCCTTGGACATCGTCACGTCAGTAGGGTCGCGCGTGAGTGTCTGGTCTGACGTGGCCGTCAGTTTGCGGATGGGTATCGGCACTTGAACTGCGCGTGGCGTGTGGCCACGCGGCGGGGAGATGGACGTGCAGGACTGTAGGCTTTCAATTGCTGCAAGAGTATTGGGAGCGTAGCGGCTGAGAGCCGGCGCAGTCGGGTACTCCACTGTGCCGAGGTAAACTGTTATGTACAGAACGCCTGATGTAAGAGCCAGCCACGTAAAGATGTAGCCAGCTCCGCTACCAAGTGAAAATGAGGGTACAGGGCTCGACCATGAGGTATCGGCGGTGGACAAACCTCATTTAGCAAACCACCCAGTAGCGAAAATGGCCTACGACCGAAACCAACGGACCTGGGCTCGCAAAACTAACGGCCGCGACGCCCTCTCGCGAACCGAAAACGGCAAATTCGCGAGTCGACGTGTCAGGGTAGGAGGTTTATCAACCTCCGAAGGTAATAAGCTGAGAACCCGACTCTCAGGATAACGTCGGCGACGGACCGAGGCATCCCACAACTCATCCCTTCATGGCAAGCAGGGCGAGAGGTACGAGAGCAGACATGGGAAAGAGGGGCGGATCATAGATAGACGTGGCCTTTGCCTGATGCGATGGTCCCACTAGAGTCGCGCGCGGTCATGCAACTAGCAGATAGGACTGCGCAGTCTTGAGCCAAGACAGCGTCGGATATAGCGTTCGCTATCCAGCCTCTCCTGAAACCTCGTCGAAGTCCAAGACAATCCTCGAGGCCCCCAGGATCGCCCCAAGACGGCTCAAGTGGCCTCTAAGGGGGCCCCAGAACAGCCCAGAAGGGCCCCAGGACGGCCCAAGAGCCGCCCAAGACGGCGCAAGAGGCCCCAAAGACAGCTCCACGAGGGCGCCCACATGAGGAGCCCGAAGGGACATTTGGAGCCCTCGGCCCCGATGGGGCCCGCGGGAGGCCCCAAAGAGGCTCCCCCGCGAGGCCCCCGAGAGGCCCAGGGGGCCCAAGGCTCCCCTCATATGAGGCCCCCGAGAGCGCTCCGAGGAGACTCCAAGAAGCATTCATGAGAACTCGGAGCCACAACCCTCCCCCTCCTCCTCCTCCTCCTCCTCCTCCTCCTCCTCCTCCTCCTCCTCCTCCTCCTTCCTCCTCCTCCTTCCTTGTCCTCCACCTCCCCCTCCCTCGCCCTCTCCTTCCCAGATCCTCTGGCCCCTTATCAGCTCTCCCTCCCGTGCGGCGGGATGGGCCGAAGGCCATTAGATAGCTCCTGACGCATGAAGCCCCGAAGTAGAACAAGGTGTAGCAGCTCCACGCAGTGCGGGCTGTGTGTTTGCATGAGCCTACAGCGGCCCCAAGTAGTGGCACGCTTCCTACGCGGCATTGCTTGGCATTATTTGGCATTGCGTGGCATTGCTTGGCAGTGCATTGCGCCGCCTTGCCTGACGTTGCGTTGCGTTGCAGTGTAATGATTTGCTTGGCGTTGCGTGACATAGCTTGGCATTGCTTGGCATTGACTGGCATTGCGTTGGTGTAAGTTGCTCGGCATTGTCAAGCCGTCGTTGACATTGCTTGGCAGAGGTTGGTATTGCCTGGCACACGTTGGAAGTGCCTTGCACTGAGTGTCATTGTGTTGCATTACTTGGCCGTGCTTGTCATGCACTGGCTTTGTTTGGCATGGAAGAACATTGCTTGACAATGCGTGGCGTTACTATGCGTTGCTTTGGAATGCTTGGAAGCTCCTTCACTTACTCGAGACTGCTTCGCAATCCTTCACAAGTCTTTGAGTTGCTTGGTGTTGCTCGGCTTTGCTTGGCATCGCTTGGCATTGCATTGCCTTGCGTGGCATCAATTCAAAATGCCCAGCATTGACTTGCACTGCTAAGTATTGCTTGGCCTTGCTTTGCATTGACTGGCATTGCGTTACATGTCTGTGCAGTTGTTTGCGCTGCTTGGCATTGCTCGACAGTGCTTGGCATTGCGTCGCATTGCTTGGCAATGCTCGACATTGCTTGGCATCGCTTGGCATTGTTTTGCGTTGCTCTGAATTGTTTTGCATGGCTTTGCATCGCTTGTCATTGTTTGGCATTGACTGGCACTGCTTTGCAATGGTTTACGTTGCGTGGGATTGTGTGGCATGGCTTTGCATTACGTGGTATCGCATGGCATCGATTGGCATTCGTCGCATTGCTTAGTATTGCTCGGCATTGCCTGGCATTGCAGAGCATTGCTGGGCATCGCTTTGCATATCTTTGCGTCGCTTAGAATCCCTCGGAATGGCATTGGATTGTCTTCCACTGCTTGGCATTACTTGGGATTGCTTGGCCTTGCTCTGAAAACAGAGAGAAAGCAAGACCAAGGAACCCAAAGAACCCAATGAAAGCAGGCCTTTCAAAACAAGTACGGAAACACGACCACAAGAACCCAGGGAACGTTGGGAACCTCGAAGAAGGCTGGGCGGCGCATGCCTAAATCCCACCAGATGTTCAAACAATGGGCGGGTACAACAAACGAGTGTCCAGGCGGAAGAAAAACATGGGACAGAAGAGCGGATGCAGGGAGGCTAGTGTTCAAGGTCGACTTCCTCAGGCATGAGAATCCGAAGTGTGAAATAATACAGCAGTCAGGCGGATCAAGGTCGGCTGCCTTTTCGACACTGGGCTATCGCCGAGCTCTTCTCTAATTTTCTGACCACACTTCCCCGCATCCCCAAACAAATTGACGAAGGTTCTTAAGCGACAGGGCCCTCGCCCAACATTAAGGGTCCGTGGGCGCCCGTCTTTCAGGGGGGCGACTCCCGCAGTGGCAAGGAGTACGTACAAGAGATTATGCGGGAAGGCCTCGGGCCGGGTGTATTGCAGCATCGCTGGTGCATCCTGGCGTTACGCTGCCCCCCCCCCCCCTCCGCTTCCATTGACCTCATTTCTCCAGTCCTCCTCAAATTTGCCCTCCTCCCCCATCCTGCTCCTCCTCAATCTTCCCTTTCCACTTGCGGAGCGATGCTGAGAACAGCAAGCGCAGAACCATATCAAGAAGTTCAGAGGCGAGAGCCTCCCTGCGTGCCTCAGCCCTCCGTGGCGGCTGCCTGGTCCTGATTTACCCCGCCCTCTCCCCTTGTCCATCGACCCCATTTCCTCTTGCACCTTGCCTCTTACACTGTCCTCGTCCTTCTCCTCATCTGTCGTCCCTCCTCCATTTCCGCTCCCTCCGTCCAAGAATGATCTTCCGCGACCCCTGTCGTACCACTCATATTCCCTGCCTTCTTTTTCCCCTTCTCATACTTAACCTCCCCCACTTCCTTCTCCTCCTCCTCCTCCTCCTCCTCCTCCTCCTCCTCCTCCCCCTCCTCCTCCCGCCTCCGTTTCCATGATCGCCACTGACCTTGCTGAGGTACCCCTCCGAATTCCCAGTGCATGCCAAGCTCGTGCTTCCTGACAGCCCATTGGCTCCCGAGCGGCCTGGTCAACAGTCAGGGTTCCTCTTATTCCACAAATCAGATTGCCTCCCTCCACCCCCCCCCCGCTCCGTCGCCTCCGCGTCTCAGCTGTCGAGCCCGGAGGAATGCCCACCCTCATCCCGATTCAGATAACCCTTGGAGCGGACTCTCGCCGTGTTTGAGATGGCGGATGGATGACTACTGGATGCATTTGTTCGGAAACCAGCGGGATGGCGGCCATGACCACATAGTTGCCAAAAGAGCCGGCATGCGCGACAATGGCATAACAGATGCCTCCTCGAGTAAGATGTTCCCTGGACAGCTTGTCCTCGAAGATCCTACAGAGACGCGCAAGCTGGCTGTGAGCCTCTCCAGATCTGGGATCGGTGGCCCGTGGTCTTCCGTGCCGTCTCCCGGGTGGGCTCCCGTGTGGTCCCCCGTGTGGGCTCCCATGTGTGGTCTCCCGTGTGATCTCCCGTGTGCTCCCCCACACGATCTCCCGTGTGGTCTCTCGGGAGGTCTGCCGTGTGGTCTCCTGCGTGGTCTCCCGTCCAGTCTCCCATGTGGTCTTCCCTGTGGTCTCCCTGTGCGCACCGCGCAATGACATCATCGCTTGCTCTTCACTCATCCTGTTTAGGGACTTCCGCCACCGAGGTGCAAGTCCTGCGACTACGCCCGAGGCCAGGCAGAAGCGGGGCGCCCGTACGAGCTCGCTTTCTCTGACGGGATCCTCACGGCGTAGGCATTCCCAGAGAAAGAGAAAGAGAGAGAGGCAGGTTTGGGCACCTCGCGTATGAGTGACACCAGGTTCGACCCGTGGGCTGGAGGCCAAGATCCCAGGTCAGCGGTGGCTCCCGGAGGTTCCGAAGAATGCCGCGCCTGTGAGAGGGCGCGCCGCTTTGGACACACTGGAGGCGAGCGCTGTGCTTTGCACGCTCCGTCGTAGTCGTTGTCGTGTCGTTCGTGTCGTCGTCGTGCTTTCTTCTGGGACTTGGTCTGCCCCCCCCCGCGCGCGGGACTCGCCACGATCTGAGATCTGAGATCAGATCCTCTGAGCTGGCCTTCAAATACCACTGTATACGCCGTTGTGTGCACTATCCTTCCCTCCGCCCTTGAGCAGCGCCCTCGCCAGGACTCATGAAATCGCGGCAAGAAGCAATGTCCTTGCCTTTGGGCGCCAGAATTTTGTGTTTGTGAGGCGCCGACGGCGCTACCCAGCCGAAGCTGCCATCGCCACCTGGAAAGCTCGCTCGACGTTGCGAATCAAACCCAGAACTCTCTCGGGCGGGCACCCGCGAAAACGGAGCCCAGATGTCCTCAGAGGTCCCTGGAGGTCACGGGAAGGCTTCGAGAGGTCCCCAAGTACCTCCCGAGGCCCGAGAACAGCCAAGAACATCAAAAAGCCTCCGTCTTGAATGTGCCATATACTATCTTCGACGTCAATATTCGAAGTCAGCTCTTCTCGGCCTACCCCAAACCGTGCTTGCGTTCAGGAGTTGTTTCGTGTCTCCCTACGGGATTGGTCTGGCGAAGATGGTCCACCTTGCCGTCCGTTACCGCCTCGTTGCCGCCTCGTGCTCTGGGTGGATCAAGCGAGACTTCGCCACGCTTACGCCACGCAGCCGCCTGTTGCCGCCTCGCCGCCCGTTGCCGCCTCGTGCGCTGAGCTGGTCTGGCGAAGTTAAGCCACGTTGCTCCCCGTTGCTGCCTCGCTGCCGCCTTGTTGCCGCCTCGTGCGCTGGGTGGGTCCAGCCGAAGTTTCGCCACGTTGCCCCCTATTGCCGCCCGTTGCCGGCTCACTGCCGCCCGTAAGCACTTCGTTGCCGCCTCCTTGTCGCCTCGTGCGGTGGGTGGGTCCAGCCGAGGATTCGCCACGTTGCCGCTGATTGCCGCCGCGTTGCCACCCCGTTGTCGCCTCGTTGCCGCCTCGTGCGCTCGGTAGGTCTGGCGAGGTCTCGCCTGGTGGCCACCTCGTTGCCGCCTCGTGCGCTGGGTGGGTCCGGCGAGGTCCCGCCACGCTGCCATCTGTTGCCACCTCTTTGCCGCCTCGTGCGATGGGGGGGCCTGACCGAGGTTTCGCCACGTGGCCCCCCGTTGCTGCCTCGTTGCCGCCCAGTTTCTGCCTCCTGCGCTGGGTGGGTTTGGCAATAGTTTTGCCACGTTGCCTCCTGTCGCTTAGATGCCGCCTCGTGCGCTGGGTGGGCCTGGCGAGGCTTCGCCACGTTGCCGCCCGTTGCCGCCTCGGTGCCGGCCCGTACGCTGGGTGGTTCAGGCAAGGTTTCGCCACGTTGCCGCCCGTTGCCGAATCATTGCCGCCTCGTGCGCTGGGTGGGTCGCCACGTTGCCACTTCGCTGCCGCCGCGTTGCCGCCTCGTGCGCTGAGTGGGTGCGGGGAGGTGTCGCCACGTTTCCGCCTCGTTGCCGCCTCGTGCGCTGGGTGTGTCTGACGAGGTTGCGAAGTTTCGCGACGTTGCCGCACGTTGCCGCCTCGCTCCCGCCTAGTTGCCGCTGGGTGCGCCGTGTGGGTTAGGCCGAGGTTTTGCCACGTTGTCGCCCGTTGCCTAATTACTGCCGCCTCGTGAGCTGGGGGGGTATGGCCGAATTTTCGCCACTTTGCCACCTCGCTGCCGCCGCGTTGCCGACTCGAGCGCTGTGTGGGTCCAGCGCGATTTCGCCGCGTCGCCGCCTCGGCACCGCCTCGGTGCCGCCTCGTGCGTTGGGTGGGTCCAGCGAGGCTTCGCCAAGTTACCGCCCGTTGCCGCCTCGTTGCCGCCTCCCGCGCTGGGTGGGTCCAGCCACGTCGGTTGCACCGCATAGCCTGCACATCCACAGGGCAACACCTCGCCGGGACCCACGCTGGATAGCTTCGAATTCCAGCTCGACCCCGATATTCGATAAAACGTTGTGGATATTCGAGGTGCGCCCCCCCCCCCCCCCTCGGGCGGGCTCCTGGGAAGGGGCACGCCGTCGCCCCAGACAGCGGCGCGTCGGGAGGCCCCTCTCCGGCGAGCAGGAACCCCTTCAGCCGGCCAGCGCACGTCTGAGGGCTCACACCTGCTGCCGGGCGCGGAAAGCAACCAATATCAGGAGCAGAAGGAGGAAGAGGAGGAGGAGGAGGAAGAGGAGGAGGAGGAGGAGGAAGAGGAAGAGGAGTCTGGGTACACTGACAGGGAAGAGACGAAGGCAAGCGGACAAGAAGCGAGAAGAGGGCAAGAAAGTCGATCTCGCTCCCTGCCTGCTGCCGCTACGTCAACTTCATCTGGCTGCCATGTTCAGCGCTACTCCCTGCGGCTAGAGCCCGAGGAGCGTGCGCAAAGAATGACGTATCTTCGTTGCGCGCGAAAAATAAAAGAAAAGGTGGGATGGGCGGAAGCGGGGGGAGCGAGGGACGCCAAAAGGAGGGCAGTGGGGGATGTGAAGCAAAGGCGGAAGACCTGGCTAGAGCGGGCATCACAGATTGCTCCGGCGCGCCGCTCAACGCGTCGTTGACCACAGCATCGCCTTTGGGGAGGCGTCTCATCTCCAGCGAGCGCGCGTCGAAGCAGTGCGGGTAGAGGTCAGCAGCTCCTCCAGCGGCGGCACGAGTAATGGGAACTGCAGGACTATCAGTGTTTGCGGTGCTGCACTCGCTATCGTTTTCAGCCGATGTGAACATCGTGAAGACAATGCTCAGCAACGACTGTATCCGCTTGGACACGTAGCAGCGCATGGAGACGAATCGTCGCAACGACCTTACCGCGAGATCACCACCAGCATCGGCAGCAACAGGTACGTGTAGAGGGCCGTCGCCACCATGAGGCGCACCAGGAAACGCTGCAGGAACCAGTGTATGCAGAAGAACTGGATGAATATCTTGTTCGCCACCAGCGACGCTAGCAGCGTGAACGCGCCGAGGATCATCATCGCATTGACCAGGGGGGGCATCGTCGTGCAGGCCACCAGTATGGCGACGAATTTCAGATTGAGGAACGGGACGAGCATGCAGAACAGTGTGCACAGGATCGCGCAGGGTAGCAGGAACACCACCAGCGGCCGATTCGGGGCGCTCTCGAGCACTGGCGGAGTCCCCACAGGCATCATGTGCATGTTGAAGAAGACGTTTGTGCGTATGTTCGCCACCAGTAGCGGCAGTAGCACGAGCGTGCCGGAGATCTGCGAAGGCAGGTTCGTGTAGAACGTGCTGCAGCGGGAGAGGTTTGCCACCAGCAGCGGCGGAAGCAGGAGCATGCCCAGGAACGGCAGGAGCAGTTTCGTGCAGAGCATCACCATGAAGAGCTTGAGCGGGAGGTCGGGATGAACATCGGCAGCCACTCTAGACGGGGCGGCGCGAGGACAGTCATGCAGATGAACTTCGGGGTGCTCGGGGCGTGCAGCGTCAGCCACTCCAGGCGGTAGGACAGGATGAACGTCATCATGCAGAGCTTCTTCAGGATGGCCATCCTCATCGGTTCGAACTTCTGAACCACGATTTGGAATATCATGCAGAACATCTCAATCAGCAGCATCACAATTATTAGCACCGCTGTGCCGAGGGCGAACGTCATCAACGGCAGCAGGAAGTGCTTCGTCGTCGGCAAGTGGGGCAAGCGGTCCAGCGCCAGCACCACCGCGGAGCGGAGCGGCAAGAGCTAGTGGTGGACGAGGTCCAGCACCACCAGGAGGACGAACGTGCATGTTCTTGATGAAGTTCGCGACGGCGGCGAGCTCGCTGTCGTAGCAGATGCCCAGCGGGTAGAGGGGCCGCGGAGCTGGTGTCGTTGCTGTCACTGGCATATGATGTGCAACAGCTCGTGGGGGCAATAGCAAATGAAGGAGAAGTGGTTGCCGAGCAGCAGGCTGGCGTGCGTGTCCGCCGTGCAGCACCTGGCAAGCGCGCCGATGAAGGGCACAATCACTTCTAAGATGTGGCATGACGAGCAGCGTCATCAGCGTCAGCAGCGGACGCCATCGCGTGGGCATATGGAACCGCGGTCCTCGAACGGCGCGGCGCTCGGCCAGGTGGCCTCGATGAAAATGGCCATGGATTCCTTTTGGCCCAAGTGGGGAGGTACCCCACTTGAGCCAAAATGGCTACGGAAGAAGGAGGAGGAGCAGGAGGAGCAGGAGGACGAGGAGGGGGAGGAGGACGCAGAGGAGGTGGACGACGAGGACGAGGAGGACAACGAGGAGAGATGAAGGGAGGGGTGGGAGGACGAGGAGGAAAGGAGAAGGGAGATAAAGGGAAGCTGGGCGAGGAGGGGACGGGAACGGGAGAAGGGGAGGAAAGAGCAAGAGAAGGAGGATGGCAAGGAGGAGGAGGAGGGCCGTTGAGAAGCAAAGCTGCAAAGTTATGTCCTGGAGATGCCGCGCTTCGGAAAGTCCGCGCGCCCTAGGAGCGTCGCAGATGACTCAAGAGTGCCTGGGATCTGGCGCAAGAGCTCCGAACGAAAAAACATACATAATTGCGACTGCAGCCAAACTCTGCCTAGGATGTCCAAAGGTGGCTGCACGAATACCCGAGCGTTGACTGTAGACCTTCGTCATACGAACTACGCTGCTGACGTACATGACGCGATCAGAGGCACCTGAGATAATGATGGTGAAAAGGTCGGCTTGGCGGGTTGGGCAAGCTGGGCAGATTGCGCTGTGTGGGGAGGGGCGAAGCTTTGAAAGGCTTCCGAAGCCAGCTGAATTGGGCTGGGCTGGCTGCGCGGGCTGGGTGGGCTAGACTGGTCGAGCTAACTGGGCCAGCCAGGCTGGGTGAGATGACTGGGCTGGCGTGGGGTATGGGAGTGCACCAGAGGGCCTCCGAGGCCATAATACAGTTCTGGCCAGAATCAGAAGAACCAGTTGCTGAAAAAGCCTCTAGACTTGACTGGACACGTAAAGCTGGCTGGTCTGAGGCGGCTGGAGAGGCCCGCTGGGCTGGCTGGCTCATCGAGGGGCGCGGCCCACGAGGAAAGCTGCTGGGCGGGCCGCCCGTGAGCGCTGACGCCCGAATGGGTTCTGGCAGCCCAAGGGCCGCCAGGAGCGTGAGGTTCGCATCGGTTGGCTCAGAAACGTATCTGGGATTATGTTGTTCCCATAATGTTTACGGACCACGTCCCAGAAATAGTTTCGAGCACCCGGAAAAGTGTCGAAAGAGTGTCGAAACAGTGTCGGACGAGTGCCCCTCAGGGCCCGACGCGTGAAAACCCTCGAGTTTCGATACGTTTCTGGTGCTCGAAACTCTTGCTGGTGATCAGAGCTAGAAAGCAGGTGGGAGCATCACAAATCTGGGAGTCTTGACCCGTGGCGACGGGAAGGCCGCCGCGAGCGATAGGGCTGCAGCCTCCGACGCAGGATCGTACAGAACCAGCACAAACAGCACTGCCACGTCTGGCCGCGCGAAGGTCCCCCCCTCAAAGCGCGAGGACGTTATCTCCTGCGGCTCCGAAATCGTGCTTAAGGGGAGCAGAAATCAAGTGGCCCAAGGACACACCAATACATACACACAAATAACAGGATTCCCACATGTTCCTACATTTTCTGGATTTTGTCTTCCCCCCACTTCCCATAGTTTCCCATGTTTTCTGGGGAATCGACGATTAATGGTGTCTGTGTGTTTTGTCCCGCTCCTGAGAAAAAAGCAGTAAAGCCAACCAATATAGTGAGGATGCGCGATAAGGGTGCAAGGGCCTTGGACGCACACTTCGAAGCTTCTCGAGCGGGGCGCGGCCAACAAAAGCAGCCAAGGATGGACCGAGGAGGCAATGATGCAAGAGTGTCCTTGAGAAGGTTGCCCATCCTTACTACGCGGGTTGAGCATCTGATGTATTGCACCCTCCGTAAAAGCCGTGCATTCGCTCGTGATGTGAGGTAGACTTCGCAGCCTTGGGGACGGATAACTTTCAAATAAAGGGCAGCGTGGACGGCGCGAGGATTCTGGCAGCATCGCCAGCTTTCCAGGAGCGGAGTCTGGCATCACAGCGGCCATTGGCCGCGACAACGCTGCACATTGCGATGCAGAGCCGCACCGGGGAACGAGGTTCTGGCAATCCGATGTGGCTCTCCCGGGCGAACTGTGGGGATTCCCACACCAGGACTCATGAGAGGCCTTGGGGGCCCTGGTACCAAGCAGGGGCATAGCCTAGTAAGCAAAACAATTACGTCCTTGTGCGCGCGCCCAGTCAAGGATATCGAATCATCCGATCGTGACTAGTAACGAACAAACCAGAGGGAAGACAAAGACCAACCAGCCGCACACAAAAAACACGTGGGATGGCATGGCAAGAAACACGCTGGCACAACAGGGCTGAATGTGCCAACTCACGTTCTCCACTTGTGTACCGTCGTTCTGGAGCGGCGGCACGAGGGCCCTCTTGGGGCCCTTTTGGAACCCTCTTGGGGGAGCCTTGAGAGCCCTGAAGGGCCTCTTGAGGCCATCGCGGAGGCCATAGATCAAAAGGGGGGTCCCCGAGTTGCCCTCCCCCACCCCGAACCGCCAGAATCGCCTCTTGGAGCCACCTTAGGGCGCTCTTGGACCGCTCTTGGGGCCGTGTGGGCGGCCTCTTGGGCCCCATCTTGGGCCTCTCTTGGGCCTCTCTTGGGGCCTCAGAAGCGAAACGGCGAGAAAGCCAGAATCATTGATTTTCTGATGGCTTTCTTATCAAACCAATTCGCCTCTTCGGGGGGTCCTGCGGGACTCCGGGAGCACTTGGAACCGTCTTGTGGTCCTCGTCGGGTCTCTTGGGGGCATGTCGAAAGCTATCTTGAACCAACGTCGGCTATCGTGAGCCATCGTAGAGGCCATCTTGGAGCATCGGAGGCCCTCTTCGAGTCATCTTGGGCGCCCTGCTATTCTGCAAAAACCCTCAAAAACCGTCAGGAAGGGGGGGGAGAGGCAAACATCACCAGAGGGAAGAGGAATTTTGGAAGAGGAACAAACTTGCCGGACCACATTCGCCCAAAGGACTGATGGGATTGATCCCTAAAACTCCAGACCCCTTCGGCGGGACCGGCTTTCCAGGCTGGGTCGGGAATCTGACGGGCCCCCGGAGCCGAAAAAGGCCCGAAACGTCTGGCCGTGATTTTCACATGGCGAGAAAAAGTGGGGGTCTTCTGAAGGGGCCCTGGGACACGCAAATACATAGACACAAATGCCAGGATTCCCCATATTTTTCCATACCTTCTGGGTTTTTGTCTTCCCATCTTTTCCTATAATTTCTGGGGAATCGACGATGACTTGTGTAGTGTGTTTTTTTCCCTCCTGATCTTCTGCGGGGTCGAGAGAGGAGGACTGCAGAGCCGAGTCCAGCCCTCACCATGCAGAGGGCTGAGGCCCGGGAGAGCGGGTTGGGCCGTGCCCCCCCCCCCGGGGAGGGCGCGCGCAGGGCCGCGCCTGAGCGAAGAAGAGCCAGGAGCGCGTACCTCGGAGGGCGCGTTCCGTCGACCATGCCCCTCGCATGCCCCTCGTTGGCAAGAACATGTTTACTTTGGACGCCCGAAATGGGTACGGAAAAAATGGGTACAATGCCCAACAACAAATGTTGCCCCAAACCAACAGCGGTCGCTGTTGGGCAGCCGGCCTTCTGTCTCAAGTGGACACAGGCCGCGGCGGCGCAGACAGCGAGTCCTGTTCAGAATGAACACGACATGCTGTTGGGCATCGTACCCATTCTTTCCGTACCCATTTCGTTCGTGCAGATTTGCCACTCGCCACTCGCAATAACGCCCGAGACCGGCCGCGCCCGGCCCCCCCCCTTCCCCCCCCCACCCTGGTGACGTCACGATTCGCGCCGGCGCCGTCTACGAATCGGCCATTCCTCGGCATTCCCAGACGGCGCTGCCGGAAATCGTGGCGTTACTGGCCACCTCTCCCCCTCCCCCCCGCCAGTCACGCCCGTTATCGCCAGAGGAAAAACTTTCTCCAAGTCGCACCACCATCAAAAGTTAGAAGGCAACTCCTTGGAGATCTTCGTAAGAACGATTCATACTGATGGCTATGAGCCCAAACACTAAAGCCACTCCGCCAGGTGAAGCAGAGTTAAACGGAGGCCTACGCAACACTGAGCAGCATCTAGCGGGACTGTGCCAGAAAAGGACTGCTTCCGACCACGGATGTACCATCGCCAATGTTGAATTCAATTTCACAGGAATTGTATCCTGACCTCCTCGTCGTACCACCAAACGCGTCGGCACGCTCTGCTTGATCATTCCTCGCGTGGTGCGCTCTCAAGCCGCAAGAAGCATCAGCTTCTGCACGCATCGCATCGGCGCGTTGCAGACTAAAGTCCGCGCCAGGGACTTCCCAGACTCCGTGACCCCCAAGCACGAAACTTGCAGAAGCTACACGTATGGAGGGCGGCCCGTCGCACTCACCATACAATCTGACTCTCGTCGGCACTTTCTCGAGCGCATGGCCCATAGAATTGCATCGAAAGACTGCTGCGCCGAGAGAAGGCGGGCCGTTCTCTGAATTGGGCAACTTTCCTGACATCTCTTGTTGCTCATGATCCGCCAACGTGCTACGCGCACGTAGAGCCCCAAAGCTCATGCACTAGTGAGCGGCAAGCGGACGTTCAGGCTTTTCTGAACCCTGGGCACCCGACGTGCCAGAACGATCGAAACCCTTTTTGCAGGGTCTTCTGGGCCTTTCCGGGCCCCTCTGGGGAGTGGTTCACGACCCTCTCATGACCCAAGCTGAGGACCAAAAGGAGGATGAGGAAGACGAGAAGAAGGAGGAGGAGGCGGAGGAGGAGGAGGAAGACGAGGAGGAGGAGGAGAAGGAGGATGGGGAGGAGGAGGAGGAGGAGGAGGAGGAGGAGGAGGAGGAGGAGAAGGAGGAGGATGGGGAGGAGGAGGAGGAGGAGGAGGAGGAGGAGGAGGAGGAGGAGGAGGATGTGCGTTCATGCTTTCTCGCCTCAAAGAATGCGCTGGGCTGGGTGGCCAGGACCTTCCCGATCCGAGACGACCCCCAAGAACCTCCGAATACCCCCCCCCAAAAAAAAAACAGCGGAGCACCTCCAGAGGCGCCGGGGAGATCCCCCTGAAGACTTGGGCGTGGCTTAATGGGGGGGTCACAAATGGGGGGGTCAGAAAAGGTCCCCTTTCGTGCCCCTTTCGGGCCCCTCCAGAGCCCCAGGGGGCTCGTTTAGGTACCATTTGGGTACCTTTTCGGACCACCCGCGACACCCCCCCATTTATGACCCCCCATTACGCGGCGCCCAAAAGACTCCAACGGGGAGACTTCTATGGCACGGTGATCGAATGGGCAGCAGGCCACCTGGTTATCCCGCTGGCAGTTACCAGCAGCAACATGGTTGCGGGGCAGCGCTTGTGCCCATTCTCAGGGTGTTGCATGAGAAGCCCTTGGCGAGAAAGCTCGGAACCTCCAAACTACAGATAAGGCACGAGAAAGCGAGGAATTGAGGAAGGGAAACATGGGTTCGCATCGTGCCTTCCTGCAAGCATGTTGAACTATGTGTATGTATGTGCGTCTGAGTGCACATACACTTGCACCTGTATGCATCAGCGAGCCTGGACATTATGCACAGCTCATCACGGTTTCTCCGAAAGGTTACTTCCAGCAGCCTCTGCGACGCTGCCGCCAGATTCCGCCAAGACGAGCCCCCCCCCTTATTTCCAAAGAACGGAAGACATGTGCTGGAATGGGCCATGCGAAGGGAAAGCGAGAGAGCAAAGAGAGGACGACGTGGAGAAGGAGAGAACATGATATACATATATATATACATATGTATATATGTATATATATAAATATAAACTGAGATAGATAGAGAGAGAAAGAGAGACAGAAAGAGAGACAGAGAGACAGAGAGGGGGAGGGATGAATAATACGCACATGACATGGACATAGAGAGAGGGAGAGAGAAAGAGGGAGATGGAGAGAGATAGGAGGAAAGAAAGAGACAGAGAGAGGGAGAGAAAGAGACAGAGAGAGAGAGAGAGGAGAGCGGGCACGATAGCGCAGTCGGCAGGCAGGGATGGGCGTCAAAGGTACCTCGCGTCGTGAAGCCACCATGATTGTGCGAGAGCCTTTGCCTCGTTGCACCAAGGCCTGTGAGCGCGAAGTGCGGAGACGCCAGATGTATGAATGCTGGGCTATGGGTACGAGACAGATATGGACAAGGGCAATGACCATAAACAATGACAAGGCAGACGACAAGAACGTCTAGAGGGGTGGGGGCCAGGACGAGAATAAGAAAGATGGCGACGGCGACGACGACACAAGCGAGGACAGGACGTGGAGGATGGCGCTATGGAGGGCAAGGGCGGGGGGGCAATGGTGAGCCCAGCGTCGAGAAACTGTGGCCTCTGGCAAAGGCGCACGGGTCAGCCAAGCAAGCTAAACCATCGCATCTCTCCCCCTCCTCCTGCTCCCGTTCCTCGGCCGAATCCCTGTCCTCATCCCCCTCCTCCTGTTCCACCTCCTCGTGTCAATGATACTCCTGGTATGGCCCCTAGTCCACGTTATCACATTTACCATTTCGTCGTCTTCACCAGTTTCTGGGCCACCATCATATTCGGATTCCTCGTACGCGCCCTCTTCCTCAATGGGTGGTCCCCGCAGACGAACCAGCTGAATATGTGAGACAGGTGTGGTTTGCATTGCACCAGGCGGCCCTTGTGGACAGGCCAGTCAGGTATGTGCCCAAGTGCACACGCATGCCCATCCATGCATGGTCAGCCCTTGCCGGAATATCTGCCCAACCGTCCCTGTCACGCCGTGCCTCCGGCGCGTTGGGGCGTGCTAGAATGTATGTTGGTTAGCTGCCTGATGAGGCTTCTGCAGTTTTCTGCGGGCGGCCGGAAAGTCCCCAGACATCGACGCCCTCTCTGAGGCGGGCCACGACCGCCCCCCCCCCGAGATAGCTCGACAACGGCTCCAGAGCAAACCAGAGGATCCGAGATAGTCACGGGAGGCGCCCTACAAGCCTCGTCAAAAATAAACAGAAACGCAATTGGAAATCACGACGATCGATCTTCTCGGGCACTTGTTAGAAACTGCGCTCTTCAATGCTGCGGAGGGGTCGTCGGATTTTTGAAGCCCTTGCGTCCACGTCAGATATCTAGCGTCAGCATTGGAGTAGCGCCGACCATACAATCACCGAAAACAGAATCCCTCAGTTTATTTTTGACGAGGGTTGTAGGAGCACGACCACAAGGCCGTGGGAGGCGAGACGCAATCGAAAACGTGCTGGGTCTCGTCATTGATTGCTTCGGGTGAGCTTCCGCTTCGTGTGAGCGCCAGAAGGCCCCTCGGAGCCTCCGCGCCCCGACAACCCAACCCCCAAGACGGCTCAAGACGCCCTGTGAGAGCTCCCGAGTCGGCCTCACGACCCGAACAAGCCGCATCAACATGGCCCCAGTGAGCCGCTTCGGGGAATCGAAAGAACCGTGGCGCCCGGGACGGCCCCAAGATGCGCAAGAAGCCGCCAAGGTCCTTGAAGGTCCGCAAGAGGACCCAGAGAGGCCATAAAGACACCACCAAGAAGCCTCCAAGACGCCTTCGAAAGGGAAAACGCGGAGGCAAACAAGCTAGGCGCGCTCACGCCATACCTGACACCCTACACCTCCCATCCAACCCTTCCTTCCCGATTGCGCTGATTTCTTTATCCGACGAAGCGTGCCATGGCGGACCTGGAACTGCAAAAAGTGTGGCCAGTGCTGCCGTCCTCCCTTGCCATGGCAGTCCTTTATCTTTACCTCCTCCTCCTCCTCCTCTTCCTCCTCCTCCTCCTTTTCCTCCTCCTCCTCCTCCTCTCTCCTCCTCCTCCTCCTCCTCCTCCTCTCCTCCTCTCCTCCTCCTTCGCCTCCTCCTCCTCCTCCTCCTCCTCCTCCTCCTCCTCCTCCTCCTCCTCCTTCTCCTCCTCCTCCTCCTTCGCCGCCTCCTCTTCCTCCGCCCCGCTGCTGCTGCGCCGCTGCGCTGAAACGGGAACGGGGCTTGCCGCAGGCAGCAAGACAATCCGCCGACCCCTTGGGGATCATCGGCGTGTGAGATGCTTCCCCCTCCCCAAACCCCTCCCCCGGGAGCCCGGTCCGGTCGATTTGGAGGGGGGGGGGGGTCCGGGACGAGCGCTCCACGGGGCTTTTCCTGGCCCAAGAGGGCTTCAAGACGGGCCACGAAGCCCCCAAGAGGCCTCCAAGACGGCCCACGAAGGCTCCGAGAAGCCAAACGACCGCTCCAAGACGCCCACGATGGCCCCAAGACGGGCCAAGAGGTCTCCAAGACGGCCCCTGAGGTCCCAAATGAGCCTCCCAAGAGGGCCCAAAGAGTCAAAAATTGGTGATTTTCCAGAGTGTTTTTCGATGTTTTTTGCTTTTCCGCCTTTCCGGCTTCCCGACGCTCCAAGACGGGCAAAGAGGCCCCAAAGATAGCCCCAAGATGGCCCAAGAGGCCCCCAAGACGGCCTCCAGACGGCCCAAGACGGCCCCAAGACGGCCCAAGAGGTCCCCAAGACGGCCCAAGAGGGCCGATTTGGAGGGGGGGAGGGGGCCGGGACGAGCGCAGCACGGCCGGGACGAGCGGTTCCAGGGCTTTTCCGGGCCCAAGAGGGCCTCAAGACGGGCCAAGAAGGCTCCAAGAGGCCTCCAAGACGGCCCACGAAGGCTCCGAGACGCCAAACGACGCCTCCAAGACGCCCAAGATGGCCCCAAGACGGGCCAAGAGGTCTCCAAGCGGCCCCCGAGGTCCCATACAAGTCTCCCAAGAAGGCCCCAAGAGTCTAAAATTGTTGATTTTCCATAATGTTCTTCGACGTTTTTTGCTTTTCCGCCTTTCCGGCTTCCCAACGCTCCAAGACGCGCGACGAGGCCCCAAAGATAGCCCCAAGATGGCCCAAGAGGCCCCCAAGACGGCCTCCAGACGGCCCAGGACGGCCCCAAGACGGCCCAAGAGGTCCTCAAGACGGCCCAAGAGGGCCGATTTGGAGGCGGGGAGGGGGCCAGGACGAGCGCAGCACGGCCGGGACGAGCGGTTCCAGGGCTTTTCCGGGCCCAAGAGGGCCTCAAGACGGGCCAAGAAGGCTCCAAGAGGCCTCCAAGACGGCCCACGAAGGCTCCGAGACGCCAAACGACCCCTCCAAGACGCCCAAGATGGCCCCAAGACGGGCCAAGAGGTCTCCAAGACGGCCCCCGAGGTCCCAAACAAGCCTCCCAAGAGGGCCCCAAGAGTCTAAAATTGTTGATTTTCCATGTGTTTTTCGATGTGTTTTGCTTTTCCGCCTTTTCGGCTTCCCGACGCTCCAAGACGGCCAAAGAGGCCCCAAAGACAGCCCCAAGATGGCCCAAGAGGCCCCCAAGACGGCCTCCAGACGGCCCAAGACGGCCCCAACACGGCCCAAGAGGTCCCCAAGACGGCCCAAGAGGGCTCCAAGACGGCACCACGAGGGGCCCAAGAGGGCGACCAAACATGTTGAAACTCTAGCTTTCTGCCCCCAGGAGCCCCAGGGGGCCCCAAGAGTGCCCCAAGAGGCCCCCAGAGGCCCTCACGAGGCCGCCCAGACGCCCCAAGGAACCCCCAAGAAGCACCCCAGAGGCTCCGAAACGGCCCCCGAGTGGCTCCAAAACTCGCAGTGTCGCTGTCCGCTCGGACCTCCCCGCGGAACTGCCCGAGACCCTCTGGCGGTGGCGGCGAACAGACACCAAACAAATATCACTCGCCTTTTCACCCCTTCGCAGCTTCTACTACCCCCAGATTGGCATAAACAAGGGGTCGGCGGTGTGGCGTAAGCCTAAGAATCTCCGCAGCCAGGCTCGTGGTTGCAGCGTGATGTCCGCAATGTCTTCACACGGTCATGATTTGAGCCCCCACATCCTCCCTCGCATCGGCGAGTGGTGATCGCCGGCGCCCTCGCTGTAGCACTCGGATCGGCTACACGCAAGAGCGACCCTAGGCAAGAGCGACTTGGTGCGCGGTTCCCTGGGGCTGCGGGGGCACCGACCACGAGCGCGCAAAAGACGCTACTATCGCATCGATTCCGGCGATCGGGGGACCCCTGTGGGCCCGCACCAAAGGTCACTCCGGCTAAGGGCCACTCTTACGTGTAGTCGATCGCAAGCGCGACGAGGAGGGAAGTGAGAGGAGGCTGGCCTCCTCAGAAGGCGGCGGTGCTTCTCAGAAGCCCTCCAGCCTTCGGAGAAGCCGTCTCTGGCTTCGGAGAAGGCCTCGGGAGATTCCCAGAAGGCCAGGGGACTTCTGAGGAGGCCCGCTCCCTCCACGGGCCCCCCCCCGGGCGCGGCGCCGAATTGCGTGAGCCGTCTGGCAGAAACGGAAGCCACGAGTGCGCAGCCACCGCAACTGCGAACTGTAGCCAATCTAACCCCCAAGCCAAGACGGGGAAGGGAACCAAGGAAAAGTGATCCCCTTTGGCGACTGCGACGTAGCTGAATGTTGCTCGGGCTGGCATGCCTGAGGGGAGCACCTGGTTGCCATGAATGGGGATGGGGGGGGGGGGGCGCCCCTCGCACGCGCCGACGGGGTCCACGGATTACACCATGGAAATACGAAGCATCGTCTGGGTATGCGACTCGGCGCTGCTCGGAGCTCGACTCAGGACGAACCCAGAGTGGCACGCTGGCTCGAGAAGTCGCCATGCGACTGGCAACCCGACACAGTGCGCCCCCATTGCAGAGCACTCTGCCTCGCACTGCCTGAGCCGATGGCCGTGCCGGGCCTGGGCAGCCCCGATGCTGCCAGGGGCCACATGAATGGGACAATGACGGCGGCTGCTCGAGCAGACCGAGGTACAAGGCAGCGGGTACCCATCCGAATCGCCGCGCGGGCCTCCGAGCCTCCCACCCACCTTCTCCTCACCCGCACGCCCGCGCATCCCCCCGTCTCCCACCTTCCTCCCCAGCCATTCCGACCCCCAATCGCCCATGCTCGCGGCGTGAAAAATCACAACGGGCGGCCTTCGCCAGGTTTCGGACTTGCGGGGCCCCAGGGTCGTCAAAGTCACTCGGCATGTCCCACGTGGAACGTATCCATGGAATCGCATAGCCACGGGATCGCGCCCTGGAGTTCAGACCGAGAGGGCGTGGACCCAGACGTCTGGCGCTCCAGTTTTTTTTGATGCGTGGACCCCCGGAGGTCTGGACCGCTTCCCCAGGGCCGGCCTTTCATCCCGAGCCGTTTCTGTTGACGGCCCTGGGGCCCGTTGAGGGCCCCCGGGGACCAAAAATAGTCCCAAACGGGCCACTCGAATCTTCTCGGGCCCTCGAATCTCTGGGCCACCCCGTCCCCACACGGTTTCCCCCCGGGGCCGTAGGCGACCGGAGGAGAAGGAGGAGGAGGAGGAGAAGGAGGAGGAGGAGGAGGACGAGGAGGAGGACGAGGTGGAGGAGGAGGAGGAGGAGGAGGTGTAGGAGGAGGCGGAGGAGGAGGAAGTGGGGGAGGGGGAGGGGGAGGGGGAGGAGGAGAAGGAGGAGGAGAAGGAGGAGGAGGAGGAGGAGGAGGAGGAGGAGGAGGAGGAGAAGGACGGGTCGCCTAAGCCCTTCGGAGAAACCCTCCCCCCATCCCCCTCTTTCCTCAGCTCTCCGCAGAGGGTGCCACCCTCAGCAGCGCTGCGCCTTCCGGGGGGGGGGGGGGGCGGCGAGGACCCCCGCAGGAAGCACCCCATTCCAAGCCCTCTCCGGGGGCCAAGCGCCCGAGGGCCTGCGTGCCCAGCGCCCAGAGGCCCCCCGAGGCGGAGGGCCACCCTCCGCAGTCGCCGAGCCCCCCTCCCCTCCCTCGCGTCCTGGGCCAATGCTCCTCAGGAGCCAGGCCGCCTGACTTCGCGCGCCGCGCCCCGCGATGCGCGATCACTCGTCACGCCCTCGCGCCTCCGCCGCGGCCCTCTCGGCGAAGGGGCGCCGCCACGACCCAGACCGCGACGCGCGAAGCGCGGCTCTCCTCGCGCCCCCCTCGGGTGACCCAGAGGACAAGTGTTCACGGCGCCGACGTGCGCTTTTGTCCACCGAAGCCTCCCAGGACGGCGCAGTCGCTGCAATGAGTGCTGGTAATTAAGGCTTCGGGTTGCGCACGGACGGGCCCCCAGGGAGTCCCAGCTGGCCTCAACAGGCCCCCCGAGTAGGAGCTGGCGGCCACGACGGGCCCCCCCTGAGTAGCCCGGGGCGGCCTCGACACCCGAACCCTGCGGGGGCGCGGAGCGCCCCAGGGGCGCCGCCGGAGGCGGCGCTGGGGAATTGAGGCGTTGAGACCGCCCTGGGCCACCGGGGGGCCTGTCGAGGCCAGCTGGGGCTACTCAGGGGGCCTGTTGAGGCCAGCCTGGGAGGGGGCTGTCTGTGCGAAACCCGAGGCGTGACCAAGGAGGGCCGAGCGGGGCTGGCACGCACTCAACTAGCACGTGCCCTGAGGAGCGTCGACCTGGCCGCGCTCGAGCTGCGCGCTCGCGGGGGCTCGGGTGCACGGTTTCCCCCGGGGCCGTAGGCGACCCGAGGTGGAGGAGGAGGAGGAGGAGGAGGAGGAGGAGGAGGAGGAGGAGGAGGAGAGGAGGAGGAGGAGGGGAGGGGGGATGGGAGGCGGCTCTTCAGTGCCGGGGACTCAGAGAGAGAGAGAGACTCGATGTGCCAGCCTGGAGCTCTGGCCTCGTCGTTTGGGAGATCTCTCTCCCACATGTGTGTGATGGGGGGGGCGGGCAGCGCGGGGATGCTGCGGGTCTCTTGCCGCCCGGGACTCTCATTGGCCATGGCCCACCCCCCCCGCCGGGGGGGCGGCCCCCCCCCCGCCAGGGGGATCGCAGGGGGCGCGCTGCAGAGGGGGGGGGGGGGGGGGGGGGGGGGGGGGGGGGGGGGGGGGGAGGAGGAGGAGGAAGAGGAGGAGGAGGAGGATGAGGAGGAAGAAGAATAGGAAGAAGAAGGAACAAAAGCCAGCGTCGCCGAAGGATTCGCCCGACGGACGCCCTACGCACCTGCGTCCGTCGCTGAGCGACTTCGGCCGCCGCCGTCGGTGCGGAGGGGAGAGGGGGGAGGAGGAGAACAAGGAGGAAAAAACGGCGAGGGGGAAGAATGAACAAGCGAGCAAATGCACGTAAGAGGGGTGAGGGGGCCGGTCGTCGAGGCGGCGGTTGGGGTCGTCGACAGAAAGAGCGTCGCGGTGGTCGTCGGGGCCTCGGGGCAGAAAATCAGCATGTCGGCGGACGTCAGGGAAAACATTGAAGAGGCGGAACAGCAGGGCCGAGAACCCAGGGAGATCCAGGAGGCGGCAGGGGGTCAAGCAGGCGATTAGGCTGGATCGAGGGGGAGGAGGAGGCGGAGGGCGAAAAGAAGGATCCTGTTCGTACTACTTCTGGCAAGGGGCACGTTACCTGGGGAGCCTGGGGCCCCGGGGAAAGGGCAACGATTGGGCGGGGTGGGGCACGTCGGGGCGGGGGCGCGCTGCGATCGCCAGAGGTTGCGCGCGAACACTCTGGCATGTGGGGGTGGACCCACCCCCACCCCCACACGTACGAGGTGTACCGTGGCCCGGGGCGGGGGGCCGCGTGGGCTCCCGGAGGTCTCGTCCCCGGGGTGGGCTTGTCGCCCCGAGTCGTCCTTTGGACGGCTACGTGGCCCAGTGAGGGCCCGAGGACCATCGAAAAAACAAAAACTCAGAACGAAGAACTGGCCCCGGGGAAGCGGTCCAGACCTCCGGGGGGTCCACGCATCAACTGGAGCGCCGGATGTCTGGGTCCACGCCCCCTCGGTCCGAACTCCAGGGCGCGATCCCGCGGCTATGCGATCCCATGGATACGCTCCGCGCGGGACATGCCGCGTGATTTTGACGACCCTGGGGCCCCGCAGGCCCGAAACCTGGCGAAGGCCGCCCGTTGTGATTTTGCACGCCGCGAGCATGGGCGATCGAGGGTCGACGCACCCCGCGGAGCCTATCTGCCCCTGGTGCTGTTCGGGCCATGGCTCGGGCCCCCCTGCGGCCACTCCGAGCGATCTGGGCAGCCCCGGAAAGCCCTCCGCGAGGCTCCGCTGCTGCAAGGCCTCCCCGGGCCGGAAAGCCTCTGGGAAACGACGAAGACGCCCAGAGACCGAAGAGCTCCAGACCTCGAACCCCCCCCCCCACCAGGCTTCCGGCGCTCGCATTCGTCCGAGGCGCGGCGGGCTTTTTTTTGGAGGGGGTCTGGCGTAGTTTTTGGGGGACGGTCCCGGGGCCCGTCGAGGGCCCCTGGGGACTGAAAATATAAGCCAAGGCTGGCCGCCCCCCTTTTGTTTGAGCCTCGTAAATTTCTGGGTCAAACCCCTCCGCCTTAACTAGAGGCCTCCTAGATGGGGTCCGAGCAGATGGGGTCGGAGGATTTCGCCGAATCGCCGATACATCGGCGATACATCGCCGATGCATCGGCGATGCGCTGGCGACGTCGACGTGAAGCACATCGGGCTCCACATCGAGCCGCATCGGCGATGCATCGGCGATGCGGCGCGATCCTCCGACCCCGCCTATACTCCGACCCCATCTCCAGGAGGCCTAGAGACTAAAGGCTGCCCCATGCAGCCTTGGGTGTCCAAAAACCGTGTGGTGACAGACCCGGCGGTGACCTCGAAATCCGCAAAGACCTCACCACACGGTCCGTCACCACACGGTTTTGGGATCCAGTCGCCCGAGACATCCTCGGAGAACGACCCAAGTCCCAAAACCGTGCGGTGACCCCGAATCCCCACCGACTCACCACACGGTGTGGTCACCACCCCGTTTGGGAGCCCCCGAGCCGTCCTGGGCGGTGGCAGCGACGACAGGGAGGCCGGGGTGCTCATCGGCTCGCCGTGCTCCTCCTCGGCGCCGGCGTGCGCGGGCCAAGGGCGCGCGCGGGGGGGGGGGGGGGGACGGTCCTGGCGAGCGGCGGGGCCCGCGGCGAAAACGAGAGAAGAACGGTCGGGGGCCGCGGGCGGAGAAGCCCACCAAGACGTGCTCGCGGCGCGCAGGATCATAGTTCCCCTCCTCCTCCTCTTCCTCCTCCTCCTCCTCCTCCTCCTCCTCCTCCGCCTCCGCCTTCTCCTCCTCCTCCTCCTCCATCTCCTCCTCCGCCTCCTCCTCCTCCGCCTCCTCCTCCCCTTCCTCCTCTTCCGCCTCCGCCTCCGCCTCCGCCTCCTCCTCCTCCTCCTCCTCCTCCTCCTCCTCCTCCTCCGGAGGCGAGCGAGGGGGGAAAAGGGAGAAGGAGAAGGCCTTCTCAGAAGGCGGCGGAGCTTCTCAGAAGCCCGCGCGCCTCCGCCTCCTGAGAAGCCTTTTTCTGTCTTCGAGGCAGGTTTCGGAAGCTTCTCAGAAGGCCGGGGGACTTACGAACCTTCTGAGAAGGCCTTCTCCTTTTCACTTCCCCCCCCCTCGCTCGCCGCCGATTTTCGGCCTCTTGAAGGGCCCTATCGGGCCCAGGCATGCTGGCCGGCGGGTAACATCACGAAGGGCGGTCCTTCACAGTCTTCGGCCTCTGGGGGCCCCTACCAGGCCCAAGGGCCATCAATTACTCACTGCGTGGAGCTTCCCATATGTGCATCTCATGTTTTATGTCATGCCATAGTGAGCGTCTGTTCATGATCGTCCTACCCCCTGGCGGCTCCAATGCGCCTCGCCCGCCCTTCCGACCAGCGTACCTGCCCCTCGACCGACGTGCCCCCTTTCTGCCGTGCCAGAAGCCATCCCTGCCTCCCCCCTTGAGATCCGACGTTGGGGGGGGAAAAAAACACCCCGGAAAGACACAACTGGATACCCAACCCCCATCTTCCTGCGGCATTTCTCGAGCCAGATCGATCCGTCATGGCCCGGCCGAAAACTGGGCGAAAACGCCTGGTGCGGAACGAGTGCAACACATGGACTTCAGTGGCCCTCGGGGGCGTCAAAGAGAGGGGCGTCCAAGAGAGGGGGGTCGCAAATCATGGCGAAAGTCCGAGACACGTGCGCAGCCCAGGTCAAGAGACGCATCGAAATAAGAAGAGGGGGCCGTGAAATCCGGGAGGATCTCGTGGCCCCGGCCATGCTATCCATCCCCCCTAGTCATCACACCCCTCTCCCTGACATCCGGCGCTGCAACCTTTTCGATGCGTGTGCCCCCTGAGGTCTGGACAACTTCCCTGGGGCCAGATCCTCATCCCTGATGAGGATCTGGCCCCAGGGAAGAGGAGGAGGAGGAGGAGGAGGAGGAGGAGGAGGAGGAGGAGGAGGAGAAGGAGGAGGAGGAGGGGGAGGCGGGGGGGAGGAGGAGGAGAGGAGGAGGAGGAGAAGGAGGAGGAGGAGGAAGAGGAGGAGGAGGAGAAGGAGGCGGAGGAGGAAGTGGAGGAGGAGGAGGAGGAGGAGGAGGAGGAGGAGGAGGAGTAGCTGGGAGTAGCTGAGAGCGGACCACTGTCCTCGGCCCCACACGGGGCCGCAACAAAAAGAGGGTCAGAAAACCCAATCCTCCTCCTCCTCGAACCCCTCCCAGGCGGGCCGCCCCAGTCCTTGCCCACCAGCTGGTGGGTCTCCGCTGAGCTCGGCAGCGTCGCCGCCTGGGCCTCCTCTTGTGGGAGGTCGGGATGGAGGAGGAACCTGCGGCGCACGGGACCTTCCATCCTCCGACGAGACGACCGCAAACGACTCGACCAAAATCAGTTGGTCCCGCAGCGCCATGGCCGCCAGAATCGGCCTGGGGGGCCCTTCACGTCTCGGGAAGAGGCCCTTCGAAAGACGTCTGAGGTTCTCGGTCCCCTTCGGGGACGGTCCTCGACAGGAGCTCTTGAGAGAGCGCGGGTCCGTCGTGGCATAAAAGCCACAGCCCGTGCAACAAGTGAGGAACCAACGCGGAAAGAAACTGCAACGATGGCTCGGGTGGATCACGAGCGCCGCTGTGCGCACTGCAAGCGGAGCCACAGGGCAGGCCTCCACTCCTAAGGTGGTGGCACTGGCACACGGGGTCGCAGCAAACGACTGTATGCTGGCGTCGGCCACCACCATCTGACACTTTACACACGCCCACTTCACGTCGACACGCTTCAACTGGTGGGCCGACCGACTCAGCAACCTCTGGAGCTTGGGAAGGCGGGCAGTGCAGGGCTGGCGGGAGAAACGTGCATCATCAGCCGCAGTCGCATCGATCATCGCACGACGGGCACGCCTGCGGATGAGCGAGGCGGTGGCATCGACACGATCCACGTCAGGCCACTCGCCAAGCAAAGCTGTCTCTCCCGCCAACTCCGCCGCCCTCCCAGCCCAAATGTCAGCCGACGAATTCCCACAGACTAGAAATAAGTCCCACTGGGGGCATACTAACTCAGAAGATTCATCTCTGTGAGACGCGGTCCAGATCACCTGAATCTTCTCCCTATCAGCTCGAGACTGCCACAACACTCTCGCTTCGGTCCAAAGGTCCTCGTTTGGTCCCGACGGTCTAGGCTCCCCAACGCGGGATCCCCAGGTCCAAAACAAGGGAAGGTGGTCGGTCACAAAGGTAAACGGGCCTCGGGCCTCCGCTAGCGCCAAGACAAACGCAAACACTTCAGCACGCGGGACAGTCTGTTTCTCACCTGCCAAGGGTTTCGCCAAGGCAGCGACAACATCAAAAGCCTGTTGAGACCTGGACAGGGTAACGACGGCGGATCCGCATCGCCGACGTCGTGGGTCATCACTGTACTTCCCACCAGATCCGTCTCCAAAAATGAAGCAACGACCTTCCCACTGGCCTTCCGCGAAACTGGCGGGGCTCCCAAATCGCTCCTCGACTCCTCGAACCTGCTCCTCATCGAAAACAGGGTGGGTGAGGCGCGAGGGAGGGAGGCCCCGAAGCCAGAGGGAAGGTTCGGCCTCGTGCGACGAAACTGCAAGCGGCGCCAGACAATCTGTACGAGAGTAATCATCATGCCCAGCATTTTTCTCACACTCCCAGATGCGATGGAAGAGAGATTCAGCGCTCTTGCCGCAGCGGACACAGGTGGCCTCCGCAAGGTAGCCCTGGGACAGCATCCTCTGTCTGGTCCACTGGCCACCACTGACTACAGTGACGTTTGCAGCCGCCAGCGCTCGGTCTCCATGGCGCTCCAGCCTGCGTTGTTCTCGCCAGAAGGGAATCAAATCCGCGCCCTCAGCAAGGTCCTGTCCCGCCTCATGCTTGGCAGCCTCACGCCACAGTATCCCACGGATATCCGCCGCCAGGTCCTCGAACAGAGCCTCGAAGGAAGCCACGGCGGAGAAGCCTGCATCGTGACGCGAGGGGATGTCCCATTGATCAACAGGCTCGGAATCGCACTCCGTAGGTCGAAGCCAAGACGTAGCAGCAACAGGGTCCCAGCCAGCATCCATCAGCGTGGCCTGGACCGTGGCGATGGGCCCCCGCACATAAGCCCAACGACGTGTCGCAGCCTTCTGCAGTCTCGCACGTATCGACGGCCAGGCTCGAATCACTCGATCATGGAGATCAGGATGTCGCAACCATAGTGCAACCCACTCACGCACGACCTGCAACGGGATCTCCAGCGCAGGGTCAGGTACCGCAGGGTCACACGCCAATGTAGTAGTTAGACAGCGTCCTCTCGCTCGTCCTCCAACCATCTTTCCAGCTTGTCGCCTCATACGCAACAAATCTGCCTTGCTCATGCCAAAGACTTGATGGCCATACAACGCCTGAGGGACTGCACCAGTATTCCACAACCCACAAGATATTCTCGTCAGCGCACCAATTCGCCTCAACCTGTGAATTTTCCCAGCACGTCGCATGACAATCCTGATCCGCTTCTTGGCCTTCAGCACTGTGCGCTTCCGTCCAGCAGCCGCATCCAATCCAAGGTCCACTGCCTCATTCACAGCCTGAACAGGGAAACCGCGAGCTCTCAGTGCGCGGGCCGTCCGCTTTGTCACCGCAGGGTTTGAGCCAATAAGTACGGTCTTGTCCGACATGACCATACGCTGATGCTCGAGGCCCTCTTGGAGGTCCATGGCGGTAGCTATCGTGGCCTGCCCCACCGACGCGCGACTACCTTCACACCTGGCCGTGGTGTCATCCACAAACGTCCAGAGCCCCGTCGCAGGGGACCGCCGATGAACGAACTCCAGGATGGGATGCAAAAACAGCTTGGCCAGTCCCACTCCACGTGGGGATCCCGCCACAATTGATCTGGATGGTAGAATCGGGCGACTCAATGCAGCTCGTTCCTGCAGGTATCTAGGCGCCAAGAATTGTTGAACTTCCAAGGAAATCAAAGCCGCAGGGCAACCAACCTTCCCGGCAAGCCGCAGGAGCATTAGCAGGGAAACAGAATCACAGAACTTCTGGATGTCCAATAGCAGCGTGGGTGAGGTGACTCCCAGCTCCACACCTGACTCATCCAAGCACGCTCTGACCAGCCCAGCACGCAACGCCGAAGATCCACGAATGGCCGTGTCCCAGTGGTCCGAAAGTGTCTGCGACCAAGTCTCGCTAAGGGTAGCTCGGCATTTGCTCCACAGCTTAGGGAGTAGAGCCGTCATGCCGAAGATACGGTCTCCTCCACGAGGTTTCGCCGCAATAGCACATCGTGTGACAGAGCACTGCCTAGGCCACACGCGCTCACGTTCACACAGTGAGAGAATACGTAAGACCTGCTCTCGCGCTGGATCTGGCAGCCGTCGCGCGTTGCCTGGCGCAATCAAATCAAAGCCCAGCGCCTTCGCATCGCTCGACTTATTCAGCACGGAATCCAACTGCGCGAGAGAAATCGGCTCCAGTTCCTCCTCAGCAGCTTGAGCCGAAAGGGTGGTGAGGTACTCCGTGAGCTGGCTCCGCATGTCCACAGGGTCCGTCCAGATGGCCTCCCAGTACCGAGCCTTGTACTCCATGACCGTGTCTGGGTCCGCAATCTGGTCAGCCGGGTTCGGAATCAAGATGACCGTGGGCGCAGGTGGCTCCTTGACATGGCGATGAAGAACACCAGGCTTGCGCTTCCACATCTCCTTGGCCCACAAGGTAAAGCTCCTCCGCTGCGTCGCAAAACCACGGGCCTGCGCCAATGCATGGTACTTCTCAAACCTGGCGAACAACGCCTGCACCTGCTGTACCTCGAGCGACCCCAATCGGCCACCAAGCTCATACACTTCCTGGCGCTCTATCTCGAGAACCTTCTTGCCAAAGACCTCATCCTGGGGCAACGCCTTCAGAGTGCTCAGTTGGGCCACCAAGTCTTTCAAGCACTTGCGTTGCTGACGAAAATCTGCGCGGTGTAGTCGTAGCGCCAGGTACCTACCCACCAGAGTTGTGCACACTCCCCAATGTTCAGCAGGCGCAAAGCGCATGCGCGCCCGCCCAGGCGAGGGCCGCGCCTTTGTGAGCCGTGAGCCCAAGCCTCCCGCCCTTCCAAGGTACGAGTCGCGCATGTCGTCCGTGACGTCACTTACCTCCAAGGTGGCGTGCTCCATCGCTGTGGCCCACTGCGCGTACTCTAGGGTGACCTGGTCCACGGCCTGCCACTGCTGCGGGTTGCCGTACGTGAGGTCGCCAACCGTCTGCTCCATCTCCTTCGTCATCGTCATCATCGCCCCAGCCTGCACAGCCGAGGTACTCCTGTTCCAGACTTCGAGTGGGATGAGGTACGGGGCTGGCGTGGTCTCTACCTCCATGTGGTCCGTGAGCTCCACGTAGGCCTCCTGTAGGTGCTCGTCCAATTGCGCAGCCCTTCTTTTCTGCATCTCCAACTTCCGCATCGAGGTCTTGCTAGTGGGGTCTGGGGCTGGGTGCGGCCGTATAGGTAGCGGGAGTGGCCGCGGGACTGCCGCAGTACGGTACCGCCACGCCTGCGCCATGCCTCCCACGTGCAACCGAAGTCCACAATGTGTCTTCCACGGCACTCGGTGTGTCGTCTCGAGGGAGAGGCGCGGCACCAGATCACTCCTGCAGATGCCGTAATCAATGAGGCTGCCTCGACCCTTGTCACAAGTGATGTCCACATCTGGTCGTAGTAGCTGGCCTCCAATCTTGGAAACGAATTCCTCCTTCTGCATGCGCTGAAACGGGATGTTCCAATCGCCCAGAATGACCCAGGGGTCCGTGAGGGAAAGCACAAACGAAGCCAGCGCACTGATCTTCGCCGCGTTGACGCCGACAAGGCCATCCTTTGGAACCAGGTAGGCTACAATAACCACCAAGTTGCCTCCCCGTAAATGAAGCGTGGCCGCGGAGAAGCCTGAGAACGGGTCCCTGTGGCCCTGCTGGTGCACCAGCTCCCCCATCGAGTCGAAACCTGTGGCCGCCACATGCGACCGAATAGCAATGAACTCACCCCCCGATGACCCCGACTGAGAGCGTCGCGTCGGCGTCGCAGGTGTGGCCATCAGTCGCCATCCATCAAGCGATAGTTCCTGCTTCACCTTCGGGATCTGTTCCTTTGTCACGTGCGTCTCGCACATCATGAAAACGTCCATTTTGTTGCCTGCCTCGTTGAGGTACTTGTGGGCCTGCGGGCCCCACTTCGTGATGTTGCCGAAGGTGATGCTAAACACGAGGCGCAGCAGCAGGAGGCTGGCCCATGTCGTCGTCGTCCTTCTCAGCGTGCGTCTGCGCAGCCGCGGGAGCAGCCGAGGAAGCCGAGGCTGCTGTGGTACCCGCGCCTCGGGCCTGACGGAGACGGGCCTTCGACTGCTCCTTGACGCGCTCGATCGCGATCTGCTGCTTGGGCGCGTCCACCACCGACGGCTCCTGAGCCGCAACCTTGTCCACTTCCTGCGGCTGCACCGCCCCAGGGACTGCGAACACGTCTTCCTCCTCGGCACCGCCCACCTTGCGCCTTTTCTCCAAGTGGGCCTGCTGCACCGCCTTCGCCTGCTTCGCCAACTCATCGAACTCTTTGTACTGGGCGTACGCGCTGCTGACCAACTCTGCCAATGACTGCATGTCCGCCTTGAATTTGAGCAGCTTGGCGGGGAAGGAGGAGGAGGAGGAGGAGGAGGAGGAGGAGGAGGAGGAGGAGGGGGAGGAGGAGAAGGAGGAGGAGGAGGAGGAGGGGGAGGAGGAGGAGAGGAGGAGGAGGAGGAGGAGGAGGAAAAAGAGGAGGAGGAGGAGGAGGAGGAGGAGGAAGAGGGGGAGGAATTGGAGGAGGAGGAGGAGGAGGAGGAGGAGGAGGAGGACCAGGAGGACGAGGAGTTGGATGAGGACGAGGAGGAGGAGGAGGAGGACGAGGACGAGGACGAGGAGTTGGAGGAGGGCGCGCTGAGGGCTCCCAGAGGCCGACCTCGGCCCAAGACCTGCCGCTCCAGTCTCGTCTGAGCCTCAGATCTCTGGGCCCGCCCTTAGTCGGCGGCGCGCACAAGGGGGTGGAGTTAGGGGTTAGGAGGCAACTGCTGGGAGGTCTTCGTCGGAAGGACTAAGGGGGACTAAGCCCCATGGAAGGCTGTTACGCCCGAGTGGGCCTCAGATTAAGCGGGGTTGAGCGGGATGAAGCGGGATTGAGCGGGATAAAGCTGGATCAAGCGGGATTAAGCTGGGTCAAGCCGGATTTGGGACCACGGCAAAATCAGAATTTGACCTCCCAGGAGTTGCATCCGGAGGGGGGGAGGGCTTCTTAGAAGGAGGCTGCTTCCTTGAAGGCGCCGGCCTTACATCTACAGATAAGGCCCGCGCCTTCTAAGAAGCAGGGGTGCTTCTAAGAAGCCCTCCCCCCTCCCCCCACACCCCTCTGCGCGTGGCTGACTTGGGCCGCCGCCTGGCCCGTCCTGGAAAATGAGCATGCCGCCAGTCCGCGCCGGCGATGTGCCGGAGACGTCCATGCGAGAGGCCTCCCGCCGATGGGGGCGTGCCGCGCGCGCTCGGCACGTCTCCGCGGGGCGCCCCGCGCCGACGCACGGGGCGCGGCGCGACAGCCGCGCCTGGCGTCGGGCTGGGAGACATAGGTCGGGGTGCGGGGGCCACGCTGGCTCCTCCGCCGCCTCCTCCTCCGGCTCCTCAGCCTCATTTTCCTCCTGCTCCCCCTGCTCCTCCTGCTCCTCCTGCCCCTCCTGCTCCTCCTCCTGCTCCTCCTCACCCTCCTCCTCCTCCTCCTCCACTTCCTCCTCCTCCTCCTCCTCCTCCTCCTCCTCCTTCTCCTCCAAGTCCTCGTCCTCCTCCTCCTCTTCCTCCTCCTCCTCCTCCTCCTCCTCCTCCTCAGCATCATCAGCATAATCATCATACTCAGCATCAGCATCATCATCAATCTCATTATCCTCATCAGCAGCAGCAGCAGCATCATCAGCATCATCATCATCATCATCATCATCATCATCATCATCATCATCATCATCATCATCATCATCATCATCATCATCATCATCACCGTCATCATCAGCAGCAGCATCACCATCATCATCACCACCATCATCATGAGCCTGAGCATAGCATGAGCATGAGCATGAGCATGAGCATCATCATAAGTTGCATCCTCATTACCACCATCACCATCATCATCATCATCATCACCACCATCACCATCATAATCGCCATCATGACCATCATCAGCATCATCATCATCATCATCATCATCATCATCATCATCATCATCATCATCATCATCATCATCATCATCATCATCATCATCATCATCATGTGCATCATCACCATGAGCATTAACAGCATCATAATCATCATCAGCAGCAGCAGCATCAACATCAGCATCATAATCGCCATCATGACCATCATCATGATCCTCCTCCTCCTGCTCATTCTCCTCCTCCATTATCCTGTCCCTGATCATCCTGCCCCTGCTCCTCATCCGCATCCTCCTGCTCCTCCTGCGCCTCCTGCTCCTCCTGCTCCTGCTGCTACCCCTCCTCCGACTCCTCCTGCTCTTCCTGCCCCCAGATCCTTATCGCCCTCCTCCTCCTCATAATCAATTTCAGCAGCAGCATCACAAATGTCATGCAGGTCACCATCCTCAACATGTGTAGCATCATCAGCAGCAGCATCATCACCTCAGCATAATCCTCATCAGCGTCATCCTCATCATAGTCCTAATCGTCGTCGTCATCATCATCCTTAGAAACACGCCCTGTTCACAATCATCATCATCAACCGCAACATAACCAAGTTCAGCATCAACACCATTCGCGCGACCGGCATTCGCGCTACCGGCATCACCCTCGGTGCCAACATCATCAGCCGTATCCCCAACAGCAGCATCGCAATCATCAAATTGGCCATCATCACCAACACAATCATCATCATCATCATCATCATCATCATCATCATCATCATCAGCAGCACCATCATCATGATCATCATTACCATCAAAAATCAGCAGCAGCATCATCATCATCATCATCATCATCATCATCATCATCATCATCATCATAAACAGCATCATCGGCATCGGCATCATCATCGGCATCAACATCTGCATCAACTACATCGGCAACATGAGCAGCAGCCGTATCATCATCAGCATCATCTTTGTTTACCATGGGCGCCAGACGGGGATGATGAAAATTGCCAGCTTTCCCACTGAGGGAAAGGGGGCTCCACCATGCGAAGCGTCAGCCATGGAGGCAAGGGGAAAGGGAGGAGGACGAGGACGACGACGAGGAAGAGGAGAAACGGGCACGCAAAAAGCGGACACGAGCGACAGCCATCGGTACCGCACGTGCGGCGACAACAACATGTGGCTATGTTTCGCCGCCCCGCTGGCCGATGCTGCAACCCATCTGGGCGGAGCGAAGAAAACGGAGAAACCCGTGTCAATCATTGCCTGGGCACGGGTACGAAGTAAAAGAAAAACCAGATGGCGAACGAAGGGTGTTCCAAAATGAGACGGCGCCGTCATGCGGACTGCGCCACTGGGACCCTAGGTGGTGCCGAAATGGGGCGGCGCCGCCATGCGGACTGCGCCACTGGGACCTGAGGTGGAGCTCCCGATGGTGCCACGGAACGTGTGAAGGGTGTTCCAAAATGAGACGGCGCCGCCATGCGGACTGCGCCACCGGGACCTGAGGTGGAGCTCCCTATGGTGCAACGAAACGTGTGAGGGGTGTGCCAAAATGAGGCAGCGCCGCCATGCGAACTGCGACACTGGGACCTGAGGTGGAGCTCCTTATGGTGCCACGAAACGTGTGAGAGGCGTGCCAAGATGGGGCGGTGCCGCCATGCGGACTGCGCCACTGGGACATTAGATTGAGCTCCCTATGGAGCCACGAAACATGTGAGGGGTGTGCCACAATGGGGCGGCGCCGCCATGCGGACTGCGCCACTAGGTCTTTGGGTGGAGCTCCCTCTGGTGCCATGAAACGTGTGAGTGGTGTGACGGATACGATGACGATTATGTTGATGATGGGGATGATGGGGATGATGATGATGATGCTGATGATGATGATGATGATGATGATGATGATGATGATGATGATGATGATGATGCTGATGCTGATGCTGATGCTGATGCTGATGCTGATAATGATGATGCTGATGATGATGATGATGAAGACGACGATGTGATGATGACGACGACGGCGCTGCTGCTGATAATGATGCTGATGACGATGCTGATGGAGATGATGATGATGATGATGATGATGATGATGATGATGATGATGATGATGATGCTGATGACGATGCTGATGACGATGCTGATGGAGATGATGATGATGATGATGATGATGACGATGAAAATGATGATGAAAATGATGATGATGGTGATGATTATGATTATGGTGATGATGATGATAAGAGGTGGAGAAGGGAGGGGGCAGCGGGAGGAGGAGGAGGAGGAGTGAGAACGCGGGGCGCTGTCTCTTCAAAACGAGGACCCAACACCACAGGATGGTTGAAAATAGGACAACAACGAAAGCGGTATTGAAGAAACGGCCTTGTCGTTTCCAAGGCGAACTAATGACTCGCCGCCCTGACCTGTACGCGGCCCCGCCTGCGACCCGTCGGCATCCTGCCTGCCGCGTCGCGCGGCTGGGGCCCCTGTCTTCCCGAGAGCCAAAAGGTATGAGGTGGGGTTTCGTACTGAGGGGGGGGAGCCAAAATTCGGGGTGATCCAGGGTTGCAGGAAAGGCACACGAAAGGTTTTTTTTTTGTTCGTGACATTTTCGTTGCGTGTCGTCGCGCTTCTGGCCTTGACGATGGGTGCCGTCAAAGCCCCCTTGAGGTAATGCGGATTCAATACGACATCAGAGCTGTGGAAGATGTTGGGCGTGAAAAAAGGAAGGAAAAAAAAAACGAGAGGTGCACGCAATGCGTACCTCTCTTCACTCCCCGCTCGTCCCCCGCCTGCTGCCCGGGCGCGATCCGCGCGCAGCCCCCCCAGCCGCAGGGGGACGGCCCGCACGGGACCTGCCCGGCGACTGGCCCGCGGTCCGTCGGCAAGCTGCCAGCGCGCACCGGCCGAGTCTGAGAAGCCAGCGCCAGTGACGGACTCCATCTTCGACCGTCGGGGATGGGCAGACCCCCCTTTAGTAAAACGTGGTTTAGCGAAAACGCCCTCGGGCCCAAACCTGGCGGGCGCAGGCCTGGAAAATGACGGCCACGGCGCCCTCTCGAGAACCGAAAACGGACAAATCACTAATCGACGTGTCACTGTTGGGGGTTCTGTCCACCCCCGAAACCGAGAGGCCGTCCTCTTCAGCGGGCACGTGACCCGCGCGCGACCTCTGCATGCGACCTGCGACCCGCCCAGACCTGTCACAGGCGTCGCGAGAGCCGCCTCCGCTCTGTCAAACTACGCTGCCCCACTCTCCCTACTACTCTGGCGAAGGACTCTGGGCTGATCTCGCGCATCGCAGTCCGAAACGCACGATGCACGATTATCGTCGCGCCCCTGGGGTTGAGCAGAGGGGGCGGAGCGGGGAGGGGAACAGAGCGAATAGCGAAATGCAATGTTTGTCCCCGATCTCGACGTTGATTTAGGCAGAAAAGGCAGAGAGACGATCGTTGCCCAATGCATCTTAGAAGTGAGAACCGAAACATTGAGGAAGCAACTGACTGCACATCAGGTTCTGCTTCTGGTGCTCTTCCTCCGCCTCACTGTCATCCCCCTCCATTGTGTGTTCTCCTCCTCCTCCTCCTCCTCCTCCTCCTCCTCCTCCTCCTCCTCGCCTCCTCCTCCTCCTTCCTCCTCCTCCTCTCCCTCCTCCTCCGCCCTCCTGCTCCTCTCCTCCTCCTCTCCTCCTCCTCCTCCCCTCCTCCTCCTCATCCTCCCTCTCGTCCTCCTCCTCCTCGTCCTCCTCCTCCTCCTCCTCCGCCTTTTTCTCCTCCTCCTCATCCGTCTCCTCCTCCCCCTGCTGCTCCCCTCTTCATCGTTATCCTCCCCCACAGTCTCTGCCTCCATCTCATCCTCCTCCTGCTCATCCTTGCACTGCCATCGTTCGCCGCTGCCGCCGCCTCGTCATCCTCTTCCGTTCTCTCGTCCCCCCGTCACCCTGTTCCGCGCAGAACGTGGGGGTCGCCGAGCGAGCAGCGCAAGAAGGAGACGTGCGACAGATCGATATCCCCGCCACTGCTGTTGCGGAACTGCCTCCTCCTCCTCCTCCTCCTCCTCCGCTTCCTCCTCCTCCTCCTCATCGTCGTCATCGTCGTCATCGTCATCGTCATCGTCATCGTCATCGTCATCATCATCATCATCATCATCATCATCATCATCATCATCATCATCATCATCATCATCAGCATCAGCATCATCATCATCAGCAGCAGCATCATCAGCAGCAGCATCATTAACCTCATCATCGTCATAATCAGCATCATCAGTATCATCATATTCATCATCATATTCATCATAATCATAATCATAATCGTCAACAACAACATCATCATCATCATCATCATCATCATGTACAGCATCATCATATGCATCATCATCACCATCATGAGCATCATAATCATCATCAGCATCAGCAGCAGCATCAACATCATCATCAGCAGTATCATCATCAGCATCATCGTCATCATCATTAGCATCATCATCATAATCGTCATACCAATATTCAGAGTCATCATCACCATCATCATCAGCAGCATCATCATAAGCATTATCAGCCGAATCATCATCATAATCATCATCAGCATCATCATTATCATATTCATCATCGCCAGCAGCATCAACATGAGCATCATCAGCAGCATCGTCGTCATCATCATTAGAGCCATCATCATCAGCAGCATCATCATCACCATCATATTCATCATCTTCATCAGCATCAGCACCATCATCATTATCTCCACAAGCATCAGCATCCTAATCATCATCATAATCAGCATAACCATAATTATCACCATGGTCATCATCATCGTCATCGTCACCATCAGCATCAGCATTATCATCAGCAGCATCATCAACATCATCCCAATCAACATCATAACCATCATCAGGAACAGCATCAGCATCATCGTAAGTATCAGCATCTGAATCACAATCATAATCAGCATCATAATCATCATCAGCATTATTCTCTTCACCATCAGCAGCATGATCATCAGCATCATCATCATTAGTATCATCGCCGCCAAAATCATCATTATAATCATCATCATCACCATCATCACCGCCACCATCATGATCATCAAGAACAACAACAGCATCAGGATCAACATCAACATTATTATACTCTGTATGCTCTCTCTCTCTCTCTCTTTTTCCACTTCCTCCTCCGTCCTCCGCCATCCTCCTCCGTCCCCCTCCATCCCTTTCTCCTCCCTCCTCATCCATCTCTCCTGCTCCTCCTGCTCCTCCTCCTCCTTCTCCTACATCCCTCCCTCCTGCTTCCTCATCAATCCTTCATCCTCCATCCCTCCTCCTCCTCCTCCTCCTCCTTCTCCTCCTCCTCCTCAGTCATCCGTCCCCAGTCATCCGACCTCGTCCTCATCCATCCTCCTCCTCCTCCTCCAACTCCTTGTCATCATCACCACCATCACCATCACCATCACCATCATCAGCATCATCAGCAGCATCATCGGCAGCATCGTCATCATCGTCGTCCGTGGTCATTGACATCATCGTCATCGCCATCATCGTCATCCTAATAATGATCCGGATCATAATACTGATCATGATCAGCTTCATGTCCATCACCATCATCATCACCGCCATCATCATCATCAACAACAGCAGCATCGGCATCAACATCAACGTCATCATACTCTGTATGCTCTCTCTCTCTCTCTTTCCACTTCCTCCTCCGTCCTCCTTCATCCTCCTCCATCCTCCTCCATTCCCCTCCATCCCTCCCTCCTCCCTCCTCATCCATCCCTCCTGCTCCTCCTGCACCTTCTCCTCCTTCTCCTACATCCCTCCCTCCTGCTTCCTCATCCATCCTTCATCCTCCATCCCTCCTCCTCCTCCTCCTCAGTCATCCGTCCCCAGTCATCCGACCTCGTCCTCATCCATCCTCCTCCTCCTCCAACTCCTTGTCATCATCACCACCAAGATCATTACCATCACCATCATCAGCCTCATCAGCAGCAACCTCATCATCGGCAACATCGTCATCATCGTCGTCCGTGGTCATTGTCATCATCGTCATCGTCATCATCGTCATCATAATCATGATCCGGATCCTAATCCTGATCATGATCAGCTTCTTGCTCATCAGCCTCATCCTCATCCGCATCCTCTTCCTCCTCCCCATCATCTTATCATCAGTAGCGTGATCGTCCTTCCTCCCGGTCCCCCTCTATCCTCATCATCCTCCTGGCTACTCTTCTCATTATTCCCCCCTTCCTTCTCCTCCCCTGCTTAGTATCATCATCTTCCTGACCCTCCTTCCCATCTAATCCTTCTGCCGTCCCCTACTCCTCATCATTCGTTATCCTCCTCCTCCTCCTCCTCCTCCTTCTCTTTCTTCTCCTCCTAATCCTCCTCCGTCTCCTCCTCCTCCTTCCACCGTTCTGCGTCCTCCTCCTCCTCCTCCTCCTCCTCCTCCACCTCCTCCACCTCCTCCTCCCCCTCCTCCTCCTCCTCCATTCCTTTTCCTTATAAATAACTCCCCCTGTCGGTCCTCGAGGCCAGTCGGAAGGGCGGCCCGGACGGCCCGCCTGAGACTTACCACATATGATCCTGGTACTGAGAAACTGGCAACAGCTTCGCAGATGGAGGGCGGGTCGCTTCCGACATGTGGCTCTCGCCCCAGTGCCGAGGATTTACGTTCTAAGAGCTTGCCAAGAGTTTCACGCCTTGTGGACGGATCATTTTCAAACCGTGGCTCTCGCTCCAGCGCTGCACGCACTTGCCGTGAGAACGTGCAAGGGCTTCACAGGTGGAGGAACGCTCCAGCGCTGCATTGTCAAACTGTGGCTCTCGCCGCAGCGCCACGCACATTCGCCTTCAACATTTGTAAGAGGCTCGCGGGATCTCACGGTTAACGTACCAGATATAACGTTCTGGAACGATTCCGGACTGTCAGGGCGCACGAGTTGCTTTGACTCGCGGCGCTGACGTCCCAGGAATGGTGTTCTGCCGCGGCTGAGGGTCGCCGTCAAACCGCAACAGTCATGCTGATCCGCGGCGCTGAAGTCCCGAGAGCAGATCTTTGGCACGCCTCAGGACCTTCAAACAATGATCTCCCAGGGGGACAGGTCCTTCAGTTGAGGATTATTGGGTTCGTACTGGTCCTCCTCCTCCTCCTCATCATCATCCTTCTTCCTCATCCTTCCTCCTCCGCCTTTTCGTTTCCCTCCCCGCGGGCACCCTCGGCCGCTCCCCCCCCCCACAAAGGGGGTCGTTCCCCCCCCCCCTGGCCGCCTGCAATGTGTGGACTACACTACGATAACATGCGAGGTCATGGCAACCCGGGCCAGGGCAAACACCGCGGCCCGGGGCGTAGCCACCATGGCTGCGGCGCGTCGCGACGGCGCTGCCAACCTCGTCACCATATCCTGATTGTTCCTCCACCGTCTTATCCCCCGCCCCTTTCTCCCTGCCCGCCTCCACTATTCCTCCTTCTTGCCGCCGCCCTATCGTGAATCAGAGACATCATGATAAGAATACAACAGAAATCGACCAGCCCCCATCAGGGGCCAACAGGCAGCGAGGACTGGGCTGCCTTCTTCCATGCACCAGTTCCACTTTCATTTAATAGTTATGATGTTCCCTTTTCTAGTTCAGCTATTGTAGTGGCTGAAGTCTGCGCAGGGGGGGAGCCCGAAAATACAAGAGATTCGCCCCCCCCCCCCACGGCCACAGCAATTAGCAACTTGCAGCAGTGTTGCGACACAGAGCCCACAATCCCTTGTAACTTCCTACGCGTTGCGCTCCCGAGGCCACAACCCCATCGTAGTTTACACCCGATTCCGGCTTCCAACGCCACGGAACCTTGTACTTTACATCAGGTCCTCGCTCCCGCGGCCACAGTTCTACCTGTAAGCTGCGACAAGTCATGAAGCAACAACCCTGTAGAATTATTATGCGTCGGCGTTCTCGAGGCCACAATCCTTGGTAAGGTACGCCAGACTCTCGCTTTCCAAATCACAGCCCCACGTAAATCAGACCAGGCATGCATTCCTAAAGCAACCACCCCTTCTCATTTACACCAGATTCGCGCTCCCAAGGACAGAACCACTTGCACATTAGACCACAAACCCACCAGACGGAGGCCGCCCAAAAGCACCACCCCCTCCCCAGAGCAGACAAAGTATAATTTTCTGTATTGGGGTATGTGCTCTGGGGGCGATGTTCGCGCCCCTCCCCCGTCGCTTCCTGAGAATTCGGCTCGGGGCCCAAGGCCACGAATCATCAAA
Source organism: Prorocentrum cordatum (assembly GCA_963575745.1). Classification (NCBI taxonomy): domain Eukaryota; class Dinophyceae; order Prorocentrales; family Prorocentraceae; genus Prorocentrum; species Prorocentrum cordatum. The sequence goes on from CAUYUJ010014715.1 coordinate 1,109,352, forward strand.
CACCCGAAACCGGCAAGCCTCGTCGATTACTTTGGAAGCGCGCGCCCGAGGCCACCATCCCTCATTAATCGATGCAGACGCGCGCAACCAGCCAGCCAGCAAACAGCCCAACTCAACGGCCAACCATCAATTTTAGATAACACGCCAGTTAGCCGAGATGCCAGCCAGCGAACCGACGGAACACCCAACCAACCGACCAACAACCAAGCGTGGCCAGGCAAGAACTATGAGGAGGGCCGGCGGCAGAGGGCGAAGGCCTTCAGATAATCACAGCAACGATCATGCTAATACTGCTTACTTTCCATGATCCGTGTGTCGATCAACATGCATAGCAATCATGGCGCACCCACCAACTCTAGGTGTCCAAAGCATATGAATAGCCAACGGTGCTTCAACATAATTTATGTCAGGGATTCAGGATTTGTATACGCGCGCACACTTCCTCATCATCCTCACCAGGTCATCAATGCCACGATCATCATCATGATCATCTTCTTCAACGTCAGCATCCTTGCCGTCATCGTCCTCGCCGTAGTCATCCATATAACCATGATCATCGTCATCACGGGTGTCGTCGCCCTCATCATCACCGCCATCACCATAATCATAGTCGAATCATCGATATCATCATCACCCGCCCGAGCAAGTCATGGATCTGCATGAGGGCCCCCCCGTCACTACTCCGATGAAGCTTTGCCAACGAGTTGAGGGCAGGAAGGTGAACTAGTTGCTCGAGCGTTGGAACTGACGACTACGATATGACAGACAGAGCATTTGTGCAAAAGAAGAAGGAACTCTACGAACTCCCCGCACAAGGGGCGATCCGCTCATCTGATCGCATTGCAACTTACATGAGATTCTGCCTAATCGATCGTTCCCCAAACAGTATTTCCCTAATGTCTCTAATAACTTGGATGGGTCCGGAGACGATTTGCCACGTGGTGGCCCAAGGCCGCCTCGTGGGCGCGTCGTGCGTTGGGCGGATCCGGAGAAGTTTCGCCACGTTGCCGCCCGTGGCCGCCTCGTGGCCGCCTCGTGCGCTGGGTGGGTCCGGCGAGGCTTCGCTACGTCGCCGCCCGTGGCCGCCTGCAGGCCGCCTCGTGCGCTGGGTGGCTCGGGCAACGTTCACCACGTTGCCGCCCGTGGCGGCCTCGTGGTCCTTGAACAACCTGCTGGGTATGCCGGGTTCGCGCTACGTGGCTGCCCGTGCCGCCTCGTGGGCGCTTCGTGGGCGCTCCGCGCTTGGTTGGTATGTTGGATTTTCGCCACGCTGCCGCCCGTCCCGTATCGTGGGCGCCTCGTGGGCGCCCGACACTTGGAGGATACGTGGGGAACTTGGCCAAGTTGCCGCGCGTGCCGCCTTCTGCGCGCCTGCTGGGCGACAGCTCAGAACGCAAAGCACAAATATGTTCTACCACCCTCCCCCCCCCGGGGTTAAAGACCCCCTGGGAACCTAGGTAAAACACATAAGATTATGATCCAATGTCCATCCTACCTGTGGAATCATACTCCCCAGACAAACCGGTATCGGTCCCCCCCGCCATCATCAGCAACAAATGATATGCGCGCAAACTCGTTTATCAAAAGCCATAAGTTTTCAATAATCCCTTGGAACGGTGGGACGAAGAGCGCACGCGCGTGTCGTCGCGCGCGCATGCCGAAATCCTTCAAAAACCTTCGGCTTCGGAAGGAACTCGCAATCGAGTTTCCAAAAAACATACACAGACATAGGGTGTTGGTAACACTGATGTTCTACAAAAGCTTACGCGCGCTTGCGAAATCTTAAGAAAACCAAAGGTCTTTCCAGATTTTGGAGAATTCTCCCAAACGGGCGCAACACGGATTTTCAACAGAAGCGTGCGCGCGCGCTCCTGCGTCGTCGTCGTCGTTGTCGTCGTCGTCGCCGTCCTCCCCCCTCCCTCGTCGTCGTCGTCGTCGCCGTCGTCGTCCTCTGTCTTTCCCCGTCGTCGTCGTCGTCGTCTTGACATCGTCGTCGTCTCCGTCGTCGGTTGTCGCCGTGGTCGTCCTCCCTCCCTCGTCGTCATCGTCGGCATTTCGTCGTTGTCCCTCCTATTTCGTCGCCGTCGACGTCGTCGTCGTCGTCTTCCCTCCTCCCTCGTCGTTGCCGTCGTCGGCGTCGCCGTCCTCCGTCCTCCCTCGTCGTTCGCGTCGTCGCCGTCCTCCCTCCTCCTTCGTCGTTGTAGTCGTTGCCGCCGTCGTCGTCCTCCCTCCTCCCTCGTCTTCGTCGTCGTCTTCGTTGGCGACGTCGTCGTCGCCGTCTTCGTCGTCGTGGTCGTCGTCGTCGGCGTCGTCGTCGTCGGCGTCGTCGCCGTCGGCGTTGTCATCGTCGTCGTCGTCGGCGTCGGCGTCGTCGTCGTCGTCGTCATTGTCGTCGTCGGCGTCGTTGGAGACGTCGTCGGTGACGTCGTAGTCGTTGGCGTCGCCGCCGTCGTTTTCGCTGTCGTCGTCGGCGTCGGTGTCGCTGCCAAGTGCCATGTGGTACCCACCGTCACGGTCTTAAGAGGTCTGGCGACCAAGTTGCGGGTGGGAGGGTGGGATATTTCACGTGCTGTGGAGAGGACAGCTTCAAGTTGAGCAAGTGGTTCGTTATCCTTCCAAAAAAAACAGAATAAACTCTACCCCGCCCGACGTTCGCCGCCCCCCATTCTGGTATGTAAATCATATATGATTATGGCCACATGTCCATCCGAAATATGAATTTACACTATCCCCAGGGAACCGGTATCGGTCCCCCTGAGGTTCCCTTGTAAAAAACGATACGTGGGGACACCTTTTGTTCTAACATAACACTTTTTCGCGAATCCCTTGCAACAAATGGGACGAAGTGCACACGCGCGCGTCGTCGCGCGCGCATGCCGAAACCCTTCAAAAACCTCCGGTGCCGGAAGGATATCGCAAGCGAGTTTTCAAAAAAAAAAAAAAAAACATCCAAAAGCACAGGGTTTCGCAACACTGAATTCCTAAAAAACCTTACGCGCGAGCTCTTGCGAAATCTTAAGAAAACCATGGGTTTTTCAAGATTGACACAACATGCTACCAAACGGGCTTCGCGCGCGCATGTCGAAATCTGTCGAACGCCCTTGCGCGTGTGCCGTCGCGAGAATTCTCTGAAAAAAATACGCGCGCGCCGTCGCGCGCGCATGCCGAAACCCTTCAAAACCGATCGGTTTCGGAAGGATTTCAAAATCGTGTGTCCAAAACTATACAAAACACACAAAAGGTTTCGCAACACGGATTTTCAACAAAAGCGTGCGCGCGCGCTCCTGCGTCGTCGTCGTCGTCGTCGTTGTCGCCGTCCTCCCTCCTCCCGCGTCGTCGTCGTCGCCTACGTCCTACGTCGTCCTCTGCCATTCATCGTGTTCGTCGTCGTCGTCCTCTTTGGCGTCGTGGTCGTTTCCGTCGTCGTTGTCGCCGTGGTCGCCCTTCCTCCTCCTCCCTCGTCGGCGTCGTCGTCCGTCGTCGGCGTCTCGTCGTCGTCCCTCCTATTTCGTCGCCGTCGTCGTCGTCGTCGTCGTTGTCGTCGTCTTCCCTCCTCCCTCGTCGTCGTCGTCGTCGTCGGCGTCGCCGTCCTCCGTCCTTCTTCGTCGTTCGCGTCGTCGCCGTCCTCCCTCCTCCCTCGTCGTTGTCGTCGTTGTCGTCATTGTCGCCGTCGTCGTGCTCCCTCCTCCCTCGTCGTCGTCTTCGTTGGCGACGTCGTCGGCGTCTTCGTCGTCGTCGTCGGCGTCGGCGTTGTCGTCGTGTTCGTCGTCGTCGACGTCGGCGTCGTCGTCGTCGCCGCCGTCGCCGTCGTCGTCGTCGGCGTCGTTGACGTCGTCGTCGTCGGTGTCGTCATTGTCGTCGTCGTCGGCGTCGTCATCGTCGTCGTCGTTGTCATCGTCGTCGTCGGCGTCGGCGTCGTCGTCGTCGGTGTCGTCGTCGTCGTCGTCGTCGTCGTCGTCGTTGTCGGCGTCAAAGTCGTTGGAGACGTCGTTGGTGTCGTCGCCCAGCTGGGATGTGCCCAGCAGTCAGCGCCACCGCGGCCGCGTCGGTCGCGCCAAACTAGCTGGCCGCTGCGCGCGCGCTTGGGTTGGCGCGGCCGCAGAGATGAGCCAGCTAACTCCAAACACTCATTGCAATCGTCACACATGGGTTTTGCAACCCAAATTGCGGGTGGGTGGGTGGGATGTTTGCAAGAGCGTGGGATGTGTCAACTCGTTTGTTAAAATCATTTACACCACATAGGTTGCACCGTAGACGTTCACCAACATAGCTCACACCACATGGCGTACACGGCATAGCTTTCTTCACATCGCTTAAACCACATAGCTTTCATCTCCGCCGTGAAATAATGCAACGCTCGAGGTCCACGCTGGCTAACATATACTGCCCATTTGGAACCCTAAAATCCGAGCCAAGCGGGTACGGTTTTTTCCCGTCGTCGATGCCGAATACGCGCGCGCGCGTGCTCGTTTATCTCAACACGGAGACATGTAAACGCGCACATGCCGAAATCAGACCAAACGCTTTACTGACGTTCCAACCTTAGAACATGTATCAAACATCATACTTGGTTGATCAAAAGCTTTGCTGGTGTTCTGCCCACGCGCACTTGCTGGCATCATAAGCAAACCGTGTGAGTTTAGCAATCCCGTCCAAACCCGCAATCCCATCCAACCACGCAGGATCCGCGTTGATCTAGGCTGTGCCCTATGCACGAATCCGTATCACATAATACCATGCGACACACACGCGAGCGCCCCCACTCACGCGTGTCGGTGTCTTCCCAAAAGGATTGGCGGTCGAATCATCCCAAGATTCCCCGAACTGTGGTTGCACTTCGGGGTTTTTACTTCTGGGATAAGGAAGTCAGCGTGGGGGTTGCTCTGGCGGCTATGTAGTCGCCGTCGCCGCCTCGTCGCCGCCCGTCGTCTGGACCTGGAGGTCGGTCTGGCGGCTATACTGTCGCCGTCGCCGCCCCCTCGATGCCTCGTCGCCGCCCGTCGTCTGGGCCTGGATGTCGGTCTGGCGGCTGTATTGTCGCCGTCGCCGCCCCGTCGCCGCAACTCGGACCGCACCACATTGATTGCACCAGGTAGAGTGCACAACATCGATTGCACAACAAACGCTGCAATACATAAACGCCATATAACATACATATATATAATATATATATATATATATATATATATATATATATGCTGCGCAAAATTGATTGCCCACCACAGGCTGCACAGCATAGACTGCAACACGTAGGTCACACAACATATATTGCTAAGCGTAGATTGCACAACACATATTGTACATCATGCGCCCCACAAACTATAGCAAGCAACATGTATTGTACAGCGTAGCTTGCACCCCATAGAGTGTACCACAATGAGTATTGCAAATAAGCTGGCGTACCTGATTGTACTGTATAGATTATTACACCACGTATATTGCACGACTTGTAGTTATAAAACACACTCTTTTAGGACCGCGCTGCCTGATATAACAATGCAAGAACAGCTGGGGAAACAACTCATCAACAACATATCGAAAATACTTACCAAAGCGCCCGCCTGAGACACCGACCCGCACTGGAGTGTCCGCGCACTTGCGCGGCCTTGGGGACGCCCTTGCAAGCTCCAATCGGTAAGCGCGGCTGCATCAACTGTGCCAAACCAGCCGTAGAGATATGGTAGCAAGGACCAATCAGTAAACGCAAGATTGGGTTTGGCCGTTTAGCCAAACAAGTTGCGGGTGGGAGTGTAGGATGCTTGCGCGAGCAGTGGCGTTGACAACTTCACGACATTCATAAATAATGGCACCGAAGGTTGCATTACACAGACTGCGCCTTATAAAGATACATCCTGAGTGCAAGAACGCGCTGTTCGGGGCTTACTGTGGCAAGCATCTTTCATTGAAAAAGTGGACGCTGGCATGAGAGGGGCCGCACAACCCAACGCGTCACACGCTGTCACGTACAAGCCTGTCGCGTGGCGTGATGGACTGTCAAGCGACGTCATGCGATGGAGGAGAGGCGTGACATGGCGCCATTACGAGGACACACGTTATCCAGCATTGACCATCACACTGCTTCCATTCGTCATGGGAAACCATGCATCCTCTAGCTGTCTAGAAAACTAAAGACATAATAGGGTAGCAATGGGCATAAAAAGGAATGGAAGGAGGACGGGAAAGAAGAGGAGGACAAGCAGTTGCGGCAGAAAGTACATGAGCAGAAATAATCAGCTGTCGGTAGTTGAAAGGGAGGAGAGGAAGGAAGTCCGGAGGGAAAAAATCAGCGTTTGCCTCGGTCGGGGCTTCCCTCCCCTTGCTTATCCTGAGCCGACCAGCTGGTCGTGGCAGTGGCGTCGGTGTTGTCGGTGCCCTGAGGGGCGGGCAGAACGAAGGCTCGGAGGCAGGATCGCCTCGAGAGGACTTAGGCGCGTTGGGGAAAGCTATGCCCTCTGGCATGCTGCCACAAGAGGCACAGCAAAGGGGGTTGGGCCAACACTGTTTCCAACACAACGCAGGTGCGTGGGGAACACGATGCCCTCCGGCATGCTTCCACAAGAGGCGCAGCACGGGGGGTTGGGTCCAACCCCTTGGGCAAGAGGAGGACTCGGGGCAGGACTGACTCCATTCGAACGCAGGCGTGCGAGGAGCTATGCGCCCTCGGGTTCCAAACCAGGGGGTTCGGCAGAGGTGTCGGGCCCGCCCCCTGCTCTTCGGCATGAGCTGGTTTCGCCAGCGCTGGTTTCGCCCCGCTGGTTTCGCCGACGGCTGGTTTCGCTGGTGCTGGTTTCGCCGGCGCTGGTTTCGCCCCGCTGGTTTCGCCCCGCTGGATTCGCCGGGGACTGGTTTCGCCGGCGCTGGTTTCGCCAACGCGAACCCTAACGGGCGGGTCGGGTCGGGCGGGTCGGGCGGGGAGGGATCCCCTAACGGGCGGTTTAGGGGTGGCGTGGTGGGTTGGGCGGGTTCGCGGACCCTAAGGGCGGGTCGGGTTGGGCGATGGCGGAGCGGGCGGTGATCCCCTAACGGGCGGGGGTTCGGTGGGTCGGGTGGGCGGGCGGGGGGGGGAAGGAAGCATGGGGGGCGCGATCTCGACCGAGCACCGCGGCGAGCCCTAACGGGCGGGGGGTCGGGTCGGGCGGGCGGATTTAGCGGGGGGGTCGGGTCTCTGGGGAGGTCGGGCTGGTTGGGGCGGAACCCCTAACGGGCGGGGTCGGGTCGGGCGCGGGGCTGGGGACGTGCCATCGCAATGCTGGGTGCCTCCGAGCACGCATTGCGAACCGCGACCGGGAAGGTTCGCGGGGTTCGTGGCGGGCCCACCCTAGCGGGCAGTGGGGGTCGGGTGGGGGTCTGGGCGGGCGGGCGCGAAGCCGGCAGGGTGGCGAGGGCAGCACCCGCGCGTACGCGTGGCGAACCACGTGGCGGAGAGGTCGGGTCGGGTGGGTTTGGGTTCGGGCGGGCGGTGACATCGCGGCGGGACAATTAAAGGTGTGGGCGCGACTTCGACCCCGAACACGCACGAACCGTAACCGGCGGATCGGGTTGGGCGGCGGGCGGGTACCCTCGCGGGCGGGGTCGGGGTTTCGGGTTGGGCGGGGCGGGGAGGCGGGGGACACTAAACGGGGGTCGGAGTCGGGGTGCGGGACATTTCGGGGGCCGGGACCATTCACGTCGTGTGGGCGCGCTTCGACCGAGCACGCGCGAACCATAAGTGACGGTGTTTTTGAGCGATGAGGGTCGGGTGTCTTCGGGGGGGGCGGGACCTACCGAGCGGGTAGTTACGTCGGGTCGGGTCGGGCTTGCGTACCCTAGCGGGCGGGTCGGGTCGGGCGGGCGGGACATTACAGTGTAGAGCGCGCCCGACAGAGCACGCGCGAACCCGAACGGGCGGGTCGGGACTGGCGGGAGGACCCTAGCGGGCGGGTGGGTCGGATCGGGTCGGGCAGGCGGACCCTAGCGGGCGGGTCGGGTTGGGCGGGCGGGACATTAAAGTGTGGGGCGCGCTCGACTGATTACGCGCGAACCCGAACGGGCGGGTCGGGTTCGGGCGGGCGGACCCCAGCGGGCAGGTCGGGTCGGGCAATTTCGCCGACGGCAGCTGGTTTCGCCGACCGCAGCTGGTTTCGCCGACGACAACTGGTTTCGCCGACGGACGTGGTTTCGCCGACGGAGTTGGTTTCGCCGGGCGGCGAAACCAGCCGGGCGAAACCAGCCGGGCGAAACAAGCCGTCGGCGAGACCAGCGGTCGCCTGCTCTTCCCCCCCTTTCTGGCGTCGGGGAAGCCGGGGGAACGGAAGGAGGCTGAACCCATTTCTGCCCCAACCCCCTTTGGGCCCCGTCGTCCTCGCCCACGCGGTAGTCCTGGTCGTCGTCGTCGGCCTCCTGCACCCCCTCCTCCATCTTCTCCTCCGCATCTTCCTCTGCTCGTCCTCCTTGTCCACCTTGCTCCTCCTGCTCCTTCTCCTGCTCCTCCACCTCCTCATTCTCGTCTACGTGTTCCTGTTCCTTCTCCTCCTCCTCCTCCCTCCCCCTCCTCCTCCCCCTCCTCCCCCCCCTCCTCCTCCTCCTCCTCCCGAAGCAGACCCGGTGTAGGCCTGGGCTGTCTGGGTGTTTTTCCCGGGGGAAGCAAGGCGTCGACACAACTGCACGCAAGCGGTCGCAGCCTGCGCCTTCTACACATGAGCGGGCTGCGCGCTCTGAATTGGCGACTTAACGCATGCAGTCTCTTTCCCTGCGAACACACTGGCCAAACTCCTGTGGCAGGTCGTCGCCTGACCTCCGCACGCGCCACACCCGAGCCCACAAGCACGAGCGACGACGCCCCCAATCTGAAGTGCGGACGCCGTCTGGGATGCCGTCGCGCATCTCAGGCCAACGGCCATCGCAACGCTGCGTGCTTTCTTTGAAATGAATAGTCTCGGCGCGCCCGTTCGGGCGCGCGGCGCGCGCGCGGTCGACGACTGCCCGCTGTTCTGCATCATGAGAAACTATGCCGTGTTATAGCTTTTCAGATGCTTATAATGCAG